>JAHRHZ010000053.1:4121608-4145251 GCA_024137785.1 Ginglymostoma cirratum | reverse complement strand
GTGTGTGTGTGTGTGTGTGTGTGTGTGTGTGTGTGTGTGTGTGTGTGTAATTCTGGTCAGACAACTCTGTTCATTCATTGATGTTTTAATTGAACGAATGTGTGGGTTAATGAGACCACAGTACAGTAGCAAGCTTTGATTGATTAAGCCTTGTATATGAACAGTACAGCAAGAACATCTAATTTCCAAAGGGAGACCATCTCTCTTTCTCTCCGCTTCCATGTGCATAGAAATAAAAGAAATTTCAAGCAGCTAGCTACTCTCTTTCTCCTTCTGCAATTCCCATGTTAAAGGATAATGTGACAGTCACCTTCAGAGACACTGAAAGAACAAATTCTCAATCAATGAGTGAAAAACTGGCATCAGCATGTCCACAACCTTGAGTCACTATCAAAAAGTGAAAAGGAGTCAAAGAAATAGACAGGAACTGAAAGAAAACAACTTGTCAATGTGTGTGAGAGATAAAAGGTACTGCAGATGCTGGAGAATCTGAGATAACAAGCATGGGGGGTCTAGGCCCGAAACGTCAAGTTTTCCTGCTCCTATGATGCTGCTTGACCTGCTGTGTTCATCCAGCCCCATGCTTATTGTCGATGTGTGTGATCTGGACAGAAACCAAAACTGTGCTTCTCTAACTTTCTTCCTCCCTTCCCACCATAATATTTGCCTCCTGTCTTGTATCTTTGCCTGAGTTTATACGCATATGAGAATTTTAAGAAAGGAATAAAGTTTAAGTTACAAAGTTATAGGTAGCAATTCATGTTTCATTTTTTCCATTGGTTAAAAACTAATTAATTAAATGAAAAGCACTTATGTGCAGATACTTATCACTAAAATTAGTAAGATAGTTAGCATTAGGCAAAATCGTCACATCTTTTTCAATGGTGGCCAATCTATCTTATGATGCTTTTAAAAATCAGCTTTTTAGACTGTTTTTTGATTATATCACAAACACTTTTTATCCCATCAGTTGCACAGTTCAACAGCATACTCCACCACTTACCAAGCTCACAATTTTCCTGCTTTGATTCTTTTTAGGGTCATAGCAATTTTTAACCTGAAAATGTGTTTTACCTAGAGAGTTTGAAGTTCAAAATCTGTTAAAGGAACTTGAGAACTTGAAATCAAGAAAATTAATCTAGCAAAGAAAATACTGTTGTCATGGATTTATCAGATTGTTGCAAAATACCAACCATTAGTACCCTTTGCCTTAACTGGTTTATATATACCTCCAATTCTACACCATCTATGGAGTATTTATTTTCATCTTAAGTAACCACTCACTTGCATAAGGACACTTACAGATGTTCTGATCTTGACAGTAATGCCAAAGACCTGAAAATGATTAATGATAATCTAAACAATAAATAATGAACTTTTTATTTCTAACTGTCATTATATACTTTTTTTGTTGTAACATTAATGTATGACAAAGTTGTTAAAAAAAATTGCATGTTCATGTGCTAGCTCATCTGACTCGTACAAATTATACCAATAGAACAAATCCGTTAAATGAACAAATGTACATCACTCATGTACATCACTGTACATGACTTATCATTTCTTTCACTGGAACTACGAAGACTTCTTTTAAAGTTCTAGAAATATGCAAGACTTAAATGGATTTCCTTGCATACGCATCGTCACTGTGTTTTATAAATGGTCATTGTTAGCATTAAGGGAAAGGGTGACAATGCTTATGATTGGTAATAGAAAAGGTGGTTATCCTTCAGTTATTGCACAAAAGACAATGTTCTTGTTTTTGAAATTGTAGTGTCATTGACTTTTCTTTATTGACCATGACAGTACAACAAAAGTGGTCAATGAAGGCCCCTTCAGATATAAACATTAGAAAGTATGCTCATATTTCTTTGCCTGTTGTAGCAATGTGAGATGGTATACAATTAAGGCACCTTTATAAACTTACCACCATTTTGCTTCAGTATGAAGTGTCCAGTGTAAAGTTGCATAATGTAAACTGTGTAAATGACTTTTTTCACTAATCAAAGAAGAAATATATCATGCTGAGGAAATTAATAATGTTTCACTTACAGTATTGAGTTGCAAACTCAGATGCTTTCTATTCTCAGGAACTCCTCTCAGATGTTGACTGATTTGTGATATGTTGAGCACAATATTTGCTGCTTTTCCTCTAACAGTGCCAGGTCAGGGTGGATTAAGGTGTGAATTAGATGTAAGGAAGAATTTTATAACATTTAGTTCTCAGCTTTCATGAGAGAAAAACATGAGGTGCAAAATTGGAACTATGGCTTTAAATCCCTACTCTGCCTCATACACACATTTAAATTTCTTAAATGAACTAGTTATTTATTAAGTAAATTTACTTCAAGAAGTAAATCCTACTCTGTCTGCGTTGTCGATGGACTGAATCCCAATGCTTATTGCCAATGTGTTCATTTGTTAACAGACCTACGTACTTAAGCACAATCTAACATTGAAAGTTTAATTGAAAATTACTGAAAGAAAGTGCCATGTGATCAATGCTGTACTGGCAATTCAAGGTTCCCAAGGTGGTTCTAACTAATCTGACTCACCCTGTGATGAGCCACTCTCCTGGAACTGGTGGTGAGGAAGAAGGGTGAAGGTTGACAGACTCTTGATGAGTAAGTGTGTGTGGGGCTAGGGGTCAAAGGATATTGGGGCAAAGCAGGAGAGTGTAGATGAGGCCACAGTCTGATCAATCACAATCTTATTAAATGGTGGAGTGAGCCATGAGAGACCAAATGACCTTCTCTTCTTCCTAATTTATAAACAGCTGATCAGCAGATAAATGATTCCAGAACCCATTGTAATGGTACTGGATAACCCATCTAGCTGCCTCTTTGATTACTGCTGTTTGTGGGTCAAATCACCACATATCTGACTCAGACTTCAGAGGAGTGGAATATGAGGGATTACATCAGAGCTCATCAGCTCAGGGGTGGAGTCAGAAATTTCCTGACAAGAGTAAGCCTACGACGAGAGAAGACTCGTGCGATCCTAAGTCCTGTTTGTGAAACTGCCTCTCACATCTCACCTAAGGCTGAATTGTTTAATCCTGCTCCAAGTCATAATTACATAATTATGTAATTACATAATGCCAGAAAACATGCAGAATGGCTTCTGAGATAACAAGGTGTGGAGTTGGATGAACACAGCAGGCCAAGCAGCATCATAGGAGCAGGAAAGCTTAACGTTGCATGGATTTTCATCAAATAAATGAAAATGCATTTGCTTTGATTTTAGGTTGAAATGCAAAAGCAAGTGTGTTAATCCCTTATATTGACAAAGCAGAGGGACTTCCTTAGCACTCCCATTCTCATGAAGAAATGCAGCAGTAGCCCAGCATCATATGTAGACTATACCACTGCATAGATTTGTATTGTTCAGGAAGGGCGATTATAGGAATTTTTCTAACCATTTTGTGAAACTTCAGCACCCTATTTTAATCCCGACCAGAATATTATAGAATTGTCTAAGGGCATAATAAGTAATGCAACAGATTCTTACAATTTGAGCCGATAATATTTTAGTAAATAGTGGCTAAAATACAATACTGTAAGCCACAGTTCATCATCATGAGCTTCTGTGAGCTCGAGCAAATTATAAAGGTGTTGTGTCCTCCATGCAGTGTGTAAGGTGGAAGCTTCCGACTTATCTCTGTGTACACTGCACAGATTTATGCGGTTGGATCTGAGCTAATTATTTTTTTTCAAATCATGTCATAACCCATCTTCAAGATTGTAAAAATGATCTGCTTAGCTGGCAGCCGATGCTTTAAGAAGATTAACTACTTGACAACCAGTCGCTACTGCTGTGTTATGTTAAAAACCAATTATCATTTGTCTCCATGAACGCTCACAGGCAGCATAACTAAAATTTGCCAAATAATTCTTCTGTCATGTTGTTGCATATTTCCTATCCATCTGCCAGCCAACACAGGCTGTTATTTAGTTGGACGGAAGTGATGTTGCTGCTACTGAGAGCAAGGGATTATTTGTTTGCACAATGAGGAAAGTTAGACCATAACTTAAACTGACATTATTTAGTCAAGTTAACTACTTCATGATTTCCAGTCACCAAATAGATATGGTTCCAAGCTGTAGAGACTTTCAGCAACTAAAGTATGGGACTGAGAACTTTAATCCAGTGTCAGAGAATTGTCAGTGATCTCATAAATTCTAGCACAAAGACTCTCCTGCAATCCACAGCTAGTAGCCATGACTCTCTCATCTCTGTAACATTCAAATGCTTAGGCTTGTCTCTGACACTAACAGACAAACATAGAACATAGAACAATACAGCGCAGAACAGGCCCTTAGGCCCTCGATGTTGCGCCGACCTGTGAACTAATCTAAGCCCATCCTCCTACACTATCCCATCATCATCCATATGCTTATCCAAGGACTGTTTAAATGCCCCTAATGTGGCTGAGTTAACTACATTGGCAGGCAGGGCATTCCACACCCTTACCACTCTCTTAGTGAAGAACCTGCCTCTGACATCTGTCTTAAATCTATCACCCCTCAATTTGCAGCTATGCCCCTCGTACTAGCTGACGTCATCATCCTGGGAAAAAGACTCTCACTGTCCACCCTATCTAATCCTCTGATCATTTTGTATGTCTCTATTAAATCCCCTCTTCTTCTCTCCAATGAGAACAGACCCAAGTCCCTCAGCCTTTCCTCATAAGACCTTCGCTCCAGACCAGGCAACATCCTGGTAAATCTCCTCTGCACCTTCTCCAATGCTTCCACATCCTTCCTGTAATGGTGCGACCAGAACTGTACGCAATATTCCAAGTGAGGCCGCACTAGCGTTTTGTACAGTTGCAGCATGACATCACGGCTCCGGAACTCAATCCCTCTACCAATGAAACCTAACACACCGTATGCCTTCTTAACAGCTCTATCAACCTGGGTGGCAACTTTCAGGGATCTACGTACCTGGGCACCAAGATCCCACTGCACATCCACACGACCAAGAATCTTTCCATTGACCCAGTATTCTGCCTTCTTATTATTCTTCCCAAAGTGCATCACCTCACATTTATCTGCATTGAACTCCATTTGCCACCTTTCAGCCCAATTCTGCAGTTTATCCAAGTCTCCCTGCAACCTGCAACATTCTTCCACACTGTCCACCACTCCACCGACTTTAGTGTCATCTGCAAACTTACTAACCCATTCACCTATGTCTGCGTCCAAGTCATTTATAAAAATGACAAACAGCAGTGGTCCCAAAACAGATCCTTGTGGCACACCACTAGTAACCGAACTCCAGGCTGAATATATTCCATCAACCACCACTCTTTGGCTTCTTTCAGAAAGCCAGTTTCTAATCCAAACTGCTAAATCTCCCTCAATCCCATGCCTCCGCATTTTCTCCAAACCTCCTTGTCACGCCTATTCCTTTCTCCACTCTTCATTTTAGCCTCCATCTGAACCGTCATCTCTCACACCTATCCTTATTGTCCTCATCCTCACACACCCATTCCCTACAGCTTCCTTTCAAACATTCATCCTCCATCCTCACCAGCCAGCTTCTCACAGCTTTCCCTGTCTTTTCTTGCTGCAAGAGAAGAGAGCTCAAAACTCTGTGGAGAACCGGAGAAATTTCAGGAATGGCCGTCTTATTGTGATGGAGGAGGGAGTCCTGGAGATCCCCATGGTGCTAACAGTGGAAGCCATTTCTAAAAGAGAGGTGAGATTACGACAGCATTAGTTATCACACTACCACAAGTGGCACTTAAATGTCAATCATGTTCATTCAATGCCATCAATACATTAAAACTCATAAGCCACAATGTGCTAACCTGTAGCTATATTTCAACTAAGTTTAGCACCAGCTCAACTCTCCCATTTACATTGCCAACAGAAGAGATGACCGATGAGCTGAGGAGTTTTCCAAGGAGAACCAGCACGGCGAGGATTCAGTATCACACAATTTCTGGGTGCATCTATCAGTTTAGATCCTGTGCACATCTAACTGTTTAGGTAAATTTCCCTCAGTGGGTCTGACATCGCAGGGCAATAAGGTGGTAAATATCACTACTAACACCTGGAAGGGACAAGGTGGCAGATGCATGGGAGCACCACCATCATCACCCATGCAATCCTCACACCAAATGCTGTTCTTTGTGGCTCATGCACTGGAAGGCAAATCATGGACTAGCAAAGGAAGTACAAGTGTTGCTGTCAGCTGTTCCAGAGACTGTTCTAATGTCTCAGACATTTGTTCTAATGCTGATGAATGTAGGGACATCAGACCTAGGAGCGGGAATATGCTATTTAACGCCTCAAGTCTGTCCTATCATTTCATTGAATTATGATGATCTAGATGTTGTCTCAACTGCAATTTCCTGCCTGCATCTCATAATCATGAACTCCTTTGTCTATCAAAAATCTATCCAACTCTATTTTCAATATATTTAAAAAACTAGACTCCACTACCTTTCGGAGAAGAGAATTATACTCTAGAATATCCCTTTTAAGAGGAAAAAAAAGAGTCCTTATTTCTGTCTTAAAAGGAATACTTCTTAAAGTTTGTCCCCTAGTTTTAGTCTTGTCCAGAGAGGAAACGTCCTCCAGATATCCATCACATGCAGTCCTTTAAAGATTTTATATGTTATACTAAGATCACCGCTCATTTTTCTAAACTCCAATGGATGTAAACTTTACCTGGTCAGAATGTCAGGATAAACTTTATTGTCAGTATACTCCATTTTAGAAGTACAGTGAAAAGCTTTTACAATGTCTGCCTCTTATGACACCATGTTGGGTATAAGTACCTAGGTACAAATCTCGGGTACAAAAGAGGAACTATAAGTAGTTGCGTTACTTTACAGAGTTTCAAAAAATAAGTCAGAAATAAGATACTGTTAAATGATTGACATTACAGTTGGTCAACATTTCTTCATAAGGTAACCTCTTCATCCCAGGAGTTAATTTATTGTTTACATTGGAAACGTGGCAAACATCATGGAAACTCAAGTGCAGCAAGCCACCAGGTACATTCAATGTACAGCAATGGCCTGTGCAGTTGGGCTAACTGTTGATACAGTGTGGGTTAAAGTCTACCTTGTTTTGGTAGCCAACTGCTCTCTCACTTTGAGAGAGAGAGAGAGAAAGAGAGAAGATGGAGAAAGAGCTGACAACTTGTGGTGACTTTGTCTCAAGGCATCTCCACATCTCAATCCTTGCCCTCCCCCTCAGACAGAGCTGCAGCTGCCATCTCCTGCCTCATGGCAAAGTTTGCTTCTGCCCAGGTACATATGGAACTGTCTTTGGCAGGGGCCTCATAGTATCCCATTTACCATGTCTAGCTTCATTTAGGTAATGAAATGATGAACGGCTTTAGTGAGGTGATAATGCAGCGGCTATAACTGTTGGCTGGGTGACTGTAGCGAGGAAGTTATGGTGGATATTTTTGATGAGAGGAAATGCTTTGAACACACATTTGAAGTGAAGCATGTTTGAATGAGGACTTCATGGGCTTCTCTGGCAGGAGGTCTGCAGCTCTTAGCTCGAACAGAATGTCATGATGCTTTTCCTCTTTTACTTCCTCGATCCATGTTCTACATGAAACTCTTTCATGCCTTGTCTATGTCGGAACATTTATGGCCAGCTCCTCATATTCCACTGTCTCTAAACCTGAGATCATTCAAAACCTGCAGCCAAATCTCACCAAATTGCATTCAGCTATCACCCCTGCACTCACAGACTGACCCTCTCAATCTTGACTCATCTTGATTTTAAAATTCTTATCCTTGTCTTCAATTCTTTCACAGCCTTCCCTATTTCTGGAATCACCTGTAAACTTACAGTCCTCTGAGTCATGGGACTCATGTAATTCTTTACGTTACAATGTGCTTCTCAGAAATGGGCCTTTTGACCCAACTCATCAATTTGGATGTTCAACACCAAAACTCCCAGAAATCAACAAGCTCATATGTTGCCTGCCACATAGACATAAGAACCAGCAGCAATAGGCCATCTGGCCCTTCAAGTCCACTATGCCATTCAATAAGATCATGGTTAAACTTTTTGTAGTCTCAGCTCCACTTACCCCTTCTCTCACCATAACCCTTTATTGTTCAAAACATTATCTATTTTAACTTTAAAAACTTTCAATGAGGAAGTCTCAACAACTTCACTGGGCAGGGAATTCCACAGATTCACAACACTTTGGATGAAGAAGTTCCTCTTCAATTCAGTCCTAAATCTGCTTCCCCCTTATTTTGAGGCTATGCCCTCTTGTTCTAGTTTCAACCACCAGTGGAAACATCCTCCGTGCTTCTATGTTATATGTTTCTATAAGATATCCCCTCATTCTTCTAAATTCCAATGAATGGAATACCAGTCTATTCAGTCTACATATCACGATGTAGACAGATTGACATGCTGGATAGTTGGATATTCACACAAACTGTCCCCCCCAACCCCAGCGAACCGACCTCAACAGGGGTCTTGTGTTTTATCTGTAAAATCTGATATTCCCTTTTCTCTCTTGCATAGCCCTCAAGTTAATTTCTCCACCATTGCTGGTCCACCATTTTGTTACCTATGATCTGGAATTCCCTTCCTTCTGCATTGACCTCTTTTAAGATTCTCCTTAAAATTTACTTCTGTAGCCAACATTTTTTGTCATATTTTGTCTTATAATAAATAGTTGCTGTTGCTGGTGTTGTAGTTATGAGATTCGGTTGTGGGCTGAAGACTGTGGGATTCTACTGGAGGCTGGTCCCTGGATGGAGCTATGGTCACTTCTCCATCATTGGCAATATGTGACAAGCTGCTTCTTTAGAGCAGAATAGAAGCTGCCTCCACTTTGCTGAAAAACGTCCACTTGAGGATGCCTCAGGTTGTACCCCTACCCACACACAGGGAACTACAATCACAATTCTGTACACTGGCAGAGAGGGGCTACGAAACAGCCATGAACCTCGTTCATGCCTTCTATGTTTCATGACTTGTCCTGTATCAAAACATTTCTGGCCAGCCTTTTATATTCTGTTCTCCCTAAACCTGAGGTTGTTCAAAATTGATTCCATGTGATAACACTGTTGGCATGGGCAGATAGGTAGAGTGCTGTTTTTCCATCAGGATTACGCTCAAGATGATGATATTCTCCTTCACTCCTGTCCATCTTTACTACTAAGCCCACCTCCACTCCTGTTAGTCCGACCTCCCTGAAGTGCCAAACACAGCCCTGCTCAAATCCAGTGACTTCTATTTCACTTTGGAATGCATCAGGCTCCATTTGTAGGTCTGTCTACAAACCTGGTAGTGCCCATTATGGAGCTTTGCTGTGCTGGCACTGCAGTAATCAACTCTGCCAGCCGATCAGATTTCCTCCCTGTGAGGGATGGATATCCAAATATCCATCATGTTAGCCTGTCTGCACCACGATTTGTTCATGTGGCAGGCAACATATGGGCTTGTTGATTTCTGGGTGTGGGTCTGTTAAAGTATCCTTCCCCCTATCACTGTAACTTTCTGAATCAAAGAGGCATTTTCTGATGATCATTACTGTCGTTTGCTGAATGTGTGAAGACTGGACTGGGTAGTACCTAGCCACCTAATAATGTTCTATGACAATACAGGCCAGGGCTATTGCAGTACCAGATTTCTCACACTAATGTCTGCAATACAAGAATAGTCAGATTGAGAGAGGTGGAGCTGTCTCACCCGAGACCGAGAGAAGGGAATTGAGGACTGGGCTAAGCTTCAATGGTTACTGAAGCCAGTAAGGCTGCCAAAGAAGTGGTTTTCTTTTCATATTTAGAAAAAGCTTCGACTTGCTTCTGACTTACTAAAGAACTATGAGACCACTCTGCAAAATGTGGACCTTTCAGGAATACAGATGGAATTCTTTCTGGAAACTTGCAAGCCATGATTTTGACAGGGAAGAATGAGAGGAAAGCATTATTTAAGATTAGTTATTACACCACAAGGAAGTAAAGGTCTTTTGAGGGTCTTGGGAAGGAGATGCATATGAGCAGAGTGCGTTTGCTCTGACAACTATTAGAAGAGTTCAGACACTGTGTATGAGGACCTGCTTTCATTTGTTTTGATCTAATTCCACTCTATTCTCGTTAGTGGTCTTCACCATTAGTGGTGAACATTATGATACCTAGAAGGGAAATAAACAGTAAAACTGGCAAATGAGTCATACTGGATCAATTTGTCATGTATCCTTCAAACTATATGCTAGTATACTTTGGACTCATCCAAACAGTACATTTATTTATAAATATTAGAAGCATTGTTTGTTGTTCTTTTTCTCTCTGGGTAAGGGGTGACAGTAAAGCAGATCTTAAAATTTAAAGTCTATAGCTTTAAACTGTGAATTAGGTCTGAAGCCCTCAACCCTTTACACCAGAATGACACCATAAGAGCCAAGCTGGTAGCTTCTTGGGCCAATCTGACTGGATTGATTTTGATAGAAATTGAGTGAAATTCCAAAATGATTTGCATGCTCTTGCTCTCAAAGAAGTGTAATGAAGGTTTACCAGGCTGATTCTGGGGATGGTAGACCTGATGTATGTGAAGAGATTGTCTAGGTTATGATTGTTTTCGCTGGAGTTCAGATGAATGAAGGGGGAATCTCATAGAGACATATAAAATTCTAACAGGACTAGGCAGGGTAGATGGAGGGAGGATGTTCTCGATGGTGGGTGTGTCCAGAACCTGGGGTCACAGTCTGAGGATTCTGGGTAGACAATTTAGGACAGAAATGATGAGATATTTCTTCACCCAAGGGTTGGTGAGCTTGTGGAATTCGTTACCACGGGAAGTAGTTGATGTAGTACATTAAATGTATCCAAGAGGCGGCTAGAGCACTTGGGATGAATAGGATCAAAAGTTATGGGAAGAAAACAAGATTAGGCTATTGAGTTGGACAATCAGCCATGATTGTGGTGAATGGTGGAGCAGGCTGAAAGGGCAGAATGGCCTCCTCCTGCTCCTATCTTCTTTGTTTCTATGTTTCTATGACTATGCCTTAGCTCAGCCAACACCCTCGTATCTCACAGCCCCACAACCCCAGTCATCGAATTCTATTTGATTATATCACATTTTAATTAACTCTGCATCTCTCAGTTCTGTTGCAAGTCAGGTGTTGATTCAATTTCTGAAAGGGTTAATGGTTGCCCCACCAATCACTTTCGCTCAGCGTCAACTTTCACAAGGCTGTAAAAAAAAACCTTCTCATATTGAGTGTCACTTGAGGCGCTTTAATAACATTATAACTTCAACCACTAGTTCATTATTGGAGACAATACCATTTCCCCTGAAGACAGCAATCAATTTTGTAAAGTTATGAATTTCCAAACCATAAAGATTCGGCAAAGTTATTTCTAGGTCACTGCAGACCGAGAAGGTATTAAAGACTACCTGAGGAAAGCTTTGCAATCCTTTTGTATATAATAAGGATATGCAAGAGCCTGCAGACTTACAAAATTAGCACAGTTCCAGTTACGTCCAGGTAGGCTTACATGGAATTAAAGAAAATATACAGTACAGCAGTAGGAATAGCTCATTGGTTGCAAGCAAAGATAAACAGTTCCTGGAGGATGGTATGAGGCAGAAATTAAGAGTCTATCTAATTCACAGTGCTGCTTATGCGATGTACATGACCTGATTGAAATACACAACCAGGTTTTTAGTAGATGAGTGGTGATGCAAGTTAGAAACTTCAACGCCAATCTAGAATGGCGGCCAGAGGCCGATTTAACTTATAGCCTTACTTGTAATGTTGCAGATTTGTAGATTGCATTTCACAGTCAATGTAACATGTAACATACAGCCTTTTGGTATCTTGATGTTTAAGCATTTATGTTTGTTCACATAAGTGATTCTGTTGCATATTTTGAGTAGTCGATGAAAGTGGGTTTTAAGGGCAAAGAAAGGGGACAAGCGATTGAGCGAAACAATAGACAGGCTATGTTGATCTTTCAAAAACAGAGAACTGAATGATCTTTTCCACTGATTAGAATTCTCATATTCACGTATTCCGTCTCAACTTTGGACAGATTAACTGCAGCTAAATTGACATTAAACACCGTAGTGTTATATATTTTTGATGCTCAATAATTTTTCTGCAAATTCTCAATATAAAATGATACATTGGAAACCTGTATGCTGTCCCCACTGCTCATAAGGTCATAAGATAAAGGAGCTAAGTAGGACAAAAACAGAAGTTGCTGGAAAAGCTAAGTAAGTGTGGCAGCATCTGTGAAGAAAAAAATCAGAGTTAACGTTTCGGGTCCGGTGACCCTTTCTCAGAAGAGTTCTGAGGAAGGGTCACCAGACCCAAAATGTTAGTTCTGATTTTTCTTCACAGATGCTGCCACATTTACTGAGCTTTTCCAGCAACTTCTGCTTTTGTCCCTGATTTACAGTGTTAACATTTCTTCCAGTTTTTATTGAGCTAAGTAGGGCATTTGGTTCACTGAGTCATCTCCACCATTCAGTAAGATCTTGGTTGATCTGATAATTCCCAATTCCATTTTCTTGTCTTATCCCTATCGCCTTATTGGTTAAAAGGTCTGTCTGTGTCAGCCTTGAGTATACCGAACCTCAAAATCACTCTGTGGTAAAGGATTCCATAGATTCACTCTTCTTTCGGAGATGAAATTGCTCCTCATCTCTGTTGCAAATGTGTGACTACTTAAGCCCCCTGGTGCTTGGGGAAACTTCAGTTTAAGACCCCTGGTTCTAGGGGAAACATTTTCAACATCTACTCTGTGAAGCTTCCTAAGGATCTCAACAGTGTGAACCCTGAAATGCTATTGAAGATGTTTTTGTAATGAAGGACACAAAGATATGAACAGCTGTGTGCATCGAATCTAAGACTCTTTCAATATCACACATTGTTCAGTGCCAATGCCACTTGTCAATGGTAATGGCTTTGAGTAAAGGTGAAAGCCAAGAACTCCGTTTTTCTTTCTCCACTGTAAATACACTCAAGGATGACCTGATCAAAGGTATTTAAATATTGAAGCATCGCAACACATTAAACACAGAAAAACTGTGAGAAGTCAAAAATTATGGAATGTTGTTTAAAAATTAAAACTGGACCATGTGGGATAGAAATAAGGAATATTTTTACACACAAAGGGCAATTGAAATCTGCAATTTTCTCTTTTAGAAGACTGTTGTGGAATTGCAATGGTACAAAAATAAAATTCATTTTTTTCATTTGGTGAGGGGATTATGTAAGAAGACAGGAAACAGCATGTTGTGTTTTCGCTTTCCAATCCCTTGCAACTTGTTTGCAATCTAGAGAATTTTGGAAGATGACACCGAATGAATTCCATACCTGCAGTCATTTAACTTAAATCCGAGGATATAGGCCATCAGATTCAGCAAACTTGCTGTAATCCTGTTACTTTTGCTGGTATTTTTCTTTAGTAACCATGATTGCTTTATGTCCATCTCTCCCTTTTCCTCTTGACTTTCTATGTTGCTTTTTCTGTCTTCTACCATGAAATTACATTTTATACAAAATGCTTGTTTGAAGTTGCTGCTATTTTCTTGTTTCCCATTATTAATTCCCCATTCCTGTCATTATTTACTTAAGAAATACTCTTTTCATACAGTTATAGAAGATATTACTGTGTGTTTTTATAAATGTTTCTTGTTGCAAATTTTAAAGTGAAAGGCAAGTGGTTTCAGAAGAAATTTGGGGAAAACTTTCTCACCCAGAGGATGGTGAGGGTCTGTAATGCACTGCCTAAGAGTGTATTGAGCCTTGAGGTGAGAAACCTCACAACCTCCAAAAAGTACTTGGATGAGCATTTGAAGTGTCAGAACATTCAAGACTATGGGCCTTCTGTGGGAAAGTGGGATTAGTGAAGGTCATAGTGTATTTTTGGCTGTGCAGACTTGATGGGCTGAAGGGTCCCATCTGTGCTGTCTGATTCAAAGATTCCTTTTTTTTCTTTTCCAAAATTATCTTTTGTTGTTTACTAAATTTCTTTCAGTTTTAAGCCATGACAAGATGGAAGTTTGTGAAGAGCAGGATTCTTTAAAAGCTGTATCTTTGGGTGAAGAGCATGAAGGATTTTTCTGTGCAATGTTTACTGTCCAACCACTATTGCATATTACATTGGCAGAGGCAACTGCAGAATAGCCCGAGTTCTCATAGCCATCTTCCTGTGTTTCCCACAGGACCTGTTACAAAGGGAGATCAAACTGATCCTCTGCAGTAGAGAAAGATATTTCAGAGCTAACAATTCTCATCATTCCTTGGCAGCACTTCCCTCCATTGGGTGATGCTTAGAACACTGAGTGAGGTACAAATCATAGAAGGCAGAACCAGCTGTACCAGTCTAAGTTAGAGAACTGAGGACGAACATAGCCATACTCCATTGAGCGAAGATACATCACAAAAAAGAAGGACTTCTCTGGTTCATCCAAGGCAGATGAGTTCTTGAATGCCAATGATTCTTGAGGAATTTCAAAGCCGTGAACAAAGAATTGAGGAATCCAATGTGTACAGATACCTCATTACAATTGACAATTTTAACTATTTGGGAGGGTGTCAAACATGATGAAGAATTGTATGTAGACCCACACTGTTTGGGTGCAGGAACAGTAAGCTGATATACCCAGAATGAGTGAAACTCTCTTAACATACGCCACTAAGTGTCATTAATAGTGCTGAGATTATTTGAGTGGATGGCAGGTGCCTGTCAGCAGGTAGCATCGACTAGCACAAAAGGGATCTATATGGGGCTAAAACAGTTGAAGTTACTTTAGAGACTTTTAAGCAACTCTTGGATAGGCACATGGATGATAGTATAATGTAGGGTATGAAGGGTAGATTGATCTTCGTAGGATAATAGGTCGGCATAACATTATGGGCCGAAGGACCTGTACTGTGCTGTACTGTTCTATGTTCTATGACTGATAAGGAGGCCACCACTCAAGGTGAATGTGTGTGATCTATCACCTCTTCAGCACTTTTGACACAGAAACCATTCTTAGCCCCATGGCCGAAGCTGCCGTAAAATGGTGCAGCAGTCTCTGGAAGAGACTCGCAGCACCTACACAAAAAGGTCAAAAGCCACAGGCATCACAACGGTGACCAGAGCCCAGTAATCAGGCCACTTCCACATCATCCTCAGTCATGGGAGAAGAACCCAACAGAATTGACAAATGTTTTTCAATATACTTTATGGTTGCACCGGATGATTTTATTTTTGTTGTTTAAGTTTACCTTTAGTAATAATTGCTTATACTGTCAAACTTATGCCTTATTATTGCGTATGTCAAAAGGGAGACAAAGTGTTAGGGGACAGGTGTCTGGGTTGCTGCACTTACGACAAAACAATGGTCTGCAACATAGGAGAATGTTTTCAACAGAAAACCCATTCTTAATGCTTTTAGGTGGTAATAGTTTTCATCCGATGTGTGCACCTGCTGAATGAGTTCATACCTGAGAAGCCTTCGCAATATTTCTCAACTGCCTCAGCAATGTTTTTTCAATGCCAGGGCACCACCCTCCACTAGAACACTCTCTTCATCCTCCTTCTCCCCATCCTCCACTCTGTCATAGTAATCTATTGCTATCTCAGCAGGCGCTTATTCATTCATCAAGTTTATCCAACATCATAGTATTGGAAATAGTATATTAGCATGGGTTGAGGATTAGCTGATGGATAAGAACGCAGAGAGTTGAGATAAAGGGGACACTTTCATGGTGGCAAGCTAGAACAAGTGAAGTGGCACAGGCATCTGCCCTGGGAATGAAGTTATTTTCAGTATATATTAATGACTTGGATGAGGAAAGTGAAATATACTGTCATCAAATTTGTGGATGACTTAAAATTGGATCGGAAGACAATTGGTGAGGATGGCACAAAGAGTCTACAGAAGGATATTGATGGGCTAAACAACTGAGCGCAAACTTCGCCGATAGAATATAATGTGAGAACATGTAAGTTTATACACTTTGTTAGGAAGAACAAAGGAGATCTATATTAGAGAAGAACTGCAGAAGGCTGTAGAGCAGAAAGATTTGGAAGTGCTTATGCATTATTCTCCAAACCCCAGCATTCAAGTTGGAATGTTAGATGAGGAGAATGGAAAATAATAACAAGGAAAGTCTTTCTAAAATTATACAAGGCACTAGTCACACCATAGCCAGCATACTGTGAACAATTCTGGGCACTTTATCTAAGGAACAAATATATTGGTATTGGAGGCAGTCCAGAAAATGTTCACTAGGCTAATCCCAAGTATGAAGGGACTGTCTTATGAGAAGTTAAGTAGGTTCAGTCTGAACTCATTGGAGTTTAGAAGAATGAGCGATAAACTCATTGAAAGATACAAGATTCTTAGGTGCATTGACGGGTTAGATGCAAAGAGGTTATTTCCCCCCTGTGGGAGAGTCTAGGAATAGAAAGCATCATTTCAGAATAAAGACTCACCCTAAAAAGATGAAGATGAGGAGGAATTTCTTCTCTCAGGAGGTCATGAGTATATGAAGTTTTTTACCGTAGGAGACTTTTGAGGCTGCGTTATTAAGTATGTTCAAGGCTGAGATAGCCAGATTTTTAATCAGTAAGAGATTCAAGGGTTATGAGGAAAAGGTAGGAAAATGATTGGAGGATTATCAAATAAGTCATTAAATGGAGGATCTGACACAATAAGTTGAATGCTTTGCGTCTGCTCCTATGTCTACGGACTTATGGCCAAAGGTTTCCATCGTCTACGTCTGGTGCCCAGGTGATGCCAGCAGCTTCAAGCTAGAGCCCAGACTGTTCATAAAAGCAACCCTGCCACCATCAATGAATGCTAGCACTGTGTCTTAGCAGTGCTTGAGCAGAGGACTATAAATATCCATTTCTTAAATATATTGACCATTAACGCTCAGATCTCCCCACTGGATTTTCAGCAGATGTTCCCGTGATGTATCCCAGACACTCTGTTTTCCCCGTTTCTACCCACTGAAATTTTAAACTGCTGCTTCAGTTTCTCTATGTAGAATCTACACTGAAATCAGTGACCAGTTAATTGGAGGCACACAGATTCCAAGATTGTTTCCTTCTTTTGAAAACTGTTTCCTGTTGTGGAGACCCAAAGGTTTAGACATTTAAATCTGATCCATGATCTCTTCACCTCCCATCTCTTGGAATATACCTTTGTATCCACAACCTAAGGCAGCTCTCACTGGCCAGTCTTTTTTTCTTTCAGCAAATCCAGCTATCCCACCAACTGTTTTACCATAAATACCATACCCTTTAAGAACTGCAAGCTAACAGCACACCATTCAGGCCATCTACACAACTGGAGTGCTTTGTACTTAGCTTCATGTGAGAGTCCTGTTGATGAACCAGCAACACAAATTTTGCATACTTTCTGGTCTGCAAAGTTATTTCACATCACGATCCCTTTACCTAATAACGGGCCTCATTTAATTTGATCTCCTCTGAGTCCCAGTGATTTTTCTTCAATGTGATTGTTGAAAAGTCACTCTTTGGCTTGTCCTGCTCACAAAAACCTAGAGACCATGTTATAGAAATTATTTCTCAGAGCTGTAAGTCTTCACTCAAAAGCCTGCAGAAGTCTATGGGCAACTATAGGCCTAATAAGCCACAAGTGCCATTCTTTTAATCCTGACCATAATCTTTGGGCTATCTGTGCTTGTAGGGCAGGGGCAGATGGAAAAGGAAGCAATGAGGCAGATGTTCAGAGGGTTAAAAGAAGCAAAGAGAGTGGCAGCAGTATTTGATGAGGATCAGGCGGAGGAGAGAGAGAGGGAGCACGAGTGCCAATATGAATGAGAGGAGAAGGAGAATAATGCCAATTCCAATGGGAAGGAAGTGGATCAGCCGAGGAGAAGAGAATGACACAAAAGGCTGTGGAGTTGGATCAAGAGACCAGACTTAGATGAAGTTTGAATATCTGTGGATTGGGCATAGAATTTCAAAGCCAAACAGTTATTGTTTTGAAAATGACATCTTGGTCACATTATAATTTCCTTATCAGAATTAATTGTGAAATTTAATCATGTTTGTAATGAACAATCATTTTCATTGTACAAAAAAAGTTAAAATCCTCTTGAGTGTCTGTAAATATATGAGGAAAAGAAGAACCAATCTCGTAACTTCAATATTTGGATTTCCTCCCTTGGGCTTTCTTGAATTTACATTCTGTTTTCCTCTGATTTAGTAAGAAATATTCTGTATACCTACAGATTAAGGTATCAGGAGTGTGTAACTATTTATTTTCAGGTGTTATTGGATATAATCAAGGCCATTCATGAGCTATCAGTGCTTTGGGGCTGGTGTCAGTTTTTATGAAGTCAATAAAAAATTTTGGTGCTAACGTGTACACACATTATATGTCAGAATTACTAACGGCACAGTCAATAAACCATTGCAGGAGCCTAGGTATTTGCTGTGGTCCACAAGTAGATTGCAGCCAAAGATTTGAAGGCAAAGCTGGAAGATAAGAAAATTGAATTAATTGGAAAGGCTCACTGAGTGTGTCCAAAAATAAATGTAAAAGAGCTTGTCATGCTGGATTTGTATTTGGAAGTGAGGTAGTATAATGACAAGGTGCAGCCAGAGGCAAACAAAACAATAACGAATGTCTCGAAAATGTAATCTCAAATAGCTGGAATCTTGGGAAGATATTTTACTGAATTGACTGATGTGCCAGAAGTTGTTAAAAATGTTTTGACCAGACTGCTGTTTTTCTATGGTTTAGTTTGAAACATCTTCACTTTCAAGTCATGATGCTCTGGCCCAAAGGTATTTAAGGCAGAAGTCGACAGATTCTTGACTCACAAGGGTTTCCAAGGGTTGTGTCTGTAGCCTTAATATATTTTTGCGATCAGAACCTCAATGTAAAATATGGACCTATCGCTCTGTGTATGGCCTTGAAAGTCTTCCAACTATCTGCTCATGTTAGTCTCTGCCTGGTCTAACTTTTAAATTATCTCTTTTGCCACTTAATTCTAGTTCGTGACATTCCTAGTTCTGCAACTTTAGTACCATTTAGTGCTTCTATTAAAATTTATAGCTTCCCTGCAGATGATGTAAACCCCAATTTTGACTGCAAAAGCATTAAAAAAATTCTCCTGTAAGATGTGCAGCTATATGCATATATGTATAGTCATACAATGTTAAGATTTAGTAGAATTGAAATGATTTTTAAAAAGGAAAACCAAATGGCTACTGTTAAAATTTTAAAGTTCTATGACAAGGAAAATAAAATAGTGCTGCTATTTAAAGCAGTAAAAGACCTCAAATGAATGAAATGACAGAAGTTATGAAATTACAGTATGAAATTATTGAAATACAGCAGAATTATAAAGATTTAACATAAAAAAAACCAATAATCACATTAGAAAAATATAGCTGGTGAGATAATACTATCTGCAAGATTTGACATGGGAATTAACCGGAATATATAATTGGACAACTTGGAGAAAACAGTTATTAAGATACATATTTGCTTCAAGCTTAAATAGTTTATCTTCTGGGGGCATCCAAAGATTAATTCATTAATGATTTCTACATTTTAGGATATATCTGCTACATGGGAACTCTGAAATCAGAATTCATAATACTGAATTTTATTTAAATTATTGATGAGACTTTGTCAAATTTATTACTTTTGAAAGAAATTTTGTCTTTGAAGAATGCTACTCACTGTATTGGAATTAAAAATCAGATATAGCTAAATCCTGACAGAAGAATGACAATCTCATCATGGAAGAGACAGAAACTATTCACTTTTAAAGTCTAAAAACTATCGATGCATGTGAATAGTCAATGTAAACACAAGGATAAGCAATGGACACCTTGGGCTTAATTTTACAAAATATTGTCTAAACATCAATTTTACGCGTTTTTTCTTTATAGGTTATCTCTCAAGAGGACATCATTACAGTGCATCTGGAAGTAGGGAAAGTGGTGTCACTGTATGTCCTGAGAATCCCAACACCAGTGACATATTTAAACTCTAGCTGTACACCAGATTAAGTATTGTCAGTCAGAAGCTTTCATTCCCAGTTCCTGTAAAGAATTGCCCCAGAGATGGTCAACAGAGGCATGTTACCATTCTGCTTTACCAACTGGGAACTGGATTCCCTGGCAGATGAGATGGTGGAAGGAGGGCTTTGTTTTCCATTCCTGTCCTCACGGAAGAATCTTTAGATAACAGAGATCAATGAAAAGCTAGTGAGCAGAAGCAAATTCTGGCAAGAGTGAACAGTGCAGTAGAACAGAAGAACAAAGACACCTAATCTAATTAACAAGCTGGAGTCAATGTTTGTATACTTGGACACAGATCTATCAGTAGATTGAGGATAAATTGAAGATGAGCTGCATATGACTCCATAGAAGCATGACTAACATCCATACATTCATCACGGTGAAAAGGAAGAAAGTATCCAGCTCAGAAGTCCAAGATACTGCAAAGAAAGAAGTATTTGTTTCCATTTTGTCTCTAATAGAAACTAATTAGATTAAGGATTCTTAGAAGATGTTATTGCAAACCAGTTGTCCAGCTGAGATCAATTAATTCAGTTGGATAGCTGGTTTGCAATGCAGAGTGATGCCAACACTATGCGTTCAATCCTTCAACTGGCTATGGTTACCATGAATGACTCTCTTTTTCAACCTTTCCCCTCACCTGAGGCGTGGTGAACCTCAGGCTAACTCATCACCACAGCCCTTCATGAAGGACAGCCCACAGATAAAACATGGGAAGTTTAAAAACCTTGCAATGTCAACGTTCAGAATCAAGGTAAACAGTTTTCAGACTGTACCAATTTTCCAAGTCAAAGAAAACATATTTTAGAATAGTTGTGAAATCTCCAGGCTGCCTGAAGTTGTGAATTACTGAATTACATTTCTGTGTGTAGGTAAGGCAGAGCATCTTGTGGGGGTGACCTGTACCTGTCCACACAAAGTGACCCATACCTGTCTACATCAAAGCGGCCCATGTTTGAAAGATATAAAATGGCTAACAAAGATTAAAACAAAATGGGATGACCTACTGTAACATTTAAGTGAAACAATAGTGGTACCTTTGAACAAGACTACGCCAAGGATAACAAAACAACCACCAACCATCCGATACAGTTTTGATAAGAGAATGCCTAAGAACAGACAATTGATTAATTCCAGGCTCATTAATGAAAGGATAATTGTCCCAGTAAATGAATAATACCAGGTATGAGTTCCAGCCCATGAACCAGCCAGATTAACTCTTTAAGCAAATGCGAAGACAACAGCTAAAGTTATTTAACAGTAAATAGTTGTTTCTTTGAAGTTATAATATTAGGAAATCTACTTAAAGATTCTTCAGATAATCTTAGAAGCAGTTTTCGACAAAAAAGGATACATGTATAACCAAAGTATAATACAAGCATTAGGGGAAAAGCATTTAAACCTCGATATGAAAGTTAATTAGCCTTAGGAAATGCTTTCCTTTACACCCTGAACAGAATAGATTCTTCACAGCCCATTAATTACATAGTGCTAACAGTCAAAGTAGCTGTATAACTTTACACTTTATAACTAACTTTTATCACAAATCTTATAGCAAGTAGTTAAAACAGTCTTTTGTATTTTTGCATTTATAATTAGGACAGTGGGAAATATCAGAGGAGTAATTGAATTTGATAAAGGCAGCACATGGAATACAATGAATAACAAAATTCAAGCTGTCCTTAAAGATAAACAAGCCTGAGACAAGTCCGAATGAGTATAGCCAGTAACTTTGGAATGTGAATAAATAGAATGCATAGAAAGGTCCCAAGGCTGACAGGTTACAATGTCTGGTAAACGCCATAAGATCTTGGGAACTTGGGGCTGTCCATAGGAATGCTCATCATTGATTTGATGTCCCATGGGATTGGGTATATGGATAAAGGGGGAAGGACAGTGGCTACGCTGTATTTGATTATTGCAACACAAACTGTATAAAAATGCTGTATTTCACTGTAAAAATCAGAGTATGTCATTGATCGCTCTTCTGATCTGAGCCAAAGATTAAGGGAAAAATTGTTTTTTTACATCGAGGTCAGATCGGAGGAAGATCCTTTGGCCATCTCTCGGCATTAACCGGTTCCTGCTTGAATAAACATCTTCCACTTGCCTGAATCCTGCCTGACACCTGAGCCTTTGTCCCCAGTTGGGGTGATACACTCCTACAGCATCTTAGGCTGTCATGGAGTGAAGGCTTATATCCATATGTCTCCTCGTAGTCGTAGTGAAATGTTTATTTCACTAATGTAACTTGTAATTATGTAACCTAATTGCTATCAATTAATAAACCATATTTTGTTAAGACAAAACTATCTTCTAGTTGAGAGTCAATAGTGGTTGATCCTTTCCTACTGGAATCTAAATAAATCCTTAGACCCAATCAAGTGAAAGATGATTGGTGGCAGCATACTTCTAGCTACATGGGACGCAGATTTGTCATAATATAATACACAAAAGGCTGCTAACAGTCTGCATTTATAGAAGGCAAAGATTGTTATCAAGTCAAAGATTGCTGTAAACACCACAATGATTTTCCTTTGTTCATTATGCTAAAATTATCTGTTATGACCATTTAATATAGCACTCTGGGTCTAACTCTGAGTAAGTTATTTTAAATTAAAGGTGCAGTTGTCACAGTGCTGGAAAGATATTTTGTCCCCAGTTCTAACAGTGTAAAATAGTAACATTTCTGTCTGCAGACTACACATTTGTACTGGCACTCTGCAGCTCGATTCTCCAAGCTGCTCTAGCACCCTCACTGACTCTACTTCATGGCAGCGGTCTTCCCTTCATCCCACCCTCCTTGCCTTTCTTCCTCCAGTTTACTTAAAAGCCCCATCCACTTTACTCCAGTTCATGTTGGTACTGTCAATGTTTCTCTCTGCTGATAATCTTTGGCCTTCCCCCCCAGAGCCTTATTTGCAAAATAAGATGGTGGCGATTGTGACAACAACAATTTTCAACCTAAGAAGTTTCTCCAAACCACTTTCCTCACTCCTTTCCTATTGACCTCGCTATTATATAGCTACTGATGAAAGAAGGACGCGTGGCAGCAGGAATACAAGGCTTTATGTTTATGTACTCACTGGATGTGGGCCAGTATTTGTTGTTCACCCCTGACTGCCTTTAAGGAGTGCCTTCTTGAGCTGTTGCAGTCCATCTTGTGTAGATGCTGTCGCAGTACTTCTCAGGAGTGACTTCCAGGATTTTGTGCCAGAGACTGTGAATAAACAATTTTATAATTCCAAGTCCGTGTGATATGTGGTTTGTAGGGGAATTTGAAGACAGTGATCCTCCCATGTATCAGCTGGCTCTCCCCTGCCAGGTGGTAGAGGTCACAGGTTTGGAAGGAGGAGACTTCATGGTGATGTCACTGGGCCAGGAATCCAGAATCTCAGGCTGCGGACATGGTAACTCATGACTTTGAATTGCAATTTAAAAATCGGATTAAAAGCTGGCCTGTTATGGTTTACTGTGCTACGCAACCACTGTTTATCGTCTTTAAAAACCATCTCGTTCACTGATGTCTTTTCAGAAAAGAAAACTGACAGCTTACATGTTCAAGATAACAAGCATGGGGCTGGATGAACACAGCAGGTCAAGCAGCATCATAGGAGCAGGAAAACTTG
>JAHRHZ010000053.1:4010279-4121508 GCA_024137785.1 Ginglymostoma cirratum | reverse complement strand
GGATGAACACAGCAGGTCAAGCAGCATCATAGGAGCAGGAAAACTTGCTGATGAAGGGTTTAGGCCCGAAACGTCAAGTTTTCCTGCTCCTATGATGCTGCTTGACCTGCTGTGTTCATCCAGCCCCATGCTTGTTATCTCGGATTCTCCAGCATCTGCAGTACCTTTCATCTCTGATACAGCTTACATGTTCATCCTGTTACACAGAAATGTGGAAGACTCTTAACTCTACTCTGAAGCTTTGGAGTGACATACTCACTTCTACAGTTCAGGGCAATTAGAAATGTGCAATAAACTCTGGTCCAAACAGTTGTCCACATCCCATGAGCAAATAAAAAAGAAATTGATGTGGGATAGTTTGCAAGAAGGCATTGAACTTAATAATCATATTGAATGGTGAAGCAGAATCAAGGGGCTGAATGGCCTGTTTCTGGTCCTATGTTCTTGAGCTAAGATAAGCAAATTTTAAAATTCAAATTGGTCAAATCCAACAGTGTGAACATGCTTCTACTAAATTTGAAGCATTTTATTTTCATTGGATCGGATCAATTTTTCACTGAAATTCACAGAACAACAGTTAAGGCTTTATTTGGACACTTGTATCCTAGCCACAGTGTCACATTAATTTGTTTTAAAATGAAAGAGAAACATTTTACAGCATAGTGAAAATGACATCCTGGCCGAGTAGAAAAGGTACCGTGGATTTACTACAAGCTGTTCTGCACTGTTATTGCAAATCAACTTCACTCCTCACAGGTTGAAAGGTTACACTTAAATGCTTTTGTCATAATAAAATATTTAGGTTGCTTTTTTAAATGTTTATAACTGTATGTATTACATTTAAATTAGAACCAATGCACAAGCAATACATCTTACTAATCGGCTATATGGTAGCTATGGCAACAATAATAGCTCATTAAAAAGAACAGCAAATTTCAATGAATCAGTTTTTCCATTTATCTGTATGCACAACAAGTCTGCTTGTAACAGCTTTGTAAGATGTTCAACTAAGGGTCAATTTGGCAGATGATATAAATAAATATTTAAAAATAAAATATAGGCATGGAAAAGGTTTTGCTGATATCAGAAGCAGATTGAAAAATAAGGATGACAATAGCTTTAAGGGGGAATAAGCAAAAAGAGACTAACAAAATACATTTGTAGATATCGTGAACTTTTGGTTTGCATATATGAGTTGAGTTTAATTGAAGCTTTTTTAGTGGGGTATGCTCTAGTGACTGGATGTTTTGAAAAAGCTAAATAATAATTTGAGGAATTTTATAAAATTACTAGAATTGAAAGTTAGTTAATTACATGTGAGTTTAATTTGATGCCGAAATAAGTTCCAAATTGTAGAAGACTTACAAAAGGAATTGAATAGATTGACCTTTCTCCGCTGAAAATATTATGTTTACAGGCAAAAAGATACGTCTATTTTTCTGCTCTTCTACAACACTAGGAGAGCTGAGGTGGAACATTACTCTATATCTCCCACTCACCTCTGCGCTTCATCCTGATCCCACCTATCCCATTGATAGGTTCAAGGTAAGATATCCGTAAGGGTGCCTACTGACTCTATCAACTCCATATAGCTCACACAGGTGAGGTGTTATCTGTTACATACGACACAGCATGGAAAGCTCTCTGAAAGTTAATGACTTCTTTGACATCATCTGCTTTGGTGAAGACTCTAGGATCAATTTCATTGGGCAAAACAGCCCTCTGCATTTTAAAAACTCCTTACTACCTCCTTAGAAACAACAAGCACGGAATGCAACCATCATTTCAGAAGGGCAACATTACCAAAGTGCTGATGAAGAAAAATCCATTGGAGTTTTTTACTGGCTACATTTTCCTTGAAAACAATTCATCATCACGCAAGGGAAAAAGTCCCAGAGGTAGGAGAGGATTGGTGGCAAATGTCTAAAATAGGTCTCTAGACCAATCTCCTTTATCTAGTTTTTCAGTTACTTCACGAAACTAGGCTGTTGAAGGAAGTTGAGCCCAACACAGACCATCTCCATGATAGAAAGCAACAATGTTAATGCTTTAAATTTCACTTTTAGATTTTTTAATTAACCTGTTCCAGCAAGTAGTAACAAACTTCTGAAGCAAAGGGCTTAACACAGGACTTCAGGCCCAGAGGTATGGACACAACCACTATAGCATATGAGATTAGTCTGGGTCTTTAGATTACTAACTCAGTGACATTACCGCTATACCACAATCTCGCCCAAATGTCACTTTTATATGCTCATCATGAGGCTGAGGACATCTGAACATTCTCCTGAAGAGACAGGTTTTACCCAAGCTCAGAAGCACTCAATTAAATCATTGATTAAGCAAGAACTAGGTGGGATACATGGACACCACAATGATGGCAGCATGGAGCGTCATCTTCAATTGCAGAATGCTGACTGCCAAATGAAGAGTATACATTTCGCATGTAGGCAATGTTATAGGCCAAACCAAACTCCTCAAAATATTCAGAAGATAGTGTAAACCCTGACTTTATCTTATTTTAAAGGTAAATGTAAGGTATTGTGCTCCAGATGCAATGGGTCAAACTATAGGATTTAAACCAAAGCTCTGTTTATTCATCCACTGAGATTAAAATACAACAAAAGAAAGATGAAATTGGAATAACATCGCTATTGGAAAACTTAACAGAATGTTAGATACAGTAAGTATTACTAATTAATTGCTCCAATATAGTAACATTCCATAAACACACCTTTGGCAAAAGATAAATTCAGAACACAGATTGTCTCATGTACAACTCCCACAGCAGGAAGAGAACCCCCAACTTTAGGCTGTAACTGAGGCAGAGAAACACATAGCTTCCATTTCTTCAAGATAGCAACAGCAACTGCTGAAAGCTAAAACTAAAAATCCTGGTTCTGTGGGAACTTGACGACACCCATTCAGGCTGCTTCTATTGTTCTAACTTTTGGTAAAACCCAAGACCACATAAGTTGTTTACTCTCGTGGCTCTGGTAGACTGCTTTAATGGCACCTTTAATTTACTTCTGCCTTAAAACATTTCTTCAAAAAAAAAGACAAAATATGTCTCTTAAAGCCACAGTATCGCCGCAGCAACATCCAACCAAACATCTCAAAGTCTCTTCGCAAAACTCCATGTAAATAACCAGTGCATTTAACATTCCCACATCTGTTGACAAAGAGAAAAGGCCAGGGTGAAAAGTTGTGAAGCATATGGAACAACAATGCTGGAAAAACACACATTCGATACAGAAGGAAGGTTGATGGAAGATGATGACAGAATCAAATTAAGGGGGTCAGATGTCATCTGAAACAGCAAGAGAGCCACAATATTCTGAATGTAATCTGACCCATAGGATTGTATGACAGTCATTGTGTTGAATCATTTGTGCAATGTTATTAGTAACAAGTTCCAGCTGTATCAATCTATGTTTTAAACATTGTTTCAGAAATACAGTGCTTGGCAAACTGAGTTATTTCAAATATGACGATTTTCTTCAGCATATTTTCTTCATTTCCATTGAAAGGCCCTGGCTGATGGTAAGGTCTGCTTTCACAAGTGCTGAAAGGCTCTTGCAGACTTCCTAAAAGTGACTATTTCTCATGAACAAGCATGGTTAGGGAAAGAAAATTGAGCAGAATAATGAAAGAACACTAATGCTGCCTGCCACATAATAACGTGGGCTGGACCTGCAACATTTTTGTGGGGTCAGTTGGATTTTGCTTTTAGCTTTTATGAGCCTGCAGGTTGTCCTGCTTATGACTGAGCATTCACCTCTTGGGCAGGGCAAGCAAATTGCATGTTGCTGCAGAATTGAAAGACCAGCAGCAGAGTAAAATAAGCACAGCAGGGAAAATTGTTTGCGGATTGGTGATTCAGAAATTGCAAATGCAAAAGCGCCAGGTTTTTGATGCAAAAGGGAAAGTACAGGCTTAAGTCAAATTTTGAAACCATTAGCTTGTCCCTAAATGAAGGAATTGGCAGAATTAAGCTTTGTAGCTATTCCTTCCCCGCTTTCTTTCTTTCAAAATTTCACCTGCTTGCCCCAGTTATCAGAGGGAAAAGAAAGACTTGCATTTATGTGGCAACCTATCATGATCGTAGTGAATCCCAAAGCATTTCACAGCCAAAGAAGTGCTTTTAAAGTAGTCTCTGTTCTCGAATCATAGAATAGTTACAACATGAAAGAAGACCACTACCTACAAATTCCCCTCCAAGTTGCACATTGATCCTTCACTATTGTTAGATCAAAATCCTTGAGCTCTCACTTTGCAGAATTGTTGGTTGACTTACCACTTGTCTATAGATCGCAGTAATTCAAAAAGACAGCTCACCACTACCTCCTCCAGGAAATAAGGAACGGGCAATAAAAGTTAGCCTTTCCAATGATCACCACATCCCATGAGACGAACAAAAATCATCGTGTCTTCCTCAGTTCTGAGGAAGGGTCACCGGACCTGAAACGTTAACTCTGTTTTCTCCTTCACAGATGCTGCCAGACCTATTGAGATTTTCCAGCAACTTTGTTTTAGTTCAAACTGAGTACTCACCGAGTTCTGAAATCTTGGCCACTTTTTCCATGCCTCTGCAAACTTCTATCTTCCAACAAACACCACCTTTTTGTTTTGAAAACCTCAATTCATCCTGTTTCAACTATTCCTCTGGCAGTGCAATCCACATCCTAAACTTTCACTTTGTGAAGTGGATTTTCCCTATATCGCCATTGTTTAGTAATTATCTTAAATGCCCTATAATTCTCAATCCTTCTAATACTGTTGAAGGTTTCTCCAAACCCCAAGTGATTTTCAATCATGGGACTTTCTGTTATTTTCTGTCCCAGTTTTGTGTCCTTTTTTTTATTCATTCAGGGAATGTAAGATAGAAGTAGGCAAGGCCATAATTTATTACTGTGTAGAAGGTAATAGAGTGCTGGCTTCTTAATACACTTGTAGTCCTTAGAGTGTAGGGAATCTACAGTGTTGATAGGAAGTGAGTTTCTTAAAGTGAGGACCTTAATTCAGTGACAGTCAGGATGGTGATTGACTTGGAGCAGATGTATGGGTAGTGGTGGTGTTCCCATGTATCTGCTGCCCTTATACATTGCAGCAATCACAGGTTTGGAAGCTACTATCAAAGGGGTCTTTGTTGCTGCATATTGTTTACGTAGAAGGTGATGCACCAACTAGCCTTAGCAAATGATACTTTGATGACTTGATTTATGCGTTACTATTTATTGTTTGGTGAATGTTATTTATATCTCTAGGCATTATATCTCTAGTGATAGCCCCATTGTATAAAAGTCCAGATCTGCTATGACTTTCATAGTCACTGAAAATGCAATGCCTGGTGTGGAATGGGTCATAGCTAACTCCATTGTTCCTCTGTTAAATTCAGCCTCTATAAGCATTACTCTTTTGCTTGACTTATATACTTTGGTGTTGACATACACAATTTGCAGATGCCATCTGTTTTTAGCCTTCAAAACCAATGTTCATTCCTTGCTCCTCTTTGTCTTTCTCTAAAAATAAATGAAATCTAGACAATTTTTTTTAAATTGGAAGCTCGCTGTGGCTATAATAGAATCCAGGTGAAGAATGCTGAGGATTCCTTATAGCATGACAGAAATGAAGTTATGAGTTCTGGCTCAGAAGTTAGAGTTTGATATGTATTTAAAAGTAGCTCAGTGATACCTAACCATAATGTACCGGAGGAACTCCAAGGTGAAAGAAAAAGGCGTTTGTTGAGCTGTGAGATGCAGGATTTCTCTTCTGTCTTCCAGAAAAAAAGTTGAGATTTTATGGCAGCCCATGCTATCTCCAGCACCCACCATTGCCACCTGAGTTCAATGCCAATGAGTCTTCTGTTAACACTGGCAAGTAGTCTTTAAGCTATGGGAAACTTTTCTGCCCTCCCACCAATTGCCAGTTGCTGGGTACACACCTGACAGGCAACACATGAAACGGAACTGAAATTTATGGTCAGTAATGTTTTTATCCATTGCCTTCACTCTAATACATGCACATTATCAGCAAGGAACACTGTCAACATGAGTGAAAACTTCATCTGAGAGAGACAAGTCTGAGGAAGTGAACTGCTGGAAGTATGGTCCAAGTGGGAATTTGGTGCAAAGGGAGTCAGAGGCACATTAACTAAGGTTTACAACAAGAACTAAACTCTCTGGAGTGAGAGATGAGTGGGAAAGGATAAATATAACATGGATTGCAAGGCCGATGTGCAGTGAGGCCAATGGAGGAGTAACATCACAAACCATAGCGTGTAGCACAGGCAGGGAAAGAAGTTTATTGGTGAGAAGAACGAGACAATATTCAGTGAAAAAGAATAGCTTGTTAAGTATAAGTTTGATACTGCTGACCTGTTTTCAGACATTGAAAACAAAGGATCAGTACAGTAAAGTATAAAGAACAAGGAATCCAGAATAATTAATTTAACTATTAAAGTAAACTTGATAGTGATGACAAGATGAGTGATGCGTTGCTGTGGTAACATATGGAAGCCACTGGATACCAATGTGATCTTGAGTGAACACATCTGTAGTAAGCGTTCACAATTCAAAAATACTTCATATCTGAGTTAAGCAGCTGGAACCTGAGTTTGCGGATGTTGTGCTGAAACAGGGAAGGGGAAAGTAACCTGGACACTTTGCTCCAGGGAGTAGTCATACCGCATCTCCTGTCCCAACCCTGGTCAAGGTAATTCAAATTTGGAATAGCAAGGGCAATTCAGCAGGTGTGACAGCATCTGTGACAGACAGCATAGTCAATGTTTTAGGTTCAGTGACCCTTCTACAGAGCTGTAGCATGCTGCCAGCGCTGCTGAGTTGCGTCCAGCAATTTATTTTTGTTTCAGATTCACCGTTCTGGTTTTTTTTATCTTTTAAATTCAAAACTGGTCTGTGTTCAAGGACAGGAGAGTGTCACTACAGGTGAGACACTTACAACTGGGGTTTCAACTGAGGAACTTCAACCTCTGCAAATGTTTAACATTTGAAGCTGTGAGGACTGTAGCAGGGATAAGCAAACAGACCACACCACCTTAGTAAAGGGAGCACTTTAAGTGAGGGGAGTAAATAGGCATTTGGTAATGGTCGAGGGCAATATAATTAGTGAAATAGATACCGTCCTCTGTAGCCTTGTGAATGAGATCTGAAGGCTGTGCTGTGGCTAAGGACATCTTCTCAGTGTTGGAGTAAACTTTGGAGAAGCGGAGAGTTGGCCAATGACATTGTTAGGGCAAGAAAAGAGGTTCAGCTGAACGAATGAACAGTTAGGAGCTACCTTGAAAAGTAAACCCTCCATGGTAATAATCCATCAAATATTGCATGGAGCCACGGGCAAGCTGGCAAAGGTTAATTAAAGTCACACAGTTAAATTCAACCCTCGGTGAGCATGAAACATGTTTTCATTTTGTGTGGCATTGACACTAGTAATGGTGTCGAAGGAAACTGTTCCGCTGGGACAGCCTTCACGTGAATCATGCTGGAACCAGTGCCCTCATGAATCAAATAACTATGACTGCAGGGAGGGCTTTGAAGCGAATGGAGGGCAAGAGGGTTTGGGAGCGGAGTGGTGTCAGTTTACAAAGAGGAAAGGATATGGCAGAATTACAGGACAGCTATTTGGATAATGACACTCAGAGTGGGACAGGAAGATACAGAATATACAAAGCACAGAAAAGCAGCAGTAAATATGATGAAATGGGGACGAATGGTAATAACTATATGCCAATTAGCTTAACATCCAATATTAAGGAAATGTTAGAGTCCATTGTGAAGGATACAATAACAGAGCATTTAGAAATACATAATATGATCAAGCAGAGTCAACATGGCTTTATGAGGGGGAAATCATGTTTGACAAATTTATTACAATTTTTTGAGTTGATAACAAGCATTAAGTAAAGTGAAAGTAGTAGATGTAATGTACTTTGATTTCCAGAAGGCAGTTGATAAGCTGCTATATGTTAGGCTAAACTTTAGCTTAATAATGATGTTGCAACAGTATATTCATATAGATGGAGGACTAGCTAAGTCATAAAAGACAGAGAGTTGGAATAAGGATCACATTTTCAGAATGGCAACCTGTAACTATTGGAGTGCTATAGATACCAGTGATGGGACTATAACTATTTACAATATACATTAGTGGCTTGGATGAGGAGGGTGAACGTACCATAGCCAAGATTGTGGATGACACAGAAATGGGTAGAAAGGCAAGTGGTGAGGATGACACAAAGAATCTGCCGATAGATATAGTTAAAGGTAAAGTCACTATAGTTCTACCAGATTATAGGGCCTCTCTCTTATTAGACAGAGATGACTGGTGGTGGTTTAACCTGAGGGTCACCACACCTCAGGCTAGGGGAGAGGTTGAGAACCTTCATGGTAATTTGAAGGAATTGAATCCATACTGTTGATTTCTGCATCACAGTCCAACAATCCAGCCAACAGAGCTGAAACATAAAACTAGGTAAATCTTGCTAAGACTATGGAAAGACACCAGTTGGATCACACCTGAAATATTGCGCACAGCTTTGGGCCCCTTATCTAAGAAAAGATATACTAGCATTGGAAACAATCCAGAGGACGTTCACTAGGGTGACCCTAGGTATTGAGGGATTGTTTTAGTGGAGAGGCTGAGTAGGTTGAGCCTGTACTCAATGGAGTTTAGAAGAAAAAGAGGCAACCTTATTAAACCATGCAAGATTTTTAGTGAACGTGGCAGAATAGATATGGAGGGCTATTTCCAGTGTGAGAGAATCTAGGACTGCAAAGATTATCTCAGAATAAGGATTCCCCATTTAAGAAGGAGATGAATAAGAATTTCTTCTCTCAGAAAGTATTAAATCAATGGAATTCTTTACCAGATGGGTGGTAGATGCTGGGTTGTTAATTTTCTTCAATGCTGAGATAGACACATTTTTAATCAGTAAGGAAATCGAGAGTTGTGGGGAAAGGGCAGGAAAATGGAATTGAGAATTATCAGAGCAGCCATGATCTCAAGGAATAGCACAGCAGATTCAATAGTTTGAATGGCGTACTTCTGTTCCTACATCTTATGGTCTATTTATAACCCAACCTTTCCCCTAAAGGTCAGAAGATATCAGGTCAAAGACTTTCATTGCCTTGAGATTTTGAATTCTCAAACAATCCTCAGTTCTACCTCATTCCTAAAATGCAAAGGTAGCTTCCTTCACATGAACAGTCACAAGATCTAATTACTGATCTCTTCACTGAGGCTCGATAATTTAGTTTCAAAGGTATTCATTCTTGCTTTCACATGCCTCTATCTCACCTTGGAGATCACCTCCAGTTTGACATCTCCATGCATACCTGCTGCTTCTCTAACACCAGGTTGTTTCTCTGATGTCCATTCTTCAACCCCTACGATGCCCAATGCTGGAAAACCCTGAATAGATCTCTTTATCTTGTCACCTTTCTCTTTACTTTCAAAAAAATCTCCTCAAAACCTTTCCCTTAAACTAAATTGATTTGTGATACTTCCCAACACATGGACCCTTACAGTTGCAGGAATAGCAAGAACTGCCGATGTTGGAGTCAGAGATAACATAATGTGGAGCTGGAGGAACACAGCAGGCCAGGCAGCATCAGAGGCAGTATCTCTGATGCTGCCTGGCTTGCTGTGACCCTTACAGTTGCTGTTGTTTTGGTGTAATCTATGTCTGAGCTGAAAATACCCAAAGTCAAGATTGCATTCAATGTTTCATTCCTCAGCACTAGTATCATATAAGAAACATAGCAGAAAAATAAACCTTCAATAACAAAAGAGATCTGAAGTGAATCTAATTTTAAGGTGAACTGAGTGCAGTGTACAAGCATAATATATCCTTTGAAACTTGTGTTATTTGAATGACCTGAATTTAAATATGTTTAAAAAAAATCTGGCTTTGCAATGGCCCTAGGCATGAAAAATAAGTTCATGCTCTCAGCTCGTTTGTGCTATAAAGCACATAAAAATCAAGCTGTGTGAATTGAGTTTTAAAACTATCATGAGGAGCTGAGCATTACCCCCATAGCAACGTATTTCTCAACTGAAAAGCAGAAAAGAAAATCAAACAGTGAGTTCCTGTAAAAATAAGGGTGCTAAAAGAAGGTGATAATGATATGGGATACACAGTCTGTGGAGATTTGCTGTGTGAATTGCCATCTCTGGCTTGTAAGTCGGAAACTCAAGATGTAAACAGACTGTGCTCACTTGGCACAAGCTGATATGATGTGTCGGGCTGCTAATCTGCTGCAAATTCTTTCGTCAGCTTTCTGAGGTTAAACAGAACTGCAATATCAGTGTGCGGCCATCTTCTTAGGCTGTGGAGACCCATCAGAAAATAATATTACGTGAGACAAGGTGACATTCTCCCAGCTAGCTTGGACTGTACTGTTGCTCATAGTAACAGCACATGGAGTTCTTGTGGTACACGATTGGCAAAGTCACTACCTGTTGCAGCATTAAAGAATCCAAACAACTACAACTTTTTTTAGTAACACCTTTAATGTAGTACCAAGGTATAGAGGCAAAATCAGAAATATTAAAATGCAAACAATGTTCAACCATTGATATTAAAATGTCGCCACCACAACTCGGTTCAGTAATTCTAGCTGCAGATGGTGTATGATTAGTGAATGATGACATTCCAAATAGCTATATTTGTTGTTGCTGGGGGAAAAAAAAGGATGAACCCAAGACTAGGGTTATTTAGGACATCCTCTTGCGTTAAACAATCTGGCAAAATTAAAACAATTGCAAATGCTGGAGATCTGAAGCTAAAACAGAAATTGATGGCAAAACATATCATGAAAACTTCTTCAGTTCTGCTGAAGAGCCACCTGACTCGACACTTTAACTCTGCTTTCTTTCTGCGGATACTGCCGAATCCGCCAACATTGTCCTCATACAGACAAAGAATGGTTTGACCTGCAGGCAATTGTCGGATTTATCAAATGGTCATGTGGATATAAAAAAGGTGAAAATTTCATTACTTGTAGCAGTACACGATGGTGCAATAAACATTCCTTTACCGCTAACATTATTTATCTCTCATTGTCTCATATCTCTCTATGCCCAAGTCATTAAGTGGGTAGGAGTGGCTGGGGCAAGTGTAGCAGGAGATGCAGGGATGAGATAAATCCCTGCAATTTTGTATGTCATTCCTTATTAAAACATGGCTTACAGAGTCCTGTGACAAGGTATGTTGCTGAAAACCAGATCGAGGATTTGGAGGTAGGAAATGCATTGACGTAGCCATCACATCACTATTGATGCACTTTACACAGGCATGCAGCAGTATTGCAAAGGAGTTGTTTTTTTTTATTGTGTGGCTTCAGAGAAACAACGGAATCGAGGTCACGTTATATGATAGCAGTTAACAGTCTTTTCAATCCCTTTAAGGTGAAAAACTCACAACTTTGCAACAGGAAAATGTTTCTGGAATATCCCTACCTGAAAGCGACTGAAAATCTCATTTGTTTCCATGACAACTGCTTTTTGACTACATACCAGGGAAGAAGCTACACAGTTAAAGGTGCTTAATAAATACAGTTGTTAATGAATGGAATTAATTTTGTTTATGATATGTCCCCAAACCCTCAAAGACAGCTGATCTGAATTTCAGAGGGGTGTTCCATTTCATTTTATTGGCTTCATTTTTGGCCAAACATGTGACACATTTTTTCTATTATCTGAATGCAAGTCACTTGGAGTTAGCAAGAACTGCAGACACTGGAGTTAGAGTCAGCACAGTGTGCTCACCTCCTTGACATGACACAACCTGTCCATCTTCTCTCCCACCCTTCCGCTCCACCCTTCCCACTGACCTATCACCACCAACCCCGACCTGCATCCACCTATCACCATCCAACCTACCTTCCTCCAATCCCACTCCACCTCCCTCTATTTGTTTCCCAGCTCTCTTCCCCCTCCCCAGTTCTGAAGAATGGTCCCAACCCAAAATGTTGAATTTTCTACTTCTCTGATACTGCCTGCGCTGCTGTGTTCCTTATCTGAATGCAAACTATTTTATTGCTAACTCGAGAATAAAGTACAAAGTCAATTGAACAAATTATAAAAATCAATTAATATCTAATCAAATGCCTCCATAAGCCAGTTTTATGGAAACCATTTGGGAAGATACTTACTCGACATATTTTTAATTTCAAAGGCTGCACGTATATTATTTGAAAGGGCCCTATTAATTTATATGAGTATTTAATAACAAATTAAAATCAGAGAGCAAATTCATCTTTGTCAGCGAGTGTACATAGTAATCAAAGAGAGATATGGCCAACTTTAAATGTCAAAGATGTTTACCCTTTTCATACATGCAGTTTCTTGATTTATATTGGCCTCATGTAACATTTTGATTAAGCAAACAACAGACTAATCTTTCGCCTGAGGCCTTCTGTTCACGTTTAATGAAAAGTAAAAATCAAAAAATGATTTGAACCAAGTCTAATCCGGGGCACTTGGTTAAAATATACAATTATAACCACTTAAGTTTGTTTCTCCTTGTTGTATTTGAAATGAAATATGTTGTTTATCCAGATTTGATGATGACACTAAGTTGGAAGGCATCAAGTTGAGTAGTGCAGCCAGGAAGAAGAACTTACAAAGCTGTGTATTTGATTAAGGAAATGGGTAAAACTGTGGAGTGCCATGCTGTTTGGAAATGGGAGCATTTTCTAAATTGTGACAAACTAGTGAGTGTGAAGAAGCAAATACATTTTCATGTCAATATACACAAATTATCAAAATACTGAAAAATAACATATTCAAAAGATAGAGAGTGTTGATTTTTGTATCATGCAGGCTGGAGTTCAAGTGGGACATAGAAACCCCAGAGTATGGAAGCAGACTATTCACTCAGTGACGCCACTCCAACCCTCCAAACTGCATCCTACACAAACCCAACCCCTTACCCCACATTTCCCATGGCTAACCCACTTAACCTACACATACCTGGACACCACAGGCAATTTTGTTTGGCCGACCTACCTCACCTGCACATCTTTGGACTATGGGAGGAAACCCCCACAGACTAGGGGATAATATGCAAACTCCACACAGACAGTTTTGGACGCTTTACAGTAGGAAGGATATGTTGACCTTGTGTGGAGCTCCAATACAAATTCGTTAGAAAGACTAGTGACAGTTAAATGGTTAAATAGTGAGGATAGGTTTCATAGCATAGACTGTGGGTGCTTTGAGCTTTAAACATTCAGAATATAAAAAGAATTGAATAAGAATGAGAAGGGGAAAATCATTTAGTCCGAGGTGGGAATCGAGAGCAATATCGCAGGGTCTTCAAATTAGTAACATCACTCATGAGTGAAGTCTGGGTGGAAGTCTTTACGCAAGTGTTGTAGAGCTTCGGAATAAAGAGCACTGTCAACGTGAATAAAAACTTCATCTGAGTGAAGCAAAGGATGAGCAAGGTAAAGCTGGGAATTTGGTTCAAAATACATTCAGAGAGGGACAGAGGTGCTTTAATGAAGGTTTACTTCAAGAAGTAAACTTTTCAAAGTGGGAGGTGAGTGGAAGAGGATGAAAGGTGCGAATTGAGAGGGCAAGATGCAGTAAGACCAGCATCAGAGTGATACCACAAACGATAGTGTGACACCAGTGCAAGGAAAGCAATTAAATGGTGAGCAAGATTGGTAATGTTAGCAGTCTTTAAAGTAAAAGCAAGGTCTTCAGTTTGTATTTTGGTCTCTAGTCTTTTTCTTTCCTCCTTTTTCTTTAAAATAGCTTAATTATAAGATAAACATTGCTTTTCTATTATCAGAAAAAAAGTGTGAAGAGTAGGCAGTCTAGAAATTAATTACTAAATTTATCTGACAATGTAGAAAACTGCCCAGGTATTTCCTGTGCACAAAAAGCAGGAGAAGTCCAAATGGGTACCTTACTGCTCCATCAGTCCACTCTCAGTAATCATTAATAGTGAAATCAAGCATTACCTGTTCAGCAATAACCTACTCTCCGATGCCCAGTTTGGGTTCCACCAAGACCACGCAACCCGGAACCTCATGACAGCTTTGGTTCAGACATGGACAAAAGAGCTGAATTCCAGAGGTGAGTTGCGAGTGACAGCTCTTGACATCAAGACTGCATTTGACCAAGTGTGGCATCATAGAGCCCTAGCAACTTGTGATCAGTGGACCACTCTCCTAGTTTTACATAGGTTGTTGAAGGTCAGTCGTCGCAGTGTTCTAGGCCCAACCATCTACAAGTACTTCATCAATGACCTTCCTTCCAACATTAGGTCAGAAATGGGGATGCTTACTGACAATTGCATGATGTTCAGCACCTATTGTGCCTCCTCAGAAACTGAAGCAGTCCATGTTCAAATGTAACAGGATTTGGATGATATCCAGGCTTGGGCTGATGAGTGGTAAGTATCATTCATACCATACAAATGCCAGGTAATGACCATCTCTAGTAAGAGACAATCTTACCACTATCCCTTGACATGCAATGGCATTTACATCACTGAATCCCCACAATCAACATCCTGGGAGAAACCATTGATCAAAAACTCCATTGGACTCACCATATAAATACAATGGTACAAGAGCAGGTCAGAGGCCAGGAACACTGCGGCGAGTACTTCATCTCCTGATTCCCCAAATCCTGTCCATCATCTACAACACACCAGTCAGGAATGTGACGGAATACTCCCCACTTGCTTGGACGGGTGCAACTCCAACAACACTCGAGAAGCTTGACACCATCCAGGGCAAAGCACCCCCATTGATTGGCACCGTATCCACAAACATCCATTCCCTCCACCACTGCTTACTATGCGTATGCAACAATGCGTACTGACTACAAGATGCATTGCAGAAATTCATCAAATATCCTTTAACGGCAGCTTCCAAACCCATGGCAACTTCCATCCAGAAGGACAAGGGTTGCAGATCATTGGAACACCACCACCTCCAATTTCCCCCTCCAAGCCACTCACCATCTTTACTTGGAAGTATATTGCCATTCCTTCAGTGTCACTGCGTCAAAATCCTGGAATCCCCTCCCTAGCTGCATTGTGGTCTACATATAGCACATGGACTGCAGTGTTTCAAGAAGGCAGCTCATCTCCACCTTCTCAACGACAGCTAGGAGCAGGCAGTAAATGCTAGCCCAGCCAGCGACTCGCACGTCACATTGAGTGGGTAAGAAAAATACAATAGCAATGGCAGAATGGTTCAGCATTTCTGCTGGAGAACGTTAAAGCTATTGGGCACCAAGGTAATCCTGCATGAACACATCGGTAGTAAATGTTTGCAGCTTGAGAAATTTTTGATTTGAGATTGGCAGCTGGATTAGAAGCTACTAACATTCCTCCACATCAAAGAATAGAAAAGTGACCTGGATACTTTGTGCTTTAGGGAACACAAAATTGTTCTGTAATCAGGGACAGGAGAGTATAATTGTGGGTAGGGTAGGTACAGGGAATAAGTAGCAGTTGGGCAGCTTCAGCCCTTTTAATTGTTCAACAATGATAAGGTTCTTGCAAGCTTTGTGCATGAGAGTGAGGATTGTAGGAAGGTTGAGCGAACTGACCTCAGCACCTTAATACAGGAGCCATTCAAGTGGAGGGAGGGAATGGGAATGTAATAATATTAGGGGACAGTATAATTAAGGGGATGGATATTGTTCTCTGCTGCCACTAGCATAGGCCCCAAAAGCAGTGTTGCCTGCCTGGTACCAGGGTTAACGACGTCTGCTTAGGGCTTGGGAGGAACTTGAAGCAAGAGGGCAGGCTTCCAATTGTCATTGCCCACACTGGTCTCAATGAAATTGACAACAATAGAAAGGACAATCAGTTTGAACAATTAGGAAAAAAACCTGAAAGAACTGTAAATGCTGGAAATCAGAAATAAAAAGAGAAATTGCTGGAAAAACTCAGCAAGTCTGACAGCATCTGTGGAGAGAAAACAGAATTAACATTTCAGGTCCAGTGATGGTTCTTCAAAATTGTAGATTTGTGTTCTGAAGAACTGTCACTGGATCCGAAATGTTAACTCTGATTTTATTTCACAGATGCTGCCGGACTTACTGAGTTTTTTGAGCAATTTCTGTTTTCATTATTTATGGAGAGTTAGAAGCTAAATTAGAAAGCATAATCTCTAAGATATTAACACCTGAACCATATGTATAGAGCATGAAGTTGAAGAATCCAAAGAACCTCAGTAGCTTTTCCGTGTCTTGGAATTGGGTAATGATAGGGTTCCCGGTGCGGTGCAGCATTTGTCTTATATTTTTGACTTTACATGGCCAGGACAGACTCAACAACCTTATATATAGAGCCATGTACATCTAACCTACATTTGTCCATCTCTTTTGCTGTAGAAAATGAATGCTCTTCAGATCATTTGGCTATTACCACTATGTTATCAGCCTTGCCTATGCGCCCGGACACATTTGCTGTAATTCTGCTGTTGGAACAGATCCTGACCGACAGATAAACTAAATTACAGTCTTGAAGCAATATCTTCCAGATGTTATTCTGTTGGTAGTGACTTACATAGAAACATAGAACATAGGTGGATGAAGGATTGATTAGGATAGTGGTCATGGAGCATGCAGTGACATTCCTCAGAAGAAACAGTGGAATGATGACCATGACAAACATTCGGTGAGCAGAGGCCCCAAGTACTGGCTCTGTTTTATCTGGTGTGCGTTCCTGTTTCTCAGTGAAGGAAAGGCAAATTGGAAGTTGGAAGTAAACATGATGAGTTAGAGCTTTAAGGAGATGTAAGTATGGGGAAACAGGGCAGTCACTGCTCAACAGCGAGATTTTGAAATCACAAATGAAGAGAAAATTGGGAAAGTTTTTAAAAATAACAAGAATCTGACTTTTCCATTCTCAATCTTAATTTTGCGACAACAGGGAGGGGAAAATTCCTCCCAAAACATTACTTACTTACAGGGATTGGTGAGGAATAAACAATCTTATATGGTTTCTACAGAGATCTGCAACACAAATACATTTCACAGTACATAAGTACATAAAAATAGAATAAAAAGCATTGGGGGCATTTGGCATTTCATTTCAGGGCTCTACATTGTCAAAGGTGTCATCTTTTCAATAGAAAGATAAACTAAGCTCCCATATGTCCAATTTTTGTGCATGTACAACAATATTCAAAGTAGAACAAAAGAGCACTACTTTTGTACTGGCCAATTTATCCTTCAAACAAAATCTCTGAAATTTTTCATTGATTTTATTGCTACTTACGTAGCCTTGGTGTCCTACTACATTTCTCTGTTATGTTATCTACATTTTAAAAGTATTTCTTTGCTTGTACAGAGTTCATGAAAGGTTTAATATAAATATCATTTTTAAAAGCCTGCTTCATTGCACTTGCCAGTCAAAAGTTTTCATTGTTAGCTTCACCCAAGATTTAGGAATTCATTATAGCTCAAATGTAAGATAAGAAGGAATTCAAGTGTCTTCCAGGAGCACAATCTGCATTAACCAGTCCCTTTCGACTGCTCTTATCTCTGATCAAACTGTTAGCATTATAGAAAGCATGGAACAGATCAATAAACTATGGGATGTAAGACTTGAAATGGATCGATGCTGTAGACTAGCTATTAATGCAAAAGCAAAATGCTGCAGATGCTGGAATTTGGAAATAAACAAAACAAAACACTGCGGAATACTCAAGCTGGCAGATGTAATGGAAAGAAATGACATTGACCTGAAAAATTAGCTCTTTCTCTCATCACATCTTTCGTGTGATCTGCTGAGAATTTCCAGCATTTCCTGTTGTGATTTCTGGTCATCAATAGCTGCATTTACATTGGCCTTTTGATTGCAAGGTGCCATCATGAAAACAGGAAAGCACAATATAAACTTACTGAAATTAATCATGAATTTGAGGTGGGGGGATGTAATTTTACCAAATTGTCCTTTGAACTGGTATAATGAGGTGATGGTGTAAGAAGAAGAAATACTCATCTACAGGCATAGTAGGAACTGCAGATGCTGGAGAATCTGAGATAACAAGGTGTAGAGCTGGATGAACACAGCAGGTCAAGCAGCATCATAGGAGCGGGAAAGCTTGACGTTTCGAAGGTTCAAGGCCCGAAACGTCAAGCTTTCCTGCTCCTCTGATGCTGCTTGACCTGCTGTGTTCATCCAGCTCCACACCTTGTTATCTCGGATTCTCCAGCATCTGCAGTACCTATTATCTCCACGTGAGGCCTAATCAGTTTTCTCACAGTATCGTACCAAAATCACCTTATTAACTACATAGCCTATCTCTATGGTGTCTTGTACATCTATTTCTTTCCCCAACTTATGATACACCATTCTCAGAATGACTCACTGCTCAGTGGATATTCTATCATTCACTGTATGACCCTGCCATCTTCAAAGGCCCTTTATGCACCCAGGAAAGTGCTGTCAGTCTGGATCAATGCTTCACAGTTCCTGACTTTGCCCTGGACATGTCAGACTGGGGAGATCATTATCCTGCTGTGTGGACAGGGATATTGAAGTCGAATTGGCTGGGCTGATACAGCGGCATGACGTCTTCGCCTTGGAGCAGCAATGGCTATCGCAACACCATACCATTCCAGTCTAATCCAAAATTGTCACCTGGATTAAAGCAGTTTTAGCCAACTGAAGGAATGTGCAACACTGTAATATGCAAGTCAATAACCTTTTCCACTCCATCATGACAAATGGCGAGATCTTCTATCTGATATATCACACACAATCTATCTCTGCTACTATATCTAAATCCCACTCACCAAAACCCATGGTCATCCACTCTCTCCATTGACCACAACATCTTCCCTCACTCACTGTCACCCAACTCAACCCCCACCTGCATCAGAAGTAATTATTCTGCTACCCCCTTTCATCTCCTTAAAACTTGCTTCTCTCTCTTAATTTAAGAGATAAAGAGAAACCTCATGTTTAACCCAAACTAAGTGGTAGGTTACAAAACAGAAATTGTTGGAAAAGTTCAGCAGGTCTGGCAAAATCTGTGAAGGAAAAAACAGAGTTAACGTTTTGGGTCCAGTGACCCTTCCTCAGAACTCAACCTACAACTGGTAGGTTGTTTGCTATTCGGTGTCTCATCCCTTATGTGGAATCCATCCTGACTCTAACTTCCCCAAGTGGCTAATTGACTGTTTCCAAGCCCCTGGACTGGTATCAGAACCTCTCCTTGTCTTACTGTGCTCAGACTCACTGACTTCTCCTCAATGACAGGCCTGCTCACTGCTATGACAAGTTTCCTTCCTTTGTGTCTGGGCTAAGTGTGCAGGCAAGACAGAAGTAATATGGGCCATGTATCTCTGGCTAAGGGGAAACATCACAAAAAGCCATAGCAAGACAAGGATACTGTAAGCATCTAGGTTCAGAGTGAGTGAATACTTTGTCAGTAGGTCAATTCAGTAAGTCAGTAATTAAGTCAGTAAGCCTGGTCCATTTCATGAGCTGTGTGCGTGTCCCTGACTGCACAGCATCATTTCTGTAGTATTATGTTAAATGTAGTCGGTGCAGCCTGAGGTGTAACATTGACGGACAGGAGCATCCTGTAAATAGATTGGAGATGTGCAATGAGGGTTCTTAGAAACTGGCACATGTTGGATGCCAATGTCCATGGATGTGGAGTGCATTTGACCAGTAACCATAGAGCATGCCTTGAGATGTTGGTTTCCAGTGTCTGACATGGAGGTTGTTTGGAGAAAGTGACAAGTTGAATTTGCAAGGTACCTGCTCTGATTTCCATGTGGGGTTTTCTGGAGGTCTAGCTTGTTTTGGTGAAATTGACAAATTAAAATGCTGAATACTAATGTGATGAGTTGGACCATTACCAAGGTGTTTATCAGACAATAATCCCCCTTAAATGACAACCCGCTTCTGCCTGGTGAGAAATGTTCCTCGATGCTTGTGAAAAGATGGTGCAAGACGCTCCCAAAGTCAAGAATGGTCCTTACAGGACTGATTGATTCAGTCACACATCTCACGATAGTTCACTTCACCCAGACTCTTATAAGATTTCAGACCCCACGTTTAACGAAAATATCAACAGGTGACAAGAAATAACAAAAAGAACGGCTTTCTTGTTTTACAATACATTCATTTAACCTGGCTACTTTTTCTTTCTGTCTTGATCTCCTTTCCATTTTCTTTAATTCAGTTTTGCTCTGTCAACATCCCTGATTGGGTTAAATCTGAATTTTGACTTATTATTAACTCCTTTTAATAAAGGCAATATAACATTGATTGATTTGTCTTATAATCAAAGACCTTAATTTTGCTCTGCTGCTGGGTTCTGTATTATTGGCAAACTTTCAATTACTTTTTGACTTTCATTTTCTTTCTGATTTTCACTTGGGGAATAATTAGTTTATGAGGGTTCTCCTACTTTCTATTTGTCAGATTTCCTCTTTTAAACAAATGATTTAGACAACAGTGGCAGAGTTTCTCCCAGCCTCTATTACTTATGTGAACACAACTGGTCTTTTTACAGAATACCTACATACTTCTACTTGTCACCTCGGTGGTTTGTCACCATGACCTTCAAGCCAGCACTGAACTCTTGGAGATTCATGCCTGGATTATCATGACTCAATTTCACTTCATCTTCCTTCTCTCTTACCTTGCTATTCATGTCAGGATTAAACAAACCAAAGCTTGTCTGAGCAGAGTGTTTAAACACTACCTCGAAGGTGAGCAACCTGTTGTTGACTGTAGCGTTATTCTATAAGAAACAGAAAATTGTCTACTCCATGTCAAAGAGAACCATGGAAATGGCTGTATGGTTTGTCACCTTGCCAATACCTCTGCACTATCTGTACACTTGTTGCTGCAGCAGCTTTCAGTTCTGGTTGTCATGGTGATAATAGTATGTGTCACACTGCGTTCCTGTGCTAAAACTATTTCAAACTTGTCTGGTGTAAACTATAGCTAGGATCCTCCTGACACCCAGTAGACCTTCTCTCATACCTCAGGTCAGGAAGCCTCTTATAACTTGCATCTATCTCCTTATGCCATATTTATTACTTCATGCTGCTCACTAGTTCTTAATCCTTTGACTAATGTCCATGCCGCTCATAATCTTATACACCTCAGTCAGGCCCTCCTGCTCAACTTTCTCTGCTCCAAAGAAAATAACCCAAGCTCATCCAGCCTCTCTATGTATGTCTTCAGTGCCATTTTGTTTCTATTATACACCATGCATGTACTGTATTCTTGGACGTGATAAATGATCGATTTGTGATGTCTACTCCCAAGTACCACTCCCCCTCCATCAAGCCATCCCCAACAGCGATGACAGCAGAATAATAATAATGAAATGCTCGTGTCCTACAATATACCCCAACTGGAGTGCTGATTTTAAATTCTTTGTGATTTTACTTGCTGTTGAAGTCAATAGAGTGAGTAAAACCAGCCTCCTGTGCATTTCTGGCAGCATCAGAGGAGCTAGAAATTTGACATTTTGGGTCCTGTCCCAAAAAGTCAACTTTCTCACTCCGCTGATGCTGCCTGGCCCCTCTCTCTGCACCTTTTCTGCAGCTGTAACATTATATTCTGCATGCTGCTCTGCTACCCTGATACACTTTGTATGGTACAACCTGCCTGCAGAGCACTCAAAACAACACTTTTCACTGTATGTTGTTACATGTGACAACAATAAATCAACCGATCAATCAATCAAATGGTGATTTCCACTGAAGTTTGCACAATGGTCATTCGTAGCTGTGACTCCTCAGCTGCTGAAGCAGTCCATGCCTATATGAGCAAGAGCTGGATAATATTCAGGTTTGGACTGATAAGTGTTGAGTAACATCTGTGCCACACAAATTCCAGGTAATGACCATCTTAAACAAAGGAGAACTTAACAATTCTCTATGCTATTCAATTGCATTAGTGTTCCTTAATCTCCCACAATCAACATCTTTGTGGTTACTATTGGTCAGAAGCTAAACTGGTCTAGCCAATACTGCAGTTACAAGAACAGGTCAAAGGCTAGGAATTCTGTAATGAGTAACTAACCTCCTGACTCACTAAAGCTTGTCCACAATCCATAAGGGATAAGTCAGGAATAGAAATGCCTCCGCTGACCTGAATGAGTTCAGCTCCAATGGTACCTCAAGAAGTTCAACACCATCTAGGACAGGGAGATCTGCTTTATTCGGAGTCCATCTACCATCTTCAACATTCACTGCTTCCGCCTCCAATACACAGTGGCAGAAGTGAGTACCATCTACAAGCTGCACTGCTGCAAAGGCTCCTTTGTCAGCATTTATGGCCTCTATCATCTTAGGGAATAAGGCCAGCAGATGCAAGGGAACACCACCAGTTGTAAGTTCTCCTCCAGCCACCCACCATCCTATCTTGGAACTATATCACTGTCCCTTCTCAGTGGCTGATTCAAATCCTGCAAATCCTTTCCTAACAGCACTCTGGGTGTACACAGGATACACAAAGCATTGTACATTATGGCCCGGTAGCTGGGGCACAGAGATTTATGTGGCCACTATGCTTGAATTGGGGTTGGAGCCACTGTGCTCATATCAGGGGCTGAGGTAGGGCTCATGATTTCTTTCGCCCCTTGGGTGTATTTCCACCAAATGAACTGTAACAATTTAAGAAGACATTCACCACAAATCTTCACTCCATCAATTATCACCAGAACCTTCTCAAGGACAATTCAGGATGGACAATAAATACTGACATAGTCGATATCCTCAACCCATGAACAGATTATTAAAATGGTGTCTGCTTATTCTTTTAAACATTTGATTTCTCTGCATTATCCTGCCACTGTCCAGCTCACTATTGCTTTCAAAGAGGGTTAATATTTTTAATAAAGATTTTTCAATGGCATTCAATGACATTTTTGTGGACAGTGAATGTTGCTGCTAATGTGATAATGCTTATTTTAAAATATGGTGTAATGATCAGACAAATCAGAAGACCCATTTAGCTGACATAGCTATTTCTTCTAATCACAGAGGATTTGATCTTTAAATCCTTTCCAAAGACAGCAATCACCTCAACAGCAGGGGGAACATGCTTCTATTGTGTAATATTATTGATTGTTACTGTTGCTGCTCAAAGAATGCAATATCTATTAGGCAATAGATAACAGATAATAGATAAATAACAGGTGGAAACTAGTTCCTCGCTGGAAGCCAAGATAGACAGTGGTGTTTTGGACAAATGAGGCAAATTGTGATACATGACAGCTTAGAATGCAGCTGGCAAAATCATGTTTTAAATTCTGGGACACCTCTAATCTTAAACACTGGGGAAGTTTATACTGGTCGAGGGTGAAAACAGTTTCTCAATTTATGCTGCTCTAACAAGACTAAACTGTTTAAACAAATACATGCAGCACACCATTTTGGTCCAAGTTGCTGATTACTGCAAAATGAACTTGCCTGGTGCACCAGATAAAAAGGAGGGGGTGCATTTTAAAATTCAGCAAAAGAGAGTGAAAAGTTTGATGACAGGGGACGAAAATGAAATATGAGAGTAAAATTGCACATTGTTATTCATGAAATGGATGTGGGAACCAAATGGTCGTTTCCAAGAATGTTGTTGATAGGCAGTATCGAGGTAGGATTGTGCATTAGGAAGAGGATACAAGGATCTGTATGATGATTTAGACAAGTTGATTGAGTGGGCAAACATATGGCAGATGGAGTACAACGTGGCTAACTGTGAAGTTAGACACTTTGTGTGAAAAACTGGAAAGGAAGTGAGTTATTTAAATGATGATATATTAGGAAGTGTAGATGTACAAAAGCATCTGAGATATCGTACGCAGCACTCAATTAAAGTCAACAGTCAAGTACAGCAAACAGTTAAGAAGGCAAGTGGCTTATTAGAAGAAAATTTGAGTTTAGAAGGAGGGATGTCTTACTGCAGTTATGTAGAGCCTTGGTGCATCCACACCTGGGGTATTGCATGCAGTTTTAAACTTCCTACACATGAAAGGATATACTTGTCAGAAAGGGAGTGCAGTAAAGGTTTACTAGGCTGATACTGGGGGTGACAGAACTGTCCTCTGAGAAGGGATTGGTTGAAATGGGTCTAAATTCACTAGAGTTTAGAAGGATAAGAGGTAAACTGATTGAAATGTATAAAAATCTGACAGACGCAAGGAGAATGTTTTCCTGTTGGAGAGTGCAGAATTAGGGAACACAATCTCATATTATGTGGTAGACTATTTAGGACTGAGAAGGGCTACTCAAAGGATAGCAAACATGTGCAATTGTCAACACAGAAAGCTCTGGAGGCCAAGTAACTGAATATATTCAAGAATGAGATAGCTACATTTCTGGATTTTCAAGGCATCGATGTGAATGGGAAGAAGGTGAGAAAATGGCATTGAGATAAAGGATCAGCCATGATCATATTTAATAGTAAAACAGGCTGGAAGGGCTGAATGGCCTATTACTGCTACTAATTTCTTTGTTTCTGTGACAATTCACAAACCTACAGTTTAACACTCAAGTAATGACTTGATGCAATTTTCACAGACCTGTCTTCAGGTGGAATCTTCTGGGTTTGCATGAAGCAAGGAAGGAGGTGAGATGTTTGGAAAATTAAGTGATACCCAACTCCTTTACATTTTTGCTGACGTAAGGCCTAGGCAGGCAGTTCTATGTATGCCCTCCCTGCCCCAAGAATTGTAAGAGTGGTCAATAACTTAATGACCCAGATAACAAGGTGTGGAGCTGGATGAACACAGCAGGCCAAGCAGCATCATAGGAGCAGGAAAGCTTGACGTTTCGGGCCTAGAACCTTCATCAGAAATGGGGGAGGGGAAGAGGGTTCTGAAATAAATAGGGAGAGAGGGGGAGGCAGATAGAAGATGGATAGAGGAGAGGGTAGATGGAGAGGAGGCAGACAAGTCGAAGAGGCGGGGATGGAGCCAGTAAAGGTGAGCGTAGGTGGGGGCGTAGGGAGGAGATAGGTCAGTTCAGGGAGAACGGACAGGTCAAGGGGGCGGGGTGAGGTTCGTAGATAGGAGATGGGGGTGGGGCTTGAGGTGGGAGGAGGGGATAGGTGAGAGGAAGGACAGGTTAGGGATACGGGGACGAGCTGGGCTGGTTTTGGGATTTTGGGGTTTGGGATGACCCACTTGGCTGCCATTACCTCAGCTCCAGGTTGAAGAAATGCAAGGAAGGCTCTCTGACTGGTGAATAATTTGGCAGGAGTGTTGAGGAGGGTGAACAAGATAATGCAGGCCATCCTCTGAAGAGTCAGCATTGCTCTTTCACCATCTTTTCAGCAACTGAACAAGTCAGGCTTCAGAAGGATTCTGCCCCTTGCACACTTCTGAACTGAAGTTGTGTACTGTACTGGCTGCCCAGTCACACATTGCAGGATAGTTCAAAGGGAAAATAATGGCAGGAACTCAGATAAGGTGCTAGAAATCTTTGTAGGGGAGATTCATTGGAGGAAGAAAGTCTGCTCTTACAGAATGTCATCTCACACCCTCTTGCCTAAAGATTGTGCTGCTCTTGCTGGGCTTGTCTCTTGTCATTCCTGGCTTTGACTAAGGAAAACTCCAAATAAAGTGTCCCCAAACTAGCAATCCCAAATGTCTGGTGAAATTTATAGAATCTTTGTGTGCAAAACTTTCAGAGAATTTACAGAATAACTGCTGCCGAAGTCTTAGTGAGTCATGACAGAGCATCCCAGAATCAGTTTCAGAGACCTAGCGACAGTGAACATAAAGTGACAAGTATCCCTTCAGGTCGAACTTGAAATGGCCATCTATGCTGTGTTTACTACCAAATAGGTAGTTACTGTGAGAAGAAAGCAGCAAGGTACACATTAGTCACTAAGCAGCCTTGCTCTCTTTTTAATGAACACTGGCAGGAATTTTAAGCATATATTAACCCATTAACAAGCCTCAGGTCAGCAATTCTTTGTGCAATTCATTTAGCAAAGTGGTGCTCTGTGCTAAATATGGGCTCAACCAGAACTTCAATTCAAGATCCAAACTACCAAAAACAAAAATCCATCCCTTCATACTTTCAGAATTGAGACAGAAGATGGAAAATTAGATACCACCTATGTTTTGACCCTAGAGAGGAAAAGTCAAATTCCAACAGAACCTTAATGTGACAGAAAAATAGCTGGAAATCGCAGTGGTATGAATGTTTTTTAGTCATTAGCTTTAGATGCATTTTTATACATTAGAAGCTACATTGAAATAAAATAAATTAATGACCTTCAGTTTTACCTTCCTTGACAGCATTTCTGGTTTGTGGTTTCATGCAGACCTGGACAATTTCCTTTTGATGACTGTTCTATGAAAATTGTGTCAAGTCAGCGCTTGAGTGCTAAATCAGCAGATGTGTTTTATTCTGGGTTCACATCCAGCTGTTCCAGAGGTGCGTAGAAACTTCTCTGAGCAGGTTGATTAGAAAGTATCAAATCTGTATTCTGTGAAAAAAAGTCTGTTATGTTCCAGACATAGGAGACCTTCTGACAAGCTTTCAGTATCTCCTGGAGAAGCATGTGAGAAAAGGACCCCAGACAGAGAGTCAGAGACAATGATTAAAATATCGGAGTTGTTTAGTGAGTAATTTTCCTTACTGAAAGAGCCATTGACTGGACTCCTGTGCGAAGACCCTGGCTGATGATCTATTAAGGTCAACACATGCAGAGGGCTATGACTACTATCCAGAACACTGCGACAGTAATTGTAGTCTTCTATACTTTCAAATATTCCAGGGCAACCGCTAAGAAGGCTGTCCAGTACCTGTGGTAATTGATTGTGCATATAATATCGTTCTTCTTTCCCTCAGCTGGCCTTCTGATATTGCCACGTCCATGACACATCATCACTGGACAGCACAACGTTGCCTCACAGTCTATTTAATTAAATACAATTGGAAAGATAGGAGGTAATGTGGAAATGCATGCCCCCTGTTGAGTGCTGGGTTTAGTCTTCTCGTCAGTAATAGTCCTCAAGCTGCCTTCAATAATAATAATCCTGGCTACTTCTTACTGCCATGATCTACAGCAAATGTTTTGTTTTCTCTTCTTGTGGGCCAGTATGGTTAAAGAAACGGACTGATTTTTTTAAGAAGTTAGATCATGATAGGTAAATAGATCATATTTGGCTTTCAATATATTTATGTCTACCCTATCTACATATGGACTAATGCCCTCAGAGAAGCGAAAATGAGATTTTTTGAATTCAGCCCTGCTGAGTACAGGTTTCCCTATGCAGGGTCAGACAGTTCAGATGGCTGGAAGGCTTTTCTACAATACAGATTTAAAGCAACAGTGTTTGTTTAACTCCTGTACTGGCTGAAGTCACTATTAAGATCCCACAGTCTCGTCTGAGCCACGGTAACCCTCACATTAAACCACCACCAGTTGTCTCTCTCCGTAATGAGAATCCTCTGTGGCAACATTACCTTACTGGCAGAAATGAAATCTGTCAGAGACAAAGACAAGTCCCACATGCAGTTTTTAAAAGTCTACACAAACAGATATGTGAACATGCAAATTAGAAACAGAATTAGGCTGCTTGGCCTTTTGAGCCTAGTGCATCGTCCAACAGGATTTTGGATGATCTGATTACTCCATAATCCAGCTGATAAACATTCACCTCTTTATTTAGCAAGAATGTATCAACCACACCTTCAAAATATTCAAAGGCCTTGCTTCGACCAAATTTTGAAGAAGAGAATTCCAGAAACTCACAACTCTCTGAGACCTCTTCTCATCTCCTTTATAAATGGGCAAGCTCTTATTTTTAAATGGTGACCCCAAAGTTTCTCCCAAAAGAGGAAACATTCACCCTGTCAAGACCCGTCAGGATTTTACGCGTTTCAATTAAGTCACCTCTTACTCTTCTAAACTCCAGTAGATACATGTCGAGCTTGTCCAACATTTCCTCAAAAGACAGTCCGTGCACTCAAGCTTTTAGTAAAGTCAACCTTCTCTGATCTGCATGTTTTTGCATTTGCATTTTCCTTAAATAAGTTGGCCAGTATTCTACGCCGAATTCCAGATGTGGTTTCACAAATGCCCCGTATAACTGAAGCATATTCTTCCTACTGTAGTCTTCAACTTCTCTCAAATAAACAATAATATTCTATTAGCTTTCATAATGACTTGCTAAACCTTCCTGCTAACCTCTCGAAATTCATGCACCAGGATACCCAAGTCCCTCGATGCCTCAGAGTCCTGCAATCTCTCACCATTTTGGTATGTTCACTTTTTGATTTTTCCTGTCAAATTGACAGAAGGGAAGGAAGAAGATTGAAAGGCATTGGTGATAGTGGCTTCCTTAGTTAGGGGAACAGGCAGTGATTTCTGTGGCTATCACAGTCACTTATTTTGACTCCAGGATGGTCCGTTATCTCTCTAGGGTCAAGATGTCAAAGATTGCCTGCAATACATTCTTCTGGGCCAGAGGTCACAGTACACATCTGTATCAATGACAGAGGTAGGAACAGGGTTGTGGTCCTGCAGTTGGATTTTAGGGAGCTAGGTCAAACATTAGCAAGCTGGATTTCTCAAGTAGTCACTGTCAGATGCTCATGTGCAAGTGAGTACAGAAATAGGATGACAGGACAGATGAATGCATGGCTGGCAAGATGATGCATGAGGGAATATTCCTGCATCACTGACACCGGCTCATGGGATATGACATCTGTACAAGCCAGACAGGATATATCGAAACTGAGCCATGACTGATTTCTGCAATGGGTATTGAGGAGAGTCTAACATAACTTGGCAGAGATCTGTACACCAGAAGAGAATTTTAGAAAGTAATATTAGGGTGCACGAAATGCTGGAAAAGGCAGACAGGACAAAAGTAGTAAATAGTAAGCTAATAGCTGGAGTTGGAAGAAGGGAGAATGTAGTTAAGTCTAAATCAGGGTTACACTGTATGTGAGTGCATGGATAGTTAACAAGATTGATAAATTTCAAGCACTGATTGTTATGTGGGATTACAATGTTGTGCTGATAACAAGAACCTGGCTCAATGTAGAGCAAGATATGAGTGTTAAATATTCCTCATTACAGGATATTCAGAACAGATGAGTAAGGAAAAATTGGAGATGGGATGGCATTTTGGTTCGGGAGAGCTTTGCTATACTGGAGACAGAGAATATTTTAAATGGTTCAAGAACAGAGTCAATTTGTCTAGAACTAAGGAATAAGAAAGTTGCAATTATATTGCTTAGTGTAATCCAAAAATCATCAGCTAATGGGATGGAAAAAGAGGAAGAAACCTGCAAGGAAATTATGGAAAGGTATAAACATTATCGAGTAGTAATGTGGAGGGACTTTAATTGCTTCTATATGGATTGGGATAGTGGTAGTGTAAGGGACAGAGAGGGACAAGTGTTCATAGATTGTGCTCAGGAGAATTTCCTTCAGCAGTTTACAATCCAATGCAACAAGAAAGAAATCATTGCTAGTCCTGTTTTTTTCAGCCTGATGAAATATTTATGGTCATGTTATCCAGGGGTCACCATTGGGGCTGTTGCTTTTCCTGAAACATATAAACAATATAGATTGTCGCGAATAGGGAACAAATTCAAGGGTGTTCGTTCAAATCACAAAACTTAGGAAAATTGTAAACTGTAAGACTATGTGGAACTTCAATAATGCATTAGCAGAAAAGTGGTCAGATAGGTGGCACATGAAGTTCAATGTGGAGAAGTGTGAGGTGAAACACTTTGATCCAAAGTACATGGAGAGATGGTATAAATAAACATCACTATTCACAAGGGTGTACCGGAACAGGGAGACCTTGGCGTATATGTATATACATCATTAAAGGTGGCAGGGCAAGTAGAGCAAACTATTAATAAATGATGTAGTTTTTTCTTCTTTATTCATTCACAGGATGAGGGTGTCACTGGCTACACAGCATTTATTGTCCATCCCTAACTGCTCAGAGAGCAGCAGTATTCTAGACTTCATAAATAGGTGTATAAAATGCAACAGCAGGGAGTTTATGATGAAATTATATAAAGCAGACATCAGCTGGATAATTTTTTTTATTCACTCATGTAATATGTGTGTTGCTGGTTGGGATAGCATCTATTACCCATGCCTCATTACCCTTGAGAAAGTGGTGTTAAGGTGCTTTGTTTAATTGGTGCAATTCATTTAATATATTTAGCATGCTATTAGGGAAGGAGTGCCAGGGTTTTGATCCAGAGACACTGAAGGAATGGCAAAATATTCCCAAGTCAGGATGGTGAGTGGCTTGGACAGGATCTTGCAGGTGGTGGTGGTGGTCCCATGTATCTGTTGCCTCCCCTTCTCCTTCTAGATGGTAGCAGTGTATTTGAAAGGTGCCGTCTAAGGAGCCTTGGTGAATTTCAGCAGTGTAACATGTAGACAGTGTACATTGCTGCTTCTGAGGATTGGTGGTGGTAATTTTGCACAGTTCTGGGTGTCACAATATTGAGGATATGAATGCGTTGGAGAGACTGAAGAAGAAGTCCATGAGAATTGTTATAGAGATAGTAGGAAATGCCAATGCTGGAGAATCTGAGATAACAAGGTATAGACCTGGATGAACACAGCAGGCCAAGCAGCATTAGAGGAGCAGGAAAGCTGACGACTTCAGAAAATGAAGAAGGGTCTCGACCTGAAACGTCAGCTTTTCTGCTTCTCTGATGCAACTTGGCCTGCTGTGTTCATCTAGCTCTACACCTTGTTATCCCATGAGAATTGTTCCAAGAATGAGACACTTTAGTTAGAAAAGGTTAAAAATGTTGGAACTACTTTCCTTGGAAAGGAGAAGACAAATAAAAGATTTCATATGAGCTTTCAAAATACTGAGTAGTCCAGTCAGAGTATACAGTGAGAAATTGTTCCCATTTATAAATGGATCAAGATCTAGAGGGCACAATTTAAAGTGTTTTGAAAGAAAAGCAAATGAACACACCAAATAGCTAGTGTTTGAAACTTGAAATGAGATAGTTGCACATTCTATTGAAGCATTCAAGATCACATTGGATGCTTATTTAATCAGATACAATGTGCCGCATTATTGGGAAAAGGCAAGAGATTGAAATATACGTTCAGAGAACCAACACAGACACAATGGGCCAAATGGGCTCCTCTGCACCATAATAACTCCATAATTGCCCCATGGTTTTGTGGAAAATTTTGCATTTCCCTACATTATGCTAAATTGCCAGAATTTTTTCTACTCACTTGATATTTCTTGATCTCTTTGTAGCCATCTTATGTCCTCTTCACAATTAACTTACCTACTTATCTTTGGGTCATCAATAAATTTAGCAACCATGCATTTAGTCCCTTCATCAAAACCATTTGTACAAATTGTAAAATATTGAAGCCCCAGTATGATTTCTGTGGCACATCTTCCAACAGAAAATGACTTACTTATGCCTACTCTCTATTTCTAATCTATTCCCTGTTCATCAATCTTCTGTTGAACTCAATATTTTACACCCTACATTGTGAGCTTTTATTGACCAACATAACTATGCCTGTGGCATCTTATCAAATCCTCTGGGAAACAGTAATTAAGTACATCCACAAGTTCCCCTTTATCTACAAGATATGTTACTTCCTCAAGAACTTTAATAACTTGATGAAACATGATTTTCCTTTCACAAAATCATATTGACTCTCTTTCATTTCCTTTATTATTAAAGATGTTAAAGCAGGACACAAATATTAAAAAAAAATCAACTCTAACATTCTTCCACTGAAAATGTTAAGACAACCAAACCGTAGTTTCCTGCTTTCTGTCTCCCATCCTTTTTGCAAAGAGCAGTTGCATGTTCCATTTTACAATATAATAGAATGTTCCATAATTCTAGGTACCTTTAAAATGAGGGGATTAATTAATTCAGTCTCATTTCATATTACCACCTCTGTGTATAGCCTTGTCTCTGAATGACCCTGAAATGAGCCGTTCTAAGAAAGCATTCTGAAAATATTCTATGAATTCCTCATCTGGGCTAACTTTGTCTATCTGATCTTTCCAGTCTATACATAGATTAAAATCAACCATATCTTTCTGAGGAGTTTATGTTATCATTTCCTTTATATTCTGCTTGTCTAATTGATTTCAACCATAAGGTCTATAAATCACTTCCACAATTGATTTCTTGCTTTTATCATTTTTCACTTCTATTCAATTTCCTTCTAGATTTTACTTAGCTGAACCTGAGTCATCTTCTCTATTGTGCTGATACCGTCATTAAATAACAGAGCTACCCCTCCACTTTTTTCTTACGTCCTGTCCTTCCAAAAAGTCATCTACCCTTCAATATATGTCTCAATCTACGTTGTTAGCCAACTTGTAATTTTTCAGTCAGCTTTGGCCATTCAAGAAGGAGAGTGCACATCTGGAGTGAGAGTGAGTAAGTAGTTTGGGAACTTTAGGGGCAGATAAAAGGATGGATAAGCATGAGCAGGGGGAAAGAAAAGCTGATAATAGGACCATTAGAAGGTGGAAATGGACCAGGTGTGATGAAAGCATCCAATGTGATGACAGGGCCAGGGGTATGGAGGTGGGTAAAGGACATGGAAGGTGGTGTTCAAGCCCTAAAATTGTTGAACTCAATATTGAGTCCTGAGTTCGCAGAGTCTCCAAGGAAGAACTGAGATGCTGCTCTTCCAGCTTGAGCTGAGCCATGCTGCAGTACTGCAGCAGGCCCAAGACAGAGACGTTGGCCAGGGAACACAGTGTGTTTTGAAGTGGCGGGCAACTGGAATCTTGGGGTCATTTTTCCGGACAGAACATGAGTGTTCCACAAAGCTGTCGCCCAGTCTGCATTTCTTCTCCACAATTTAGAGGACACCACATTGTGAACAATGAATACAGGGGACTAGATTGAGTGAAGTGAAGGTAAAGTGCTACTTCACCTGAGAGGTGTGTCTTGGGTCTTGGATAGTGAGGAAGTAAACAGGCAGGTGTTACATCTTCTGGAATTGCCTGTGAAGATGCTGTGGGGGTGTGGGTGAGGAGTGGACCAGGGTATCCCCGAGGGAAAAGTCCTTACGGAATGCTGATAACGGAGGTGACAAGAATATACGTCAGGTAGTGGTATCACACTGGAGGTAGCAGAATTTGTGGTTTAGGATCCTTTGGATGTGGAGGCTGGTGGATTAGTGAGTGAAGACAGGGAGACCCCATCAGTGTGGGTGTTCCCTCTCTCTGAGCTTCATTTGAAACTATCACTTACTCTTTTACCAACCACCCCCCAAAAAATAATCTTCAGCATGTATATCACTTCTCCTTGTCAGAATTAGTTCTGAAGAAGGGTCACTGGGCCTGAAACATTAACTCCGTGTTCTCTTCACAGATGCCACCAGACCTGCTGAGTTTTTTCAGCTATTTTTGTTTTTATTACAGATGTCAGTATTCACAGTTCTTGGTTTTATACAAGCATGGAGAAAGTTGACTCTAAAATTTGTCAGTTCCCATAGGCTCCATGTTAAAAAACTATATAGAACATTAAAAAACAATTCAATCTAACAGATTTCTGTTTAAAAAAACATAAAAAATTAGCAATTCAACAGCGCCAATTGAGATGTATACCTTTAATCCTCTGCTCTCAAGCCTCCTGCTGTGGTAAATAAACAACAAACATGACAAAAATGATTTAAAGTAAATTAAAACCTTCAATAATTAAGTTTTGTAAAGACCATAATTATAAATTAAAGTGTGTTTTGACTTACGAAGGAACTCTGCTGGTCCCTAACATTTGTGACTGTGATTTAAATTGTAGGGTATCTAGACTGTTAAAGTGATACTTGCCCCTGACTGAGCATGTTCTCCAAAGTGTTCAGTGTTGTTGCTAAGCTACTGTGAACATCTCCCACTGTTCCACACAATGTCATCCTGGTTGGAGCTCCACTTCCTGCCACTGTTGCTAAAATTGTCTACCATCATTTCCCACACTCTTGATTCTTCAAAGATATGCTCTTCTGTCAATATCACTACTGTGAACATCATCCCTTCCAACAACGTACAAAAAGCTTGCTTCCCAACTTCTTTGCACAGCTTTACGTTAAGTATGTATAATCTCCAAGCCTGATGGAATCCCACGAGGAGTGCAAAGGCACATATTCGAGGCTCTCACTGGAAACTGTGTACATTTATTGCAAGACAGTTGTCACTGCCACTCCCTGATCACTGACAGAGCCTGCTCCCTACTGAGATGTGCTATACAGCAGCACACAATGATTTTGAGATTAGTTTGGGCATGCTCCTTGTGAGCCTTGCAGCAATCTACTTGCACTGTTAGGAGATTTCGTTGGAGGAACATTAACCTTACTTAAGATAGTTATTTAAAATAAACAGAAATAACAGAGGTTTGTTCCATCATTGCCTTTCTGACTAGGCTCCACGCCTTTAGATCTCTTCAAAACCTGTTGGAACTAAACTTCCCTTCCACAAGAACTGCTATAGATACCCAGCCTTGCAATTCTAAGTCAAAGGCAAAATATTGCAGACGCTGGGAATCCAATCAAAAATGAGAAAGTGACAGAGAAACGCAACAGATCTGGCACCAGCTGTTGAGGGAGAAAGTTATTTTGTTGTTATTTTGAGTCCAATATGACTCTTCTGCCCAAATGAAGGATTGTAGTCAACTCTGAAAACATGCATTTTAAAAAAAAGAAAATCTGTGATACTGCAGCCTTCCTTAGATCACTGTTCAGGAAACATATTCAGAAGTCTGTCGTTCATTGCAGACCAAGGCTCCTCCCCTGCAAAGACTCTGTACTGCTGACACCTTCATACCTATCTTGCTGTCTTCTTTGGCATCAGACCATTTCTACCTTTGTTCCTGCTACTGTTTTCCAAGCTCTATGAAATGATAGGAAAGATGTGACAGTGCAGAAGCAAGTAACAAGGATTGTTCCAAGTTTGAGAAACTTCAGGTATGACGATAGATTGTCGAAGTTGGGATGGTTTTCCATGGAGAGAAGACGACTAAGAGGAGATCTGATATAAGTTGCCAAAATCATGAGTGGGCTGGGCAGAGTAGTTAGGAAGAAACTCTCCTTGCTTGGATAAGAATGAGAGGGCATAGATTTAAAGTGATGTGGAAAAGAAGGAAGGGTGATGCAAGAAAACAGTTTTTCACTCTGTAAGTCATTCAGAACCGGAATGCACTGCCTGGAAGTGTGGTGGCAACAAGTTTAATTGAGGCACTCAAGAGGACATTGAATGATTTCTTAAATAAAAATAATGTCAAGGTATGTGGTAAAAGCCAGAGATTGGCGCGAGGCAGTGATGCGCATTTGAACTGTCAGTGCAGTCATGATTGGCTGAAAATCCTCCTTCTGCACCATTCCAAGTGTGCAGTTCTGCCATTCTTGAGTCTTCTAACTACATCATAGAGTTTTCCTTTCAATGCTTCCACTCCAAACCCCTCGGATAATTTTACAATTATTACTGACTAAATTAAACTTCCAAATTCTGCTGTAAAGAATCTGTACAACTAACTCTTCCCTTCGTTCACTGTATTCTAAACTTAAAATAAACTAAATGAAAGAAAAATGTAATTTACATAGTGTGGATTGGTAATTAAAACTGTTCACATTACAGTCTTCACCAAATATTCAAATAATCCTACAGCTGAAACTATAAACACCCATAACACTCCTACAATCCATTATCATGAAATAAAACTGCAATGTTGTAGTCATTACAGAAGCTTGCTTGAAAAAAGGGCAGGATTGGGAGCTCAACGCTCTATGTTTTAGATGCTTCAGGCATGATAGAGAGAGGTGAACAAAAGGTAGGGAACTTTCACTACTGATTCAGAAGGATGTTACAGCTGCATTTAAAGAGTGTATCTTGGATGCAACTGAGTAGAATTCATGAATAAGAAAGGTGCATTCACTATGATGGCGTTACACTGTTGCCCTCCCAATCGCTAACTGAAGAAAGAGGAATAGATATGTAAACAGGTCATGGAAAGATGTAAAAATAACTAGGTTGTTGTAATGTGTGTTGTAACTTGCCCAGTATTGACTGGGATTCCCTTGGTGCTAGGAACCCAGATGGGCCAGAATTTGTTAGATGTTTCCAGGAGGGCTTCTAGTAACAATATGTCGATATTTCAACCAGGGGTCATGCCACCCTTGACCTTGTATCGGGGAATCAGCCTGGCCAGCTGATTGAAATTTTAGTGGGGGTGAATTTTGGGAACAGTGATCATAATTCCATCAGTTTTAGGATAGTTATGGTCCTCAGGTGAAAGTGCTAAATTGGGGGATGGCTAATTACAATATTAGGTAAGAGCTGGAAGAATTAGATGGGGCACAGCTGTTTGAGGGTAAATCTTTACCTTATGGGAATCTTTTAAAGGCCAGTTGATCATAGTTCAGGATCAATATGTTCCTATGAGGATTGAAGAGAAGGATTGCAAGAGATATTGAAAGTTTAGTCAAAAATAAAAAGGGGTCATATGTTAGATTTAGGAAACAAATCAAACAAAGCTCTTGAGGAATAAAAGGGAGCAGGAAAGAACTTAAACAAGGAAATATGAGGATTAAAAAGGACCATAAAATTTCCTTGGCTAATTAGATTGAGGAGAATTCCAAGACATTTTTACACATATTAAGTACAAGAGGCTAATTGGGCAAGGGAAAATGAAGAAATTTATGCATGGGATCAGAGGAAGTGAGTGAGATCCTTAATGAATACTTTGCATTGGTATTCACCAAGGAGAAGGGCATGGTTTGTGGCAAGATTAGGGAGGAGTGTGTTGATATTCTAGAACATGTCAATATTAAGAAGGTGGTGGTGTTGGGTAACCTGAAAAACATTGAGATAGATAAGGGCCTGATGGAATCAATCCCAGGATACGGAGGGAAACAAAGGAGAAAATTTCTGGAATCTTGACACAGATCTTTACATCCTCTTTAGCCACATATGATGTCTCAGAAGACTGTAGAATAGTCAATGTTGTTCCTTTGTTTAACAAAAGGATAATCCAGGAAATTGTAGGTCGGTGAGCCTTACATCAGTGGTAGGAAAATTATTGTTGAAAATTCTTAAGGACAGGATTTACTCACATTTGTAAGAGAATGGGCATATTAGGGATAGTCAACATGGAATTAAGCAGGAGAGGCCTTGTCTCACAAACATCAAGTTTTTTTGCGGAATTGATGGAGATGGTTGATGAGAGTAGGCAATGGATGTTTCCAAAATGGACTTTACTAAAGCATTTTACAAGATTCCTCATGGTAGTCTGGGTCCAGAAGATCAACTCATACAAAATCCATGGTGAGTTGGCAAGTTGGATACAAAATTGGCTTGGCCGTAGAAGTCAGAGGATAGTTGTTGAGGGTTTTTTTTTTGACTGGAGGTCTGTGACCATGATGTTCTGCAAGGATCAGTGCTGGGATATGTATGTAAATGAAATGGATGAAAATGTTGTTGCTCTGATTAGTAAGTTTGCAGATGACACAAAAATTGGCAGAGTTGTGAATTGTGAGGAAAATTGTCAAAGGTTATAGCAAGATATAGGCCGGTTGGAAAGTTGGGCAGAGAAATGGCAGATGGACTTTAGTCTAGACAAGTGTGAAGTGATGCATTTTGGGAGGTCAAATCCAAGTGGAAAGATTACAGTAAGTGGCAGGACCCGTAGAAGCATTGATATACAGAGGGGATCTTGGGATACAAGTCCTTAGCCCCCTGAAATTCGCAACAGAAGGGAATAAGGTAGTAAGAAGATGTATGATTTCATTAGTTGGGGTATTGAACATAAAAGTTGGCAAGTCACATTGCGGTTGTGAAAAAATAAACTTTAGTTAGACCTCATTTGGAGTATTTTGTGCAGTTCTGGTCACCACACTATAGGGAGGATGTGGAAGCTTTGGAGAGGATATAAAAGAAGTTTACAGGGATATTGCCTGGATTGCAATGTATTAGCTATAAGGAGAGGTTGGACAAACTTGGATCATTTTTACTAGAACATCAGAGGCTGAGGGAATGACCTGATAAAGTATATAAAATTATGACAGGCATGGATAGGTTGGATAGTCAGAGTCTTTTTCTCAGATTGGAAATATCAGATACTAAGGGGCACAAGTTTAAGGTGCGAGGAGGGAAGTTTAAAGGAGATGTGCAAGGCAATTTTTTTTAAACACAGACGGTGGTTGATGTCTGGAATGCACTATCAGGGAAGGTTTTAGAAACAGATATGATAGCAAGAGGCATTTAGACAGACACATAAAGAAGCAGAAAATAGAGGGATAAAGACCATGTGCAGACAGATGGGTTTAGTTTGAATGTCATTATGATTGGTGCAGACAGGGTGGGCTGAAAGGCTTGTTCCTGTGCTGTTCTATGTTCTAAAATCAGATGTGATCTATTCAATCACTGGACATCGCTATCCTGATTATAAGTTTTGCACTGTATAGCACAACACAGTGTAATGTTGGATTTAGAGTGAACATTGCTGCAGGAGATCTTATTTTTTGATCATGTCTAGGTCATTTGTTCTCCAACTGAGTGGTTTAGTTCTGTGAATTATTTGATTTTTTTAGCCTCCAATATTTGATTGCCTTTTCTTGCACAAAGAATTACATAAATCAAAAGGTTCATCAAAGCACTTTGGAGGTTTAAACATAGAAACATAGAAAATAGAAACAGAAGTAGGCTATTCCATCCCTCGAGCCTGTTCCGCCATTCAATATGATCATGGCTTATCTTCTAACTCATTAATTTGCTCCTGTTTTGTCTCTTTGGACCCTTTAGTCCCAAGAACTACAGTTAATTACTTCTTTAAAACATTCAATGTTTTTGTCTCAACTGCTTTCTGTGCCAGAAAATTTCACAGACTCATTTATCCCTGGGTGAATAAATTTACCCTCATCTCAGTCCTAAGTAGCCTACTCCATATCCTTAAACTATGACTCCTGGTTCCTAGTTATCAGCCTTCCTCTATGTTTACCCTGTCTAGTCATTTCAGAATTTTATATGTTTCGATGAAATCGCCCTTCCTTTTTACGAACTCCGGTGAATATAATTGTAACTTATTCAACCTCACTTCATACATCAGTCCTGCCATTCCAGGAATCAGCCCATTGCACTCTCCCCCATAGCCATTCTTCCTTGGAAAGGGAGACCAAAACTTCACAGAATACTCCAGGAATGATCTCATCAAGTCTCTTTATAATTGCAGCAAGATGATCTTGCTGTTACTCAAATCCTCTCACTCTGATAGCTAACATGCCATTTGCCTTCCTCACCACTACTGCGCCACTTGTTTACTTTCACTGCCTGATGTACCACGACACTAAGGCCTTGCGCAAAACACCACACATGCTCTCCACTTCCCCCCCCCCCACTCCCCCACTCCTTTACAAACCTATCCCCAGTTGCATAATAATCTGCCTCCTTATTTTTGCTGGAAAAGTGATAAGCTCAAATGTATCCACATTATTTTTCATTTGCCATTCATTTGCCCACTCAGCCAACTTATCCAAATCACACTGAAACATCTCTGCATCCTCCTTACCGTTAACTCTCCCTGTCAAGTTGTGTCTTCTGCAAACTTGGAGATATTACATTTAGTTTCCCGATTTGAATCATTAACATATATTGTGGATGGCTGCAGTCCAAGCACTGATCCCTGTGGTGTCCCACTTCTTATGTTGTGATGAAACCAAGGTCATCGTTGAAGCAGCCGGAGGTGGTTGGCCCGAGGACACTACCTGGAAGAACTCCTGCAGAAATGTCCTGGAGCTGAGATGATTAAATGGAGAATGGCTGCACAATTTCAAGGTACAGGGGATCATAGTTTTCTGCTCCATATATCATTACATGTTTGTATGTACATACAGCACAAAATATGTGTGTGTCCAGAACTAGGGGATACCATTTTAAAATTAGGCATTTTCTTTTTAAAACAGAGAAAAAATATTTTTTTTGTCTCTCAGAGAGCTGTATGACTTTGGAACTGCCTGCCTTAGAAAGCAGTGGAAGCAGAATCATTGAACATTTTGTTAAGGCAGGGCGAGATAGATTCTTGTTAGCCAAGGGTATCAAAGGTTATCAGATCATAGATCATACAGTGTTGAAACAGGCCCTTAGGAATGTGGAATTTGGAACATAAACAGAACAGAAATGACTTTATTGAATGACTGAGAAGTTTTGAAGGGCCAAGGATTGGCTGGGGACCTGCGTGGGGTCTCTCAAGCCTCAGTCCACAAACACACCGATTTTATTTGCGCCAGATCACACCACTTCACCTCATTTTTGCCATGATGAGGCTCGTGCTGCAGTCAAGACAGTAAGCTTTGCTTTGTTTCCCTCATCAGCAGAAATGGTTTCCATTCCACCAATGTGCAAGTCACCTGTGATCATTGGTGCCCCATTTCAGAAGTCTGACTAGGTATCCAGGAAGTTGCTATGATACCTGTCAACTTGAGAACTCTCATGTTCTTGCTTCATTCTAAATGTCTTACAGGAATGTTACTGGGAGATGTCAGTAACAGTGGCTTATGACTCCATTATGCAGCCCCCAACAAAGGGAAAGTACATATAGCGCCGTTCATTCTTCCATTAGCGTGATCATGGAGCAGACAACAGCCCTCATAAGGATGAAGTCCTGATGGCTGTGGGTTTCTTAAAGAACTGTCTGGACAGAGTGTGCCTCATAATCCCCGCATGCTGTGCTCTGCAGAACTGGAGCAGACAAACAGAAGATATTATGGATGCTGAAGAATTCGAAATGTCTGCAGAGGAAGATAAGGAGATTGAGCAAAAGTAATATTACCTTGATCATGATAGAATTTTGCAACACTAGGCGGAACAAGCCAAGCAGGACTGAACTGAGCCCTGGTTCCAGTAGTTAAAAGCTGCAGTGCAGCGATCAGTCATTGATCTGTTATTGCTTCAAAAGAAGCAGTCCTTGTCTGAACCAAATGTAGAGTTTTGTTCTTTCTTCTTTACATTTGCTCTTGTCCAATGAAAGTTAATGCTTTTAGCCATTTGAAGGTTTCCAGCCTGTGATGTTCCATATCGAATAATATGTTAATATGCCAGCTGTTGGGGAAAGAATACATTCATTTAGACAGGATTCTGAGATGGTATACGGTACTAAAGACAGGTAGCCAGTGTGGCTTAACTCTTGGAACTGCAGTTACAATGTTGGCAATCAGACAGATGATAATGTAAAATAACCATACATCTACGATGATGAACTTCTACTAGAACATAAGAGCATTAGAACCAGGAGCAGCAATAGGCCATCTGGCCCCCTGAAGCCTACTCAGCCATTCACTTATATCATGGCTGATCTTTTCGTAGTCTCAGCTCCACTTACCCGTTCTCTCATCTTTACTGTGCAAAAAATTATATAAAATTAAATTTTAGAACATTCAATGAGGAAGCCTCAATTACTTCACTGGGCAGGGAATTCCACAGATTCAAACACTTTGGGTGAAGAAGTTCCTCCTCAATTCAGTCCTAAATCTGCTTCCCCTTTATTTTGAGGCTATGCCCTTTTGTTCTAGTTTCACCCACCAGTGGAAACAACCTCACTGTTTCTATCTTATCTATTTACTTCTTAATCTTATATACTTCTATAAGATCCCCCCTCAATCTTCTAAATTCCAATGAATACAACCTACTCAGTCTCTCCTCATAAGCCAACCTTCTCAACTCCACAACCAACCTCGTGAATCTCGCTTGCACCCATTCCAGTGCGAATATATCCTTTCTCAAGTAAGGAGACCAAAACAGCACAGAGTACTCCAGGTGTGGCCTCACCAGCACCCTATACAGTTGCAACATAATCTATCTGCTTTTAAACTCAATCCCTACAGCAATGTAGGACAAAATTCCATTTGCCTTTTTAATTACCTTTTGCATCTACAAACCAACCTTCTGCAATTCATGCGCAAGGACACCCAGGGCCCTCTGCACAGCAGCATGCTGCAATTTTTTACTGTTCAAATAATAGTCCATTTTACTGATATTCCTACCAAAATTGATGACTTCACATTTATCAACATTGTACTCCATCTGCTAGACCTTTGTTACTCACTTAAACTATCTACGTCCCTCTGCACACGTTGCTCCATCGCTCATCTGTGTCATCTGCAAACTTTGACACACTACAGGTGATCCCCAATTCCAAATCATCTATGTAAATTGTAAATAATCGAGGTCCCAACACTGATCCCTGAGGCACACCACTAGTCACTGTTTACCAACCAGAAAAGTTTATCTGAACTCCTGTTAGTTAACCAATCCTCTATCCATACTAATACATTGCCCGTAACACTGTGCACCTTTACTTTATGCAGCGATCTTTTGTGTGACACTTTGTCGAATGCCTTTTGGAAATTTAGATACACCACATCTAGTGGGTCCCCATTGTCCACTACACTTATAATGCCTTCATAGAATTTCAGTAAATTAGTTAAATATGACTTGCCCTTCATGAACCCATGCTGCATCTGCCCAATTAGATAATTTATGTCTGGATATCTTGCTATTTTTTTCCTTGATGATAGATTCAAACAAGTTCCCCACTACAGAAGTTAAGCTAACTGGCCTATAATTCCCCCATCCTTTGTCCACTTCCTTTTTTAAACAGTGGTGTCACATTTGCTGTTTTCCAAATTGCTGGAACTTCCCCAGAGTCCAGCAAATTTTGGAAAATCACCACGAGTGCATTTGTTATTTCTCCCACTATCTCTTTTAGTACCCTGGGATGCATTCCATCAGGGCCAGGGGACTTGTCTACCTTTAGCTCCATTAGCTTGCCCAACTCTACCTCTTTCATGATAATGATCACTTCTAGATCCTCACCTACCTTGGTCTTCTCATCGTCAATTTCTGGAATGTTATTTGTGTCCTCCATTGTGAAGACTGACGCGCAACACCAGTTCAATGCCTCAGTTATTTCCTCATTTCCCATTATTATAATCCCCCTTCTCATCCCCTAAAGGACCAATGTTTACCTTAACCACTCTTTTTCATTTTATCTATTTGTAGAAACCTTTGCTATTGTCTTTATACTCTTTATACTTTATACTGTCATAATCAATCTTACTTTTCTTTTTAGCTTTTCTTGTGGTTTTCTGTTTCTAGTTTCCCACTGGCCTTTGCCAGTTTATATGCCTTATCTTTCAATTTGAGACCCTCCCTTATTTCCTTAGACATCCATGGCTGATTACCCCTTTTTCTACAGTCCTTCCTTTTCATTGGTATATACTTTTGCTGACCACTTTGAAAAATTGCTTTGAAAGTCGTCCATTGTTCCTCAACTGTCCCACCATAAAGCCTTTGCTTCCAGTCTACTTTAGCCAACTCCTCCCTCATCCTATTCTAGTCTCCTTTGTTTCAGCACCAAATCCTGGTATTGGATTTTATCTTCTTACATTCCATCAGTATTCTAAATTCAACCATACTGGGATTGTTCTTTCCAAGAGGATCCCTAACTATGAGGCAATTAGTTATTCCTGTCTCATTATACAGGACTAGATCTAGGATAGCTTCCTCCCTCATCAGTTCCATTACATACTGTTCAAGAAAACTGTTGTGGATACATTCAATGAACTCCTCCTCAAGACTGCCTTGACCGACCTAGTTCAACCAATCGGCATGTAGATTAAAATCCCCCATGATAATTGCCATACCATTTTTACAAGCATTAGTTATTTCTTTGTTTATTGCCCACCCAACTGAATATTATTAGTTGATGGCCTATAGACCATGCCTATCGGTAACGTTTTCTTCTTAGAATTTCTAATTTCCACCCAAGTAGATGCAGCCTTATTCTCCATAGAACCTATATCATCTGTCACTGCCACCCTAAGGTCATCCTTAAATATCAGAGCTACAAATCCCTCTTACCTTCCTGACTTTCCTTCCGAATAGTCGGATATCCCTGGATATTTAATTCCCAGTTGTGACCATCCTGCAACAATGACTGTAGTGACTACAAAATCATACTCATCTGCGATGATTTGTGCAGTTAACTCATCTACCTTGTTTCAAATGCTACGAGCATTTAGGTAAAGTGCCTTTATGCTAGATTTTATATCTACTTTTTGAATTCTAACATCTCCTATAATAATATCTCCTGAGTTTTGCTTCCTTTTAACTTCTTTCGTAGTCTTCAATGTAGTTAAACCTTCCTACTCACATTAAAAAATGCTGCTTTCTTTTCTATTTACCATTATACTTCCTATCATATTCCCTTTCCGTTCCCTCCAACTCACTAGTTTAAAGTCCTAGTGACCTATATTTATTTATTTATTTATCCTTTTCACTCAAACACTGGTTCCAGATTGGTTCAGACTGTCCCAACGTTACAGATCTCTCTGTTCCAAAGCTGATGCCAATGCCCGATGAAATGGAACTCCACTTTCCCGCACCACTCCTTTAGCCGCATGTTTATTTCCCTAATTTTCTTAGCTCTAAGGCAATTTGCACGTGGCTCAGGCAATAATCCTTGAACTATAACCCTTGATGTCCTGTTCCTTAATTTCGTTCCTAGTGCTTGGCAATTCCCAAACAGGTCCTCTTTCCTAGCCTTGCCTATGTTTGTCCCAATGTGGACCACACAACTGGATCCTCACCCTCCCGTACCAATATCCTTTCAAGAGCGATATCCCTCATCCTGGCACCAGGCAGGCAAAACACCAATTGGGAATATTGATTATTCTTACAAAGGATGCTATCAATCCCCCTCACTATGAAGTCCTCTACAACTACCATTTGTCTTTTTGCTGCCCCATTTTGAATGCAGTGGTCAGCTGGCTCATCCTCCCTACAGCTCTTTTCCTCATCCACACAGGGAGCAAGTACCTTGTACCTGTTGGACAAGGTCAAGAGCTGAGGCTCCTCAGTTCCTGAATTCAGGATTCCCATACCTGCCTCACTTGCAATCAGATCTGCGGTTCCTGATCACTGACTGAATTTGAAATACTTAATCTACCTGTTGTGACTGCCTCCTGGAACAAAGAATCCAAGTACTTCTCCCACTCCCCAATGTGCTGCAGTGTTTGAAGCTCAGGTTCCAGCTCATCAACTCTGAGCCAATGATCCTTGAGCAACCAACACTTGCTGCAGATGTGGTCACTGCAGCTCGCAATAGGATCAGCCAGCTCCCACATCATACAGCTAAAGTGCATCATCTGCCCAGCCATCTCTACTTAGTTAATTACTTTATTAATTTATATAATTTTATTGCTGAGTTAATGAATTTATTAATACTTCTTTTCTGTGTTCCTTTTCATGTTTAGTGCAGATTTCCTACAAGCCAATCAGGCCACAGCTTCCCTGTGACATCACTCCATTTTTTTTTCACAGCTGCAATGTGCCCTGAGCTCAGTTAGTTTTATACTCACTCTGTGCTGCTGCTCTGCCCTCGGACTGCTCCTGTAGACTAGGCTGTGATCCCTGAGCTCAGTTAGTTTTATACTTACTCTGTGCAGCTGCTCCATCCTCCAACTGCTCCCTGCACATAATAGTGATGATAGGTCACCCGTGCCATCTATAACCCCTCAGAATATTTTCTTTATCAATTCCCCTCCCACTTAGTGCATTATGAATGGTAGTTCCTGACTGACAGCATTTGACATGGTGCGTGCTGGTATTTAAATATGCCACCCGTGCAGGGGATCCCATGAGTTCATGGCAGCGCTGAGTTCTCCTGCCATTGCCGAGTGCACAACAGTGGGACTGGGGATGCAATAGAAACATTGTGCATACACAATGTAGTGAGCTGTGGAGAATTGCTTGAGAAATCTCACTAGGGCACATGGAGTGAAATTGTATATGAAACTTCCTGAAATTGAAATTTAGCCAACTTGTTGTAAAAGTTAGACCACTGACCCTACAAATAATTCTGAAAAAAATGATTTATCATTATCACACTGATCATTGCTAAATCACGTCATACACAAATAAGCAATTATATTTCCTACCTAAAAAAATGACTGCACTACCAATCTATCTACATTGAATTAAAAGGTCATTTGGCCCTCTGAGCCCTCTCTACCTTACAATTAGAAAATTGATAATCTTTGAGGCTTGACTGTATATTTCCACCTACCTCCGATAACCATTGATTCCACATACTAGACAAGAATCTATCTACCTCTGCCTTAAACGTATTCATTGACCTTGCCTCTATTACATTCCATAGAAGGGGCTCTAAAGATGTATTACCTTCTGAGAGAAAAAAAAATTCCTCCTCATCCTTCATTCATAGACTGTGTCCAGAAGTTCTAGTTTTTCCAACAAGGGGAAACATCCTTTCAGTATCCACCCCGTCAAGCCTCCTGAGGATCATTCATACTTTAATAAAATCACCTCTAATGCCTCTAAACTTCAATCAACACAGAATCCAGCTGTCCCTCATATAACACCTCTATCCCAAGTGTCTGTCAAGTGAATCTTCTCTGAACTGCTTCTAATGTATTTGCATCCTTTTTTAAATAAGGAGACAAAACTTTACACGGCATGCCGAATTTGACCTCACCAATGGTCTACACAACTGTAGCAAAACAAGTCTACTTTTTATAAGTCATTCCCCTTGCAATAAGTGATAATGATGAGTTAACTGGATGCAGATCAGCCTGAAGACATTCATGGGAACTTGGGAAAGTTAATGGGAGTCCATAACACAGTAGAGGAGATGTTGGAAATATTAGAATGTATGAAGGTGAATAAATCTCCTGGTTCTGACCAGATATATCCAAGAACCTTGCAAGACCCTAGAGAAGAAATTTCAGGGGCCCTGGCTGATGTATTTGCAACAGCATTAGCCACGGGTGAGTTCCCAGAAGACTATAGCAGAGTGAATGTTGTATCCTTATTCAAGAGGGCTGAAAAGAATATCTTAGGAATTATAGACCAGTAAGCCGAACATCTATGGTAAGTAAGTTACTTAAGAAGATTCTGAGGAATGAGGTATACGTACATTTAGAAAGACAGGGTTTGATTAGGAATAGTCAGCATGTCTTTGTGCATGGGAGATCATGCCTCGCAAATTTGTTAGACTTCTTTGATGAAGTGACCAGGAACGTTGATGAGGGCAGGGTGGGATACATTAAAAAGGCAGTGAGGAAGGTCATCAGAACATCAAGTCAAGGCAGGAGTTTCAAGGTGAACGGTTGGACCTTAAGGCATGGAGTGGAAGAAAGGGACCATGGAGTTTAGGTGCACATTTCTCTGAAAGTGGAATCACAAGTAGACAGGGCAGTGAAGAAGGCTTATGGCACACTAGCCTTCATCAGTCAGGGCACTGAGTACAGAAGTTGGGAAGTTGTGTTGCAATTGTATAGGTCATTGGTGAGGCCACACTTGGAGTATTGTGCTCAGTTTTGGTCACCTTGCTGTAGGAAGGATGTTATTAAACTGGAAAGAGTCCAGAAGAAATTTACAAGGATGCTACCAGAACTCAAGGGACTAAGTTATAGGGAGAGGTTGGACAGCCGAGGACACTTTTCCTTCCAGTGTAGGGGACTGAAGGGGAAATGTAGATCATGAGAGGCATGGGTAGGGTGAATGCACTCAGTCTTTCTCCCAGTGTTGGGGTATCGAGGATGAGAGGGCATCAGTTTAAGGTAAGAGGAGAAAGAATACATGTGAACCAGAGGGGCAACTTTTTTTACACAGAGGGTGGTACACATTGGTATGAGCTGTCAGCGGAAATGGTTGAAACAGATACATTAACAGCATTTAAAAGGCATTTAGACAAATACATGGATAGGAAGAGTTTAGCAGGACGTGGGCCAAGTGTGGGGAAATGGGGTTAGCGTGGATGGACATTTTGGTCGGGCATGGACCAATCTGTGCCGAAGTGCCTGTCTCCGTGCTGTAGGACTCTATTCCTTTATGATTCCATAAATCCAAGCTCCATGACCACAGTTACTAATAAATGCAGTTGACCATCTGTAAGAAATTTCCAGATAGGTTATCATTTCTTGAGAAGCAGCAGCTTAACATGATACATTAGATAATTAGAGTAAAAAAACAGTTTACAACCTGAGAGAATTCAGGATGGTTCACCGATACCAGAGAATGAAGAAACTGCAGCATGGAGTATGTCAATCTTATTAAAGTTGTGAAGGCAGCATCCTGCACTCTGGCTGAAGTGTTAGGGAATGCTTCTCTGGATCTTTCCTCCTTCTCATCCATCATCCACTTGAAGAATTCAGCTGCCCTTAAGGAAGATTGTCCCCTACAAAGACTGCCCTATGACTCTGAGCGCTTGGTAATTCTCTGTTTTGGGTGCTGGCAATATATACTGTGTCAATCATTTGTCTGATCCATTGGCAAATGTGCCGTATACTCTAAAAATTAGAAAAACCATTCACACTTGCCTTTTCCCAGTTTCACCCGAAGGTTACTTTTCATTCCTTTTAAGAATAAAACATATTTTCCCTTAACTTAACATTGATAATAGGGAATATATAATGTCAAATAATTATTTAATATCAACTTTTGGAACATAATGCTACTTACTGTCACTTATGTTTTATTTTGAAGAAACTAACATGTTCAGGGAAAGCAAGGAACTCATTGCCATAGAGCTGTACAGCGTGGAAACAGGACTTTTTGTCCAATTTGTCTATGCCAACCAGATATCCTAAATTAATCTAATCCCATTTGCCAGCATTTGGCCCATATCCCTCTAAACCCTTCCAGTTCATGTACCCACCTAGATGTCTTTTAAATGTTGTAATTGTTCATTTCAGTAACAATAGTTGCACAAGATCTCATGCTCTATGTGAAATACAAGAAAAAGCTAGTTTTAAAGAGATATCAACTTCCAGTTGTTTCTTTTAAAACACTCTCAAAAGTAGACATGTAAACTATTTAGTTTTATCAAACTACATGGTGTGATACAGGAAGGCAACTGAACACAATTCCCAATACTCCCATTCCTAACCAGCTATTGACTGGACACAATAATCAGCACTAAAATCAGCAATGCAGCTCTTTCAATACTAACACTGATTATTAAGTCTTCCAGTCTTCATCAGCGTATGACAAGTGGAAATAAAGTGTTGACAGCTGCTTTTATGGTTTATGCAAATTCCCCTGTGGGAGATGTAAAATCCTCTTATTGGGTCGAAAGATTCTGGCCCAATAGCACGCGACAAAATTATTACAATTCCACTTAACGGATATAACTTCATTACACTACTACACAGTAGTACATTCTCACAACGAATGTAAAATCCCAAGGATTAGGATCATCTACAGGTGGTCCATCTATCAACAGTTTTCCTGGCATGTTTTCCAGAGCAGGTAACCAATTTGCTCTATCTGGCTGCAGATGGTTGTGTGGGGAATTGTTTACAAAGTCATTTCTATGACTATGCCACATCAAGTATTATCTGGCTTTGCCCCATTTAATTGGCTTTCAATCATATCAATGTCCTGTTTGAAGCCATCACCAGATATACTTTCAGAGATAGCAAGAACTGCAGATGCTGGCGTATCTGAGATAACAAGGTGTAGAGCGGGATGAACACAGCAGGCCAAGCAGCATCAGAGGAGCAGGAAAGCTGACGTTTCGGGTCTTCTTTATTTCTGAAGAAGGGTCTAGGCCCGAAACGTCAGCTTTCCTGCTCCTCTGATGCTTGGCCTGCTGTGTTCATCCAACCAGATGTACTTTCTCTGGATCGCTTCTTCAAGACCAGGCTTGAATAAACACAAGCAGTCACATAACATATTACCTCTAATTTGTCTCAATGATGAAATGTAGGAGATAGGGTTATGATCCTTCACAGTTCAAATGCAGTTTAAAACCTTGAGCAAAATTCTGTGGCTTGATCAATGCCTTCCCATTCTGCCTTCCTGTTGTCATGGCCCTAATACAGTTCTTTGATTACAGTATCAATTTCTTCTTCAATGCATATCCCACCGCCATAAGACAAGCCCAGCATACTCAAATTTGCCACAACCAGTCAAATTCCATTAATATAAAAGAAATAAAAAAGTTACACGATTCAAAATGATGCATACAATACATGAGTAAGTGATGCAATGGTTTACAGACTGTGTGCCCATGCAAGAGTGTGTGTGTTCGTGTTTCTGAATCAACTGGTCAATTCCAGTAGTTGAGAAGTTATATTCGCTGTGAGGCTATGTCCCCTGGATGAGGGAGTCTTGAACATACGTCCCATGATAAGGGATTGATCATTTAGGATTGAGATGGGAGGAAATTTATTCACTTAAAGAATTGTGAAACTTTGGAATTCTGTATGGCAGATGGCAGTAGATACTCCAGTATTGAATATGTTTACGTTTGAGACAGACAGACTTTTGGTATTTCTAGATTTAAGAGAAATGGTGAGAAGGTGGGGAAGAGATAGTAGGAACTGCAGATGTTGAAGAATCTTAGATAACAAGGTGTAGAGCTGAATGAACACAGCAGGCCAAGCAGCATCAGAGGAGCAGGAAAGCTGACGTTTCGGGCCTAGACCCTTCTTCAGAAAATTGGGGAAGCATAGTCTATCCAGCTCTAATCTCTCATTTGAACAGGAGGAGGCCATTTAGCCTTTCCAGCCTGTTCCACCAATTAATGAGATCATGGTTGACCTTTGGCCGAATTCGACATGCCTGCCTTTGGCCCATATCCCTTAATACCTTTGCTTAATAAAGATTTCATAATCAGATTTAAAATTAACAACTATTCCAGCATCATTTTTGGAAAAGAATTCTAAGCATCTACCACCCTCTGTATGTAGGGGAGCTTACTGACCTCTCTCCTGAACAATATGATCCCAATTTTCAGACTCTGCCACCTGGTTCTAGAAACACCAACCAGTGGAAATAGCTTACCTTGATCTACCTCATTTTTCCTGTTAATTTCTTGAAGACTTCGATTAGATCATCCCTTGATCTTCTAAATTTTAGATAACAGACCTAAATTGTCTCTGCTCATAATGTTACCCCTGAAGTCCACTTTAATTCTTGTAAACCTATGTCATACTCTCTTCAAAGCCAATCTCTCCTTCCTAAGGTGTAGTGTCCAGATCTGCTCACAGTACTACAGGAGGAGTCTAATCAGAGTTGGCATAATTTCTGCTTCTTATACTTCAGTCCTCCAGATATAAAGAACAGCATTCCATTAGCTTTCTTGGTTATTTTGTGCACTTGTTCATGGCATTTTAAACATCTATATATCTGACCCCCAAGTCTCTGTGGACATCAACTGTATTTAACTTCCTATCATCTAGAAAGTACTCTGATCTATCCTTTTTCTTATTGCATTGTGTTCTTGCATATCCTTCCTTTCTTCAGAAATATTGGTCATAGCTATTTGAATCCAGCGTAATGAACTACTGTGGTAACTTTTTCAACAGATTTTCAATTATTAAAAGAATATTGCCAATATCCATCGGCGAAAGCTGAACATATTTGCAGAACATTCCTCTGCTTTCTGTGTGAAATCTTGATTTTGTGGCTATATTAAATAGTGAACAGAGCAAAGGTGTACAAACACTGGAAGCATTCTCCATTGGTATCCAGGTTGTGTGTGTATAGAGACTCCACTTCTAATATAATGTAATAACTATTGCTGGATGAGAAATTCACAGCATATTCTGACCAGAATGATTTGCATTCCTCAATTCATGAGGAAATCAGTCGCCCAGTAGTCCTATCAGCTTCCTGCTGGACACGGCTTCCAGCCAACGTGTACACTTAGGCTCGATGCCAAAATTATCCTGGAGATTTACACTTGTAATCGCATATCTACATTGTAGCATCCATTTTTAATGCAAAGCCTAGGGAAATTATAATAAACATTATAACATATCACAACATGGGTGGTACCGTGGCTCAGTGGTTGGCACTGCTGCCTTGGCATGCCAGGAGCCTGGGCTTGATTCCGGCTTCAGTCTGTGTGGAGTTTGTAGGTTCTCTTCATGTCTGTATGGGTTTCTGCCAGGGTCTCTAGTTTCCTCCCACAGTAGAGAGATGTACAGGTTTGATGGATTGACCAGACTTAAAATTGCCCTGTAGTGTCCAGGAATATGCTGGCTAAGTGGATTAACTATGGTAAATGTGTAGTTATGGGGACAAAGTGGGTCTGGGGGGAATGCTCATCAGAGTGGCGTAGACCTTGACGGGCCAAATAATCTTTTCCACACAGTAGGAATTCTATGATTCATGCCAGTACTCATCAATGTCAGAATTTCTGAGGACTTTTTGGGCCTGTTGGCCACTTCCTTCACTAGGGCAATAATGTAAGGTCATTCTTATGCCTCAATTCTCAATTAACATCAACAGTGTTTGAAATTTCTTTTATAAATACCGGTCTTTGTGCTGCTGCTAAATATCCTGAAAAATAAGCATGGGAGTGTTCTGGGAATGGCACAATTTATTGCTCTAACTATGTCTTTTTTTAAAACCTTTAAACTTGTTTCCCATTGGCCTGAGATTGCTTCGCTCCCAATAGCTTCTGTGGAACTAAAATGGGTAGATTTTTAAAACCTGCTCTTGGTTCACAAGCACTCTCATTTTGCTATGGCACAAACTCAAGGTCCACTCAATATCTAACAATATTTCAAATTTGTTTCATTTTTTACAAGTAGTATATCATTTAATTTTGAAAACTTTACCAATCTAAGATTTAACTTACCAAACAATGCAATTTATTAAACATCAATGGCTTCCAACTGCCATGTCATTTGGTAAATCATATAAATAATTAGTTTACAACAAATACTTCTTTTATTGTCCTCAAATGTTCCTTCAGAAAACATAGTAAAAAATACAATATAAATATTATGGTTAACTTAAGAAGCCAAAAGTTTTTTTAATACCTTTAACTACTTACAGTAGTGCCAAAGGAGCATATATCCCAACCTCTATTGTGCGTTGAAACAATAAAATCACAGCCTGTGCTCTAGGCCAAGATTATATGGTTCACAGAGGCCCAAAGTGAAGGAAAACACGTGGAAAATGAGTGCAAATTGGATTGTGTGGTATTGGAACCAGGGCAAGGTGGATCCATTGACTATGAGATCCTTGATTGGGGTTGTTAACCTGGGCCAGTGACTTATGGCTGACAGACATAAACAGGAGATTCAGAAAGTCTCTTAACTCTAGGCACTGGCTTTGTAGTGGCTGGTCACAGCCCACGTACTGTGCACATGTAAATAAAGGATGACTTGGTGATGGAATGCCAGCCTCTGTGCAGTTATTTCACATTGACAGCAGAGGGTTTCACTGTCTCTGAGACCTGCAGCTGCCCTTATTTTCCTGTCACTACCATTCATTCTAGGCCCTTCCTAGAATCAGATGTGTACCAAGATTGCACTTGAAGCAGTAAAATGAATTGAGACAGGAAATTCAGGTGATTCTGTAGCTGGGTAAAGGGCTAATATCCTGACTATATTACTCTGCTTACTACCTGGCCAGAGCCAGCCATCTGCTATGCGTTCCAATATATCCCGATCACTGCTTGGTAACAGTATTTGTCAATCACGCTGAAATTCAAATGCTTTATGTTCAAATATGTCTCAACTCAATTAAATTTCATTCACCTTATGAAGACCTATTCAAATTTCAGTTCCTAAATTTAGGATATAACAGATATAATAAAGTGTTGTATTCTACATCTAAATGCAGGAATAACTTCAAACAATTAGCTAAGTTATGAAAAAGCTGCAAATTTGTTGAACCACTCACTGAATAATTTACTGTTGCTACCTCTTTCGCTTGGATATCATCCACTTTTCGTCTATATTAGAATGGCTTCTCAATATTTGGACATTCTTGTACTCGTAACTTACTTTTAGATTCTTCTCCATCATATTAGTCTTTTCATATGATCTGCATCTGATCATTTTGCTCACTCAAACTACCTCCAGGGCGGAATTTTAACTGAGACACTCTATTGTCGATGGTAGAATAGGAAATGGCTGACACTTCCAGTTTCTTGTTTCTGGATGGTCCCCGCACGATTACAATTAAAACGTAAAGTGCTGGCAATGTACATGGGGGACATGTTCAATTGCTCAGTGCAAGGGAAGCTTTTTAACAGTGAAATACACCATCGGCTGACAATGCAACAGGTATGGGCCAATCTATTAAAGAATTGCCTGGTCGGACAGAGAAGTTCGTCATCACAGCATCAATTCTTCTGGCTAAATTAATTACCATCAACATAAGACTTACTGAGAGAACAGAGATAGCATGGGTGCTTTTACAAGTTAAATTTCGCAAGTAAATATTTCACATTACGTTGAATCCACCATTTAAGTGGAGATCATTATTATTTATTAAATCTAGCTTAGTCTGGGAGTTTAGTCCTGCCAGCCAGAGAGGGACATGTGTGGCCATTACTGACATTTCCTTTAGCTTCCACATTTTCTCACCTTGACTGATTGTCCCCAACAACAAGTCAGTGGCAAACCAACAGTCTTTAAAACAATGGTCCCACAGCGATAAAACACTGGGGGAGTCCCACACGGTGCTGATACATTCCGGTGGTCTTAACAAAGTCATTATGAAACTTCTACGCTTTAGGGAAAGGAAGTGCTGCCCTTCAAAGCAATCAATAAACAGAGTAATGCCAGTATGGCCAGAACTCAGGAGTAGCTGCTGCTTGAGCTACAAGGTCTCTGACCAAGTGAACATTATCTGGTGGAATTTTCCCATTTTAAGCTAAATTGTTTCAGTTTTGTTGACTGAGATTCATGGTGCCCAGTTGGCCACGGTTCAGGGTGATTTTTACACACAATCTTCCACTCTTTACCCCATTGTTTATATAATTGTGCTTTTGGGCACCACTCCTGGGAAACCGCACAGCTGGAGAGGTACCAATGCTTGTCACTGCCAGGACCTTCTGGCTAAATATGAAGAGGCCAGCTGCACAACAATGCAGATGCTGCAGGCCAGAAGGTCAAGCTGCATTCTGTCAGGGTAACAGCTATCATTTTCTGACTGCTGCATCACACTCAGCGTCGCCACTCATTCTAAACATGCCTCTACACATGCCTCTTGCCATGGCTCATGTACTACAAGCCTCAGTATTGCATGCAATATATTCATTCAACTGCTCTCATTCACAAGCTGCTCACTCATTCTGCCCTCAGCACTTGTTACTCACTCAAAGGGAACTCCTCTTCTCCTCGTGCATCGCCAGAGCTCATCCATCTACTTCCATTGTATTCAATCCCCTCCCCCACTTTATTTATTTCAGGAAGAACTAGCCCCACCCCTCAGACTGATATCTCAACAACACCTTGACTGATTTACCTGTAATCCCTGAACTGATGGCACTTGACCTGCAGGATTGACTGTGACTCAACCCCTGGACCTCAGCGAAGCAGATCCCCAGACTCCAGTATGACTCAGCCTCTGGCTGACTATGACCAAACCTGGACTGAAGGGAACAAGCCCCTTGCTAGTATATACTGGTGATTATGATGACTTCAGTCCCCTTCCACTCCACTTTGGTCTTTCACACATTTTCTTGAAACACATGCTGTGTGTTTGCTGTGTAAATTGCTTGCACATGCTGTAGGTCTGGTGTTGATGTATCACAGTGCCACATATCCACCCCCTATCTGAACAACAGATTGACTGTGCAGTATTCCCTACTGACACAAGATGCCTCCTCTCTCTTTGCGCTAATATGCAATGCAAGCCACAATGACTGGCAGCTGACAATTGTGCACTAAAGGCTGTATATGCCAAGAAAGCAGTGTGATCACAAAGACTGGTAGCCAGTAGGTAAATGCTGATGGGCATGAGCCATCTACTGAAGGAGCTACCTCCCTTCTTTGTTGCTTTTTCAAATGACAGTAGTTGTCCGCCTTTGCTCTTCCTTCCTTGGCTACCTGTATTATTGTTGCAGGGGTGAAAACTATCACTATTCAAACAATTATTGGCTAATTAAGGGTGTCAATAGGCATAAGTGTAGGTGAGCTAGTCGATGATCCTTTCTACGCACTGCATTATGGGGGAAAGCTCAAGGGTAGGCACTGAAAGGCAGTATGTTAACCTTCCTATTTTATGTGGCTCTTGCCTGAAAATACACCGTCTGGGATTTGGGAGAAGGGTGAGATTAAATCATATGCCCCCCATTCTCCCGGCTGTCCATTCCTCCCAGATGTTACAATTCTCTCCTTTCCAGCCACATCTCGGGATTCTATGGACCTCTCTTTATACAGCAGTACTTCCAAGTCTGGACTTTGCTGCTTGCTCCCAGCACTAACTCAACTAATTGGTCAGTCTCTAATTTGAAATGACCTGCTTCCCATCTCCTGCAATAATAAAAATGCAAAACATCCGCCTATATCATCATTTACATACCTACTTGTTAAGATTGTCATTTAGATTGCATGGAACCTACTTTAGCAATATTTTTTCACTGGGATGCCTTACCTATTACTGGTAAGAGCCACCAAAGGCCAGGATTACTATTGCTTTCTCTCTACCTATCAGCGCAGGCCTATATGTTGCCCTGAACACCAAAACTACTGTGAAAAAGAGGACGCATAAATCCGTCACTTCAACTTTGATACAATGTGAATGAATGTCACAAAGTAACCATGAACTTACTGTGTGACTCCCACTGGGCACAGGCCACGACGTATACCAGCAGACAAATACACGTAAGAGAAGGCACATATGAGCATATGAACGTACAAAATGGAACTGGAAGCAGTTTATTTGGCCCCTTCAAACCTGCTCCACTATTCATTAAGTTCATGTCTGAGCTATTTTTATTTTGAATTCCACATTCCCCTTCAGTCCCCACCATTGACCTGGACTCTATTGCCTAACATAAACCAATCTAAAATTTAAAGAAATAGAAAGTGTTGGAAAATCTCAGCAAATCTGGCAACGTCTGTGAGAGAGAAACAGACAGTGTAACTATCTGTCCTGAGATGACAACCTGCCTACATAGTTTGACCTTTTATGCCCATTGCATAATGACTAGCCCAGTTGAAGCTATGTTAATGCTAGCAGCGGTGGGATGAGGTCCTTAAGTCATCTTTAATTAATCTGTTAAGAGCGTCAATTGATGGTAGGGCACGATGGTCAACCATGTGTCTTCCCATCCAGACCTGAGTTCTGGCAGAGGTGGGAAGGTAGCAGAGTTAAGGTATTGTATCACATTGCCTAATCAAATGTACTTTCCATCTCCATGCTCTCCAATAATGCAAAAGGCCAATGTCTCTGGTTGAACTTTGACTTTAACACAAAGTCCACTTAATGGTTGGGATTGTGACATTAATTAGTCAAAACATAGTCAAAGACCATGGTTCATTTTGCTCTAGCAATGGATTATGTGATATCTGCAAACTTTACTTCTTTCTAGACCTCACGTTAGACTATTGGAGGAATTCAGACTTGAGGAGAATCATCAAAATTTCCTTTTGTCAGCAAATGATCCACCTGATTCTGATCGAGCTTTTCCTCAATTTTCAATAGATAAATGATTCACCCAATTTCTTTACAATATCTCTAATTGCTATCACAATACTGTGTTCCTTTGTGTTCAGGGGACCAAAACTGTTTGCAATAATTCAGATGTGGTTGTCATGGATTTTTTGCCATGACGTTCTGACCATCACTGAACTCTGAGAGTTTCTTTCCAGGAATAACATTACTCAGAGTCATAGAGTCATACAGCACTGAAAGATACCCATCTCCACTTTGTCTTTCTTTCTCTTGCCTTACTATTGATATTGGATTTAAACAAACCACAACTTGTCCAGAGAGTATTTAATCACTAACTCATAAGGTGAGCATTTGTAAACTTTGTGGTTATTCTGTAAGTAATACAGAGCATGGTTGAGCCTGTGTCAAAATAAACTTATGGTTTACTGCCTAGCTTGTGATCTTGGAAATAGATCTTCAAAGACTGGTTCACAATCTATATATTTCTGCAACTCCACTTGAGTGTGCTCAAATACATTCTTGCGCAGAAATATTTCAAACTCTTCTAACATAAACTGTGGACCTTTATCTAATACTAGCTCCTCTGGAGATCCACAAATTGCAAACAAACCTTTCAAAACCTCTATATTTTTGGCAATTGTGCTATTTAGACTCAGCACTTAACTACTTGCTACAGCTATCAAATAGCTATAGCTACAGCTACAGCTAAAGCAAAATATTATTTCTTTTTAATTCCAAAGAAAATAAAACACTGCCTCATTCCCATTGTTATGTTTTTGTGTATGACCATGAAATAAAATGAATTTTGTTAAATTGTTTCGCAGTCCATGTCAGACTTCACAAATTTTCACCGACTCTTCAATTTCTCAATCTTCTTTTTGATACTAAAAATAATATCTTGCTACTGTTTTGGTGCCTGACTTTCACTGTGTGTGTTCAACTAAGTTCCTTTAAAGATCTTGCTCTTGGCAAGTAATAACTCCTAGGTCCCGTTGGATGTGATCTAAAATCAGTTTATTTCTATATGTGAAATACTTCTATACTTTCTCATCTTCACACTCTTTCAGCCAACTATTCATGATGTAATTAAACAATTTACTGAGCACCACAGCCTTACATGTTTCAATAATAAATATTCTAAAGGCACTGGCATCTCATTTCCAAATGTAACATAAGTGGCTATGCAGTGAAGCTGTATGCCTTACAATGCTCTGGTATAACATTGCCTGGGCATTAATGTTATTGATTCATTTAAACCTCTAAACATCTGGCATGTAGCAACCAAAATTTCAGCATGGCGTGTGCTACTACAAGTTGCTAGCAGATATTCCTGAGAGAGAAGAATAATAATAACAGAAAATGCAGAAAATACTCTGTAGGTCTGGTAGCATCTGTGAAGGAATAAATTTCAAGTTGAATATGATTCCTTTTGAACAGGTAGAGGGTAGAAATATTCTGGGTTACATGCTACAAAGGTGGGGAGGGGGAGGAGGAACAAAAGGGGAGCTCTGGTATTGTGTTGAGGGTGGGACAGGTCAAGTGACAAAGATGGGATGGAACAAAAGGAATGATAATAGCTGTAGCAAAGAAGCAAGACACTTGACAAGAGTGAGTTTAAATGCACGAATAATGAAGAGCTTTGTCCAAAACAATCATGAAAAAACAAGAATCAGGCTGGTACGTGGCCAAAAACGAATCAAAATAGACAACCCCACTCATTCTCTGAAACTTTTAAGCTCAGCGTTATGTTCAGATGGATTGAATGTTCCTATTAGAAGATAAGGCTTTGTTCCCATGTGTTGAGCTTCACTGCAATGTTGAAGTTGGCCACGGACAGAAACATGGATGTGAGAACAAGGTCGAGGATTAAAAGTCAAGCAATTGGAATTTTGTGGTCATACATGTGGACTGAGTGGTAGTATCCAACAAATCATTTGCCTAATTTGTATTTTGCTGAAAGAAAGGCTTTTTTATTTCCTGGTTATTCACGATTTTTAATAGAGGCAGGTGCCTTGGACATTGATGTCGCAGACGAGGCAGCAATGTGGGAAGTACAATCTCTCTGGTTGTAGCATCACCAAACTCGGTGCAAAAATAAAATCCTTTGACAGATTTTTCTTATACATTTTTTTTAAGTTAACCACTAACATGGGATCTCATTGGACATGCGGTTTTCTCATGACGATATTCCTTACCAAACTCATTGCATTAATTGGCAGTGAGCGCTCATGGTATGAATCATATCAGTTTATTGCCGCATTATGTCAGCCTTGTCTAAGGTTGCCACCCAGGTTAGATCAGTCTCATCCATCTGGAGGAATGCTCAGCTCTGTAGTAGGAAGATGAATGTCCTTCTCTACTCCGTCTTCTCTCTGACATCTTACACTCACTCTCACCTTGCCACTGGAAACACCTTCTACAAAGGCTCATGTTGTACTGCTCTCATTGTTAAATGCAACATCTCCTCTAGCCACCCTTATCCAGCCCACCTGTGACACCACTCACTTTGCATGCCCCTTGCACTACCTACTCACTTGTTCTGGAAACCTCCCCAACTGCGTCAATGGTAATAGCTGTGTCACCCACTTTCATCTTCTGCAGTACCTGCCTTTCTCTCATTCCTGGAGCAAGTCAGCCCACAATACGGAAGGAAGAATCATGAAAGGTGCCCTTCAGCCTGACATTCAGCTCACCACTCCTTAATCAGCAGAGAACCCTCACTCTGATAGCCCCAAGCAGGGCTTTTCAGGTACCAGAAGCTGTTGTTAGTTTACTGTTCTGGGCAAAGGCAAATGTCCTTGATTGGACTGACAACTGTGGCCACCTTCCTGGCTTTGTTTCTTTGCTAAGTGTCACAACAAGACTGTTGTTCTATGAGTTTGTTTGCTCTGGATGAGGCATCAACGCACAAAATTGCAAAGCAAGCCATTGCAGTGATATGAATACTGTGAGTGAGCAGGTAGGCTCAGAGTGAGTGAGAGCTAGGGTAGCAAGCAAAGAGCCCGGAAATGCAGCTATGCCCAGTCCACGAGCTGGGTGCATGCCCCTAAGCACACAGCATCCTTGTTGCAGCATTATAGTGATCATAACTGGTGCACCCCAACATGCAACGATAGTCTAGAAGCATCCTCTAAGCAGATGAGATTCACTGAGGGGGGGCATGTGTCAGATGCCAATGTCTGTGGGAGCATTTAACAAGCAATGATCAGTAAAAATTGGGGACATACCAATGCCTGGGAAAAATGAGAAAAATGAAAAAGATGTGGCAAGATGATCTTCATGTAGAGTTACTATTCACTCAGCATCTTGGCTGATCCGACCCCTCACCTCCTCCTAGCCCACAGCACTCATGGCCAAGGAAGATGCCGCGCAGACGTTTCCCGAGAATGAGATTAATCCCCTGATTCCTGAACCTGGGTTTATTAGATTGACCAACTGCAGGAAATGCAGGAAGACGGGGCTGGGTGGAGCAGATCCCTTGTGCTAAGCTTTCCATTTGCATGAAATGATTAAAAATCTTCTTCATAGTTGGGCATTCTTTTCCTGCCCAATTTTACAGCCAAAAAGGACCAGATAAATCTCTACCTTAAATGCTGGCCCAACTGGTGGTGAAGAAAACATTGCCTGAATGAATAAAAGAGTGTATATTTTCAGTAGCAAACAAATCCATCCTCTGTGTTTTCCTCTCTGTTTTCTGCAATTTAATTCCTCTCTGTGTTACTTTTACCTCAACAGTTTAGTGGATATTTGAATGCAACCAACCCACTCATTTATTTTAAGAAAGAATCAAACTGTCCCTTTGTGATTGTGGTCTGCTGAATTGAAGATGGATAAAGAAGACAGGTTTTGTCAATTTCCAAACAAAGGATTTACCCGGGCAACTAGAGCTGTCAATGGGAAATAAGAGACAAAGATAGTGGAAACAAAGGAAGCTTACTTAAATGTGTTGGGTTAGTTTTAATCCTTTTTTCCTCAGGGACTCTGAAATTATACTGTAAAGCATAAAATTACAGCATAAGTAATCTAAGTTTCTAACTGTTATCCTGTGAGTCACTCACTTGCAAAAATGAGCTTGTTGTGTTGTTATAGTATAGAAGGAGCTGTCAGTTCTACTTCCATCTCTTCGGCCAATTTACTCGGCAATTTGTGTTCATACAAAGTAATTTTGGCTTTGCGTCAGTGCAAGCTGTAAAGTACGGTTGTGGCATTAAGCACTGTTCACTGCAAGAGCTGATAACCTGTCCTCCAAGTCTAACTTTCGAGGCGGCAGAAGGACCTCTCTCATGGGCGCAAGAGAGGCAAAGAGCCAAGAGGAGGTAATTGAAATAAAAGCATGCATTGTCCAAGTGTTTTGACGGTAAGAAACAGGCTAACTGTAAAATGATTGATTCACAAAGGATGCCAGCAAACAGTGGGAGATAAAAAGGTTAAAAATAATGTAAAAACAAAAATGAAATTGATGTTTTAAAAGCACAACAGGTTAGCCAGTACATGAAAAAAGTTAGGAAAAAAGCATAATATTTAGAAATATTGTAGTTAAGAAGTCCCACCTGAATGTCAAAGTGTTAGATGCTGCCTGTTGATCATTTCCAAATTTAGCTCCTACGATGTCAGTTCTTGTGCTCAGCAGTATCACTTCTTCAGTGAGTATTTAAGAAACAGGAAGCTGAGCCAATTTAGCAGCACAATAGTTGTATTAAAGTGAAGCCTGCAATTAGGCTTTTGTTAAGACTTTGAATGGCAGAAATTTTACTGCCTTCACAACCTGTCTTGATTTTAAGTTGTACACATAGCCAGAGCAATATGAGCAAAGTTGGTGACTTGCTGCAAATATGACAACAGGCATTGCGATCTAATAATTTATACGCAAACCTACTTTTAGAGTGGTGTAGGTAATGTAAATCTGAGATTAGAAGCAGAAATGTGTAGGAAATCAATTAGCATCAGGAGGAGGAAGAGATAAGGGATCTGCTAGGAACATTGAATATCTTAATTCATAGATCAATCTGATTGTATCCAACCTGTGTGAAATGGTGTTGCAGTTCACTTAGGGAATCAACATTGCCGTGACAAGATATATGTTGTAATCTGGAGTTATTGATAGTGATGGACTGTGGTTACAACATTTTTCCGTCAAATGGTTGACCAAGAATTTTCCTACTGCTACCACTTCCATTGCGAGGATCTGAAGGTTGATGTATAATCTGTCTGGCTACATTATGAATCAACCTTCCTTGACCATCAAGTCCTGGAATGGGATGTGAATCTAGAACTTTCCCTATCCACTGCCCAACAAGATTCCTGGCGCATGTGAAGTAGTATTTAACAAAACCATCAAAACATTAAGTTTTGTAGCCTAAACAGTAGTGATCTATTGCATTGCCAGTCAGGAGGATTTAAACATCAAACTTCAGTGCTCCAGTCAGGCCACTGTTTGGAAATGGTCACCCCATGGTTTAACAATAATATGCTTTCTTGTTTTCTGTTGTATGTTTTCTTGTAGGCAATGACTGAACAGCAGGAGATCCTAAACAAGGAGGTACTCCTGCTAGACCAGGCAAACCTGGATGTATGTAACAGAGTTACCTTTCCTGTACTGCATGGGTGAGCAATAAACCTAACTCTTGATGTGAACGTACACCATTGGGACAATGCGTAGGTGATATACATAGCAATTGGGTACCACAGAAATGGATAAGTAAATGGTAGACCACCAGACATCATACCCAAAAGTCACCACAGCATCCCCCTCAGCTGTGGATGGCAGTGGGGTGGGTGTGAGAATGATGTGGTGGCCTCTAGGGAATGCCGCCCACACCAAGGAATGATTCATTGTCTCCAGCCTGAGACTTTAATCTCTCCAGAAGTGACACTCATCAATCTTATGCTAATTTTGTAGCAGAAGTCATCCCAGAATGTCTGGGAGAGTGTCAGGATTGATAGGACAGTGGCAAAGGATTTTTACTTTCCCTCCTGAAGAGAATGCCCTCCCCCAAACCTGCAGGCAGCTCTTGCTCAGGTTTTATGTTCACTCACGGAGCACAGACATCCCTGGCTGGGCCAGTATTTTATGTTGGTCCATAGTTGTGTTTGATAAAGTAGTAATGAACTGACTTCTTCAACTGCTGCAGTCCAAGTGCTTTAGATAGACTCACAACAATGTTAGAGAAAAGTTCCAGGATTTTGACTCAACAACACTGCAAGGAACTGCAATGAATTTCCAAGTGAGAGGAAATCTGAAGCACTTAAGAGTCATTGTTGTGGATCCTCTCTGGTTTAACAGGCAGATTAAGTTGCCAGTCAGGAAGGCAAATGCAATGTTAGCATTCGTTTCGAGAGAGCTAGAATACAAGAACAAAGGTGTACTGCTGGGACTGTAGAAGGCTCTGGTCAGATCACGTTTGGAATATTACAAGCAGTTTTGGGCCCTGTACCTAAGGAAGGAGGTGTTGGGGGTCCAGAGGAAATTTACAAGAATGATCCCCAAGATAAAGGCTTTGTCACATGAGAAGCGTGTGAGGAGTCTGGGTCTGTACTTAATGGAGTTTAAAAGGTTAACAGGGGTTCTGATTGAAACTTACAGAACACAGAGGTTTGGATAGACTGGAGTTAGAAAAGATGCTTCTGCTAGTAGGCAAGACTAGGACCCAAGGGCATAACCTCAGAGTTAAGGGACAACCTTTAGAACTGAGATAAAGTGGAATTTCTTCAGCCAGGGAGTGGTGACTCTGTGAAACTCATTGGTGGAGGGGGCTGTGAAGACCATGTCATTGAGTGTATTTAAGACAGATATAGATAGTTTCTTCACTACTCAGGTAATGGAAGGTTATGAGAGAAGGCAGAAGAATGGAGCTAAGAAACATATCAGCCATGATTGAATGGTTGAGTAGACTCAATGGGCTGAATGGTATAATTCTGCTCCTATATCTAGAGGTCTTAAACAGCCTTGCAGCAGTGATCACTATACATAGAACATAGAACAATACTGCACTGTACAGGCCATTCAGCCCACAATGTTGTGCCAACTTATTATCCTAGAAAGATCAAACTACCCTGCATACCCTACACTTTACTATCCTCCATGTACCTATTCAAGAGTCGCTTAAAACTCTCTGAAGTATCTGGCTCCACTACCACTGCCGGCAGCACATTTCACATGCCCACCACTCTCTGTGCGAGAACCTACCTCTGACATCTCCCCTATACCTTCCTCCAATCACCTTAAAATTTTGCCCCTTCGTAATATTCATTTCTGCCCTGAGATAAAGTCTCTGGCTATCCACTCTATCTATGCCTCTCATAATCTTGTACACCTCTATCAAGTCGCCTCTCATCTTCTTCACCCCAATGAGAGAACCGCTAGCTCCCTCAACCTTTCCTCATAAGAGCTCCCCTCCAGTCCAGGAAGCATCCTGGTAAATCTCCTCTGCACAGTCTCTAAAGCTTCCACATCTTTCCTATAATGAGGCGACCAGAACTGAACACAATATTCCAAGTGTGGTCTAACCAGAGTTTTATAGAGCTGCAGGATAACCTCACGGCTCTTAAACTCAATCCCCCTGCCAATGAAAGCCAACACACCATACGCCTTCTTTACAACCCTATCAACTTGGGTCGCAACTTTGAGGGGTCTATGGACGTGGGCCCCAAGATCCCTCTCTTCCTCCACACTGCCAAGAATCCTGCCACTAACCCGGTGTTCTGCATTCAAATTCAACCGTCCAAAATGTAGTCTTCAAGTTGACTGAGTGTTTTGTCTGATTAATCGGCAGGGCGTTGCTGTCAATTTGCAGCTGTCTTTCTCTCACTATTTCTCCTGTTCTCTTCCTCATGATGTAGGTTTATTTCCCACAATGTAATTTACCTGTTGTAGCAATGTTTGTATTATTCTTGTAACATAAATAACTGGGCTGTGGATAACACAGTATTGAAAAGTACAGCATTTGTTTATTACAACTAGCTACTTAATATAAACAGTACATTCGCAGACACATCAGAGCCTGGGTGGATATTAGAATACTTGCATACAAAAAGCAGAATGATCCTTGTGACGTGATGTCTTCCAGGGATTCCAGTTGAGATGAAGTGTGCAATCTTTGAATCCTTAGGTCATGTACTTTGATATAATGATTAGTTGTGACCATGTTTCTTAATGATGTACTGACATTCTAACATAGTTCAATCGAAGTAGTCTTCTCAAGAGTGTACAATCACCATATTGCTGTTGAGATTTATTCTTCCTTTTAGAGGATTCTTCATGGCTTAAGACCCCTGAACTATGGGTCCCTCTGGAAGCTGTATTAAAAATGTACTGTTCTTGAAAATTGTTCCAGGATCGAAAAGTCAAAAATAGTCTCAGATGCCGCCTACACCTACTCAGATGCCGTACCATACTAGTTCTGAAGTAATACCTACCTGCCATCTATGCAAGCCTTAAAGATTTACTCCTCCTATTTCACCTATTCTTTTTCCAGAAAATCAAGAGGTCATATAAGATCCCAGTTGCTGTGGTGTTTAGATTGCAGTCCTGATTTTTCTGTAGCCATGTCTCAGCCTTCCTCAACATTTCTGGTTCCTTTCAATGTATGATTGTCTCCAGCTCCACTATTTTATTGCAGACACTGTGGGCATTCCTTTCCAGACATTTAAACACATTTTTCCTAGGATTTCCTGTTACTTTTTTTGTTTAGTCATCCTTGGATCCATCCTTCCTTATCTGGTTTAAAGTCTTTGGTACATTCCATTTACATATTCTGCCAGGAATGAGTTCCCATCCTAAATCAAATGATGCCAATCCTTAATGTCCTAGAACTGATGTCAGTGTCCTGTGAGAAAAGAAAACACTCTTTTACTCACTAACCCTTTAATCAATTCTTAATCCTGCTGATTTCCCTGCCCCTATGCCAAAATACATGCAATAATACAGGGGTAAAGACTGGCGAGCTACAGCTTTACATTATTGACAAAAGTCATATAAATAATGATCAGGACATATAACTTCTAAATGTGTGACAGAAAGGAATGATTAATGCTGATTAAAAGTTGAAAATTAGATTTGCGTGTGGAGGCAGGAAGCATTATTGAAGTATTAAAAGATCACTTTGCATCTTTGTTTACCAAGGAAGATGATGCTATCCAGGCCATAATGACAGAGGAGGAAATTCAGTCACGAGTAGACAGACAAACTGAACCAGATGGAATGCACCAAAGGACACTGGGAGGGAATGTGAATGAAAATTGCAAGATGCTGGAAATAATCTTTCAGTTCCAGTGGGCTGGATAACTGCAATCATTATGCACTCGGTCAATAGTGGTTGTAACAATAAGCTGAACAACTACAGATCTGTCAGTTTAACCACTGTGGATGCAAAACTTCCAATGTAGGACAAAATTTATTGTCACTTCGAAAACACAGATTAACTAAGGATATCTAAAAATAATTTAAGAGAAAATAATGTTTAACTAATTTAGTAGAGTTTTGACAATGTAACAGAGAGGATTGATCACGGCAATAATGTCGATGTGGTGTGCATAGACTTCTGGAAGGAATTAGTAAAATGCCACACAACAGACCTGTGAACAAGGCTAAAGCTCATGAAGGAAAAGGGACAGTAGCAACTTGAATGCAAAATTAGTTGACTGGAAGGAAATAGAAAGGAATGTTTCATGTATTTTGTTCATGTTGGGGGAAGTTTTGTAATGGAATTGCGCAGGGGACAATGTTGGCGCTCTTGTTTTTTCCAATACAGATTCATTTTGTAGATCTTGCCATCGACACATAGTTTGTAGGTATTGTAAAGGGAGAGGAGAGTAATGTAAATTTTCAAAAGGACAGGCTGGGGGAGTGGGCAGGTTGATAGTAGCTAAAGTTCAATGCCAAAATATGTAAAGTGGTATTTTTGATAGGAAGAACATGGAGAGAAAGTGCAAAATTAAGGGGGCCCTCGAAAATGGATGCAGAAATACAACAACTTGAATGTATATCAGTGCAAGTCATTAAAGTTGGCAAAATAGGCAGTAACAACATTGAAATGATATATGCAGTATCCAAAGCTTCAGTAGTTCAGCTGTAGAGCACAAGAACAAGGAGGTTGTGTTGAACGTCCCAAAATATATTAGCTGAGAATTTGTTAGAGTCAGATTCAATCCAGGCATTCAAATGCGATTTAGATTGATCCTCTCTAAATAACTATGCACAGAGTTGTTACAGCGCAGAAGAGAGACCATTCTCCCCCTTGTGACTGTGCCAGCCCTTACAATGAATATCTCACTGAGTGCCATTATCCTAGCTGTTCTCCTTAACTGTGTACATAGTTATTTGATGTACAGAGCACATCGTATGATATGATGATTACAGTATCAGAAACCATCATAATTGGTTCTACTTTACGTAGAAAAGGGAATGAAAAGAACCGACTACAATTCCTGTTCCTGATGCCTACTAACTGATGTCTGACTCCTGGGGTCTGCAATTATTTGGCTGTTAGTTAAGGAACGGGATTGCACTTGGTCATAACGTACCCCATGATAGAATTGCATCATTACATAGAATGGTGACTTGAACAGTATACCTCCTGACCTAGTACCTTCAGGCTAGTAGAAAAAAAATGAAAGGGAAAATTGATGATAAAAAGGCCAAAAAGGTATGTAGGTAAATCATTTAATGATACGAGAGTTAAATTATTTTCCTTTTCCTTTCTTCTCTGCCAGTGTGATAAATTTACCTACAAGTTTGTGCTCATAATTGCTGCATGATCAGCGCATTTGTTCAAAGATCTCTTGCTGAAAGACTCCTCTGGGTGAGTGCTCTGTTCGGTAAAATAGTACCTAATGCCAAGTACATTTCTTTTGAGAATTCTTTATTCTCATTCCATGAAAAGGAACTCATTTGTTCTTATTAGATGACACAATGGCAGGTCAGCATTCAGAATTCTCAGAAGTGATGTTAGCGGATTATATATATGAAAATAAAAAGCAGACAGGGAGTCATACCTAGAGATACTAAGAACTGCTGATGCTGAAGTCAGAGATAATACAGCGTGGAGCTGGAGAAGCACAGCAGGCTAAGTAGCTTCAGAGGAGCAGGAAAGTTGACATTTTGGATCAGAACCCTTCTTCAGAACTGGGAGAGGGGGAAGGGAACCCCGAAATAAATAGAGGGAGGGGGTGTGGCTGTGGAATGTAGGTGGGATGGTGATAGGTGAGTGCAGGCAGGGAGTGGTAGGGATTGGTCAGTGAGGTAGGAGGAGAGGATAGGTAGGATCCACCTCCCCCTCTCTCCCTATTTATTTCAGAACATCCTTTCCCTCCCCCATTTCTGAAGAAGGGTCTCGGCCCGAAACGTCAGCATTCCTGCTCCTATGATGCTGCTTGGCCTGCTGTGTTCATCCAGCTCTATACCTTGTTATCTGAGAAGATGGACAGGTTATGTCAGGGCACGGATGCTGGGATGAGAGGGAGGGCTGATCATGGGATGAGGCTGGGGGTGGGGAGATTTTGAAGCTAGTAAAGTTCACATTGAGACCATTGGGCTGTAGGCTCTCAAGGCGGAATATGAGGTGCTGCTCCTCCAGTTTCCGGATGGCGTCATTGTGACACTGGAGGAGGCTCAGGATGGACATGTCACTCAGGGAGTGGGAGACCGAGTTGAAATGGTTCGCGACTGGAAGGTGTTGTCGTTTGTCGCGAACAGAGTACAAGTGCTCCACAAAGCGGTTTCCTAGCCTCCGCTTGGTCTCACCGATGTCGAGGAGGCCACATCGGAAGCAGCGGATGCAGTTGACCACGTTGGCGGATGTGCAGGTGAACATCTGTCTGATGTGGAAGGTTTTTTTGGGTCCTTGGATGGAGGTGAGGGGGGAGGTGTAGGGGCAGGTGTAACATTTCCTGCACTTGCAGGGAAAGGTACAGGGGATGGTGGGGCTAGTGGGAGTGAGGAGTGGAAGAAGGAGTCGCGGAGAGGGCGAGGAGGACATGTGAGGGACAGAGGTGCGGGAAATGCAAGAGATGCAGTCAAGGGGAGAAGTTGCAGTCCTTGAAATGAGAGGACATCTGGGATGTTTGGGATTGGAATGCCCCATCTTGGGAGCAGATGCAACGGAGGTGGAGGATTTGAGAATAGGAGATCGCACTCCTCTCACCCACCTTCCTGCAAGCTGCTCTTACTCACCTTCCTGCAAGTTTGACTACACCTCCTCTCGCTCACCTTCCTGCAAGATCTATTTCAAGCCCACCAACTCCCACAGCTGCCTACACTACACCTCCTCTCACCCACCTTTTTGCAAGAATGTGATCCCCTACTCCAAATTCCTCCACCTTTGCCGCATCTGCTCCTATGATGGGGTTTGCCCCTCCCATCAGTGGTCGAAAATTTTCTCGACCGCATCTCTTGCATTTCCCGCACCTCTGCCCCTCACATTCCCTCCCTGCAACTAAAACAAAGCATTGTTACCAGTGAGGGCCCTAAGCCTTTCCCTGAACTTCTTCAACATGGATGTTCCATTGCTTCTGCCATGAATAAAAGCATCTAACCCTTCTTTGATGTTCCTTGACCTCCGTCCCCCACAACTGTGACATTGTGTGTTTCTCCCCCCTCAACTTCCAAAATCCCTGACCTATAACATCCTCCAACTGCCCCTATCCCAGTGACCATTTCCTCTGCTTCACCAGACCTTGCACTGAACCTCAAACATATGTTGCGTGCAATATGGATGTGGTTTTTAAAAGATCCTTCATTGCCCAGACTGACTTTAGGCCAATGAGACCCAGACAGACTGGAATCCAATTGTGGGCTGACTGAAGCACAACCAGCGCAACTCACCACGCCTGCTTTATTTGTTGTTGGGTTTCTTAATTAGGTTGAAGGCGTTTGGAAAAACCAAAGTTAATTCTAACACTTTGAGATATTAATGAGATGCAGATATATGCAGAGAGGCTTCTTGCAGCCTCCTTCAAATTTATTTTGACAACGAGAATCTGATTTTGCTCTCCCAAGTGCCATCCTTCTTGCCACTGCAGGAACTCAACAATCGCATCTAATATGTTACTTAAGACCTGTCTGCCATATGAACCCTTTCCCCAAATGACTGAAAATTCATAGGGTTTCAAGTCAGAGTTTAATTTGTAAAAGTTATCCTTTATCAGTGACAACCACAAAATTACACTGCTGATTCAGTTCATTTTATTTTGGTTAACTTGAAATATTAACTATGTTTTAGAGGAGGGAGGGGCTGAGTTGGCCGCATAATTTACTGGGACTATTCCTTTCCACAGGTTTGAAAATAAAATGTGTCATTCCTTCAAATCATGCAAAAGATCCAAAAACGCAGGATGTATCATCTTTCTCACAAAGGAATGCCCTCCCTATCATTCGATTACCCACGGGGAGCTGTTTCTAAAACAGTAAAAATTGCATCAAGTTCTGTCACTGGACATTATTCTTGCAATAGCCTTGCAGAACTACAATTCTGAATGCTTTGTCAATACAAAGCCTAACAGTTAAAAGGGTACAGTACTATGGAGTCCACTTGTCCTCCTGGTAGTTAATTAACATTTAAAGGAGAGGCATGGACAGTTAGTAGCTTTCCTAATATTTACTCATTCCCGAAGAGAGAAAGCAAGAGAGGTTCTTGGAATTACTAGCTTGGTCTATCATCACTGTGTGAGATCACATTATTTTGAAGTCAACAAGTCATAATGTCATTTGGAAGACACGCAGCAAATGCAGGACAATTAAATGTCAAACAGGATAGGATTGATGGAGCAGATATCAATGGGATAGAAACAGAATTTTATGCCAATGAAGTACAGCAATGTTCTGTTGAGAATTGGGATGCAGAGAATTTTGTTAGTATCAAAAGCAGCATTTCCCTGATCAAGTTAAATGTAAAATAAAGCTCTCTGTAAGTGCCCAAAATAGTCTCCTACCTCAGACTACAAACGTATATCGTTATTCCATCACTTGCATTAACTAACTTTAAGGTGCATCTGCGGGAAACTAATTTTGTCTTAATCATCTATAAGTTATGAAAACTTTTCTAATGTAGAATTATAAATTTTCTGAACCACATTCTGAATATCATATTTGAACAAGAGTCAGAGAGCCATAGAGTTATACAACACTGAAACAGACAGTATGGTCCAACTCATCCATGCCGATCCGGTTTCCCAGACTAATGCCTGCATTTGGCCCATATCCCTTTAAACATTTCCTATTCATGTACCATGTCTTTGAAATGATGTAACTGTACCTGCATCTACCACTTCCTCTGGCAGTTCGCTTCACTGTGTGAAAAAGTTGCCCCTTAAGTCCCTTTTAAATCTTGCCCTTCTCACCTTAAACACATGCCCTCTAGTATTAGACTCCCCTACCCTGGGGAAAAGACCTTGGCCATTTACCTTATCTATGCCCCTCATGATTTTATAAACCTCTCTAAAGTCACCCCTCAACCTCCTACGCTCCAGGGAAGGAACTCCCAGCCTATTGAGTCTCACCTTGCAACCCAAACCCTCCAATCTCAGTAGCATCCTTGTAAATCTTTTCCAGTTTATGCAGAACACTGACTTCACTGAACTCCAACCTAATGAAATGCTAAGAAACATAAAGGTATAAAATGGAAACAAGAGCCATTCAGCCCATTAAGCCCAATCTGCTATTCCACATGACCTATATATCTGGTGACGCAAGAGGCAGACAAATTGTGTGCTTATGTGTGTTGTAGTGGCTATAGCTAGAGGATATATTGTCCTGCTTGTACCACCTGCCAGAGTCATATTGCAAGGAAATACATAATCAACCAGTTTTGCCGAAAGTATCATTGGACATCAAATTATGGGGTTAAGATGGCTATAATATCTCTCACAACAATAGGCATCTTTTTCTACTGGAAAGCGAATTTTAGTTTCATAGCTTAAGGAGCACAATTCCATGTGAACCCTGGGACAGACAGACAAACAGGCAAAGTTTGTCGCAAGTAGAGCAGGAATAGAACACTGTTGGTGAAATTAGCCATCCAGCCAAGAGAGCTAACCAAGCCTTCTGCGAGCTTCGCATTCAGTTAAGTACCTTTGAAAAAAAAAGTACCTTTTTTTTGTGACGACTTCCACTACCTTCTTTAAAGACCATTGATTATGTGGCATGCAGATTCAGTTAACATTTCAGGTTCCAAAATATTAACTCTGCTTTCTCTCAGATGCTGACAGACTTGTTGAGGTTTCCCAACAATTTCTGATTTTGTTTCTGATTGCCAGCATCTGCAGTTCTCTTTTTTTGCAGATTCAGTTATTCTGAATGCAGCAAGAATATTGCATACTGTTGTTCTACAGCAAGCATTCGGTCAATTTTACATACCACCCAAGCAAGCAACTTGAATGTCACCTCTTACAGGTACAGTAGCATGGCCAATAATAACTTCTCATGTATTTGAAAACAATACAATCAATTCTGATCTGACAGCAATTTACTTTATAGAGTAAATTGTTACATGACTCACTACATCTTAATACCATGAGGAACATAACTCTGATGCAAAGGAAGTGCATGTCTTTAAAACTGTGCACCTTGAAAATGAGGATCATTAGCAGAAGTATCAGTGAAACAAAGCAGTTAAATTACTTGAGGCAGCTGAGCATAATCCCTAGTAAAAGTTCTTCAGTCCTATTTACAACAAATGAGTATCAAATGATGATATGTGATTGAACTGTTAGAGGTACCATTTCAGAGACAGCTTAATGCCTTTAACCTAAGTGTGGACTTGTATTAAGGGGGCAACTGAAGTATAAAAGACACTTTAATAGGCAATTGGTATAAAAAGCACCAGAATGAAGTGGCATTTCCAATTAAATTCTACATTTACGAATAGTATACCTAGATTCACATGGTACAGGTAGCGCAGATAATGGGAGAGGTCAGGGTTGGAGTGGATATGGAGACAGAAGCAAATCACAGCTCAGAGGAAAGAAGGCTTGCAAAGGGTGATGGCTGTAGGATATGTGGAGGAGGGAAGGGAGAGATTCAGAGATAACAGCGCGTAGAGGAATCATTGTATTGGATGGAGTCTTCTTCTTCCAGAAGTGGGGAGTTTAGAAGTGGGACACATTGTGAAAGGATGTTAGGACCCTGGAGCAACTTCGTGATGATATCTTGGAACTGCTCCTCACTGGATATAATTAGCAGAGCTAAGAAAAATGTAGAAATCATGAAAACTGAGATAGAAGACTGATATCTAATCATGTGAATGTGAGAAACACATGCAGAAAGGTATGTGGAATAGAATGACTAGCAATAGGAAGAAGAAGTTATGAAACACTCTTCAATAATGTAAAAGTAGGATCAGAGGTTGGCGTATTTTTGAGTACCATATGTTGTGGGCATTTAGGTTTGAAGATAAAGTTGGCATAGCCTTAGCAGGCTACAGGGCTGCTCTCTCATTGGCGCAGATGACTGGTGATGGTTTACCCTGAGCCTCGCTACACCTAATGTAAGGTGAAAGGTTGAGAAGAAGAATTCCTCATGGTGACCCGAGCCAGTATGAGAATTGAACCCATGTAGCTGATGTCACTGAGTTACAAACCAGCAGTCCAGTCAACTGAGCTAACCAACAGCACCCCCTAACTAATTTTAACGTGTCATAAAGAAAATTACAAAGAAGATCAAACCAGAAGATGCTTCTTGCCTTCTTTTAAACTAGTCTTTCTTGAATATATATTTAAAAGTGTATTGCATAAATACAGTTAGATGACACATGTCCTAGCCTTGTGCTCGCATAATTTCTTATATTTTTCTATTATAATGCCGAAGTGTAGCCCTGACATACAATGTGGAAAAAGCCTGCTAACAGTACTGTTTCCTGAGATCCTTCTGCCCAAATTCAGTCCTAACTTCATCTACAAGTTCACTGGTGACATGACCATTGTAGACTGGATCTCAAACAATTACAAGACAGAATACAGGGAAGAGATAGAGTCTGTGGTGGCATGTGTGTATAGATAATGCCCCCTCAACATTAGCAAAATGAAAGAGCTGGTCATTGACTTCAGGAAGCAATGTGGAGGGCAGGCTCCTGTCTAGGAAAATTCAACATGTCTGTCAAGGTTCTTACCGATTTTTATAGATGAACCATAGAAAGCATTCTATCTGGATGCATCACTGCTTGGTATGGCAACTGCGCTGCCCATAAGAAACTACAGAGAGCTGTGAACACAGCTCAGTCCATCACACAAGCCATCTTTCCATCTATTGACTCCACCTATACTTCTCGCTGCCTCAGAAAGGCAGTCAATCAAAGGCATCTACCACCCAGGTTATAATCGACTTCCAACCTGTTCCTTCGGGGAGAATATACAAGAGCTTAAAAAAAAAAATACCAATAGATTCAATAACCGCTTCTTCCCCGCTGTCATTCCCAGCTGAATGGATCTCTCATCATTTTCAATTTAATGCTGATGTCCCTCTTTGTGCACCTTTCTTAGCAGCTGTAACATTGTATTCTTCACTCTGTTCTATTACCTTAATGCACTTCTTATGGTATGATCTGCCTGTACTGTATGCAAAACAAAATTTTTCACTGTACCAAGGTACATGTGACAACAATAAATCAAATCAAACCAAACCAAACCAAACCAAATCAAACCCAAGGATGGCCTTGGTGAGTATGGTCTGCTGTCACAGGACCTAGAAGATTCTTGCTTATAGAAACAGCAAGTGCACTCTCTTCAAGCTGGCCTGCTGCAGGCAATGGGATTGCTTGAGGAGGTGAGTTGGAGCAGTAGGGTATTTGGGATGAAGATCCCAGAGCACCTTGCTAGCATGCTTCCTCTTCCAGTACACAACATCACAACCCTGATTCCTTGAGGAGAAGGAGCACCTGAATAGAAGCCAGGGTGACTCATTTTTGCCTTTCATCCAGCACTGCATTCATAAGTGATGGAGCAAGTCTGAGCAGCTACCTGCACGTGGTCAGGTGGACAGTCCCCACTGCAATCTTTGAGAAACAGGACTTTCAAGGGTGAAGACAATCCAAAGGCAAACAATCAATATTTACATAACCTCTACGTAAACCCCTATTTTATTATGAAGTAACAATTGAGCTCACACACAAACTGAGAAACATACCTGTAGAGTTTTCAGACCTAAACATCATTAAAGCACAGAAATGCTATGGTGCAGAAGGAGCTCATGGAACTTATCATGTCTGCAGCAGCTCTCTCAATGAGCATCATGACCTATTCACTGTAATTCTGCACATTATTTTCATTTGAAAATCCATCTAATTAACTTTCAAACTATTCAATTGAACCTACCTGTACCTCACTTTCAGCCAATGCATACTAGAACCCAAGTACTCGCCGTGTGAAAACGCTTTTGTCAGATCATATTATTTCTGACGTAATTTACTTTAAAACTGAGCCCTCTCATTCTCGATCCTTTCATGAGTAAGATCAGTTTCTCCCTATCTACTTTGTCCAGATCCCTCATGGTTTTGAGAACTTCTATCAACTCTCCTCTTAGCCTTCCCTTCTCCAAGGAAAACAGTCTCAACTTCTCCAATTTATCTTAACAACTGAAGATTCACATTATCCTGGGATCCATTCTTGAAAATCTTCAGCACTGTCTACACTGTATTCATATCCTTCCTAAAGTATGGCACCTCGTACTGTACACAATACTCCAGCTGAGGTCTAAGTAGTATCTCAACAAAATTTAGCATAACTTCTTTGTTCTTGTACTCTATGTGGCAGCAATATAACCTACTGTATGCTTTTTAACCTGACCCTGCCACTTGTCCTGCCACCTTAAATGACTTGTGCACATTTATACTCAAGTCGCTCTTGTCCTGCATGCTGATTAAAGAAGTACCATTTACTTTGTACAGTCTTTCCATGTCCTTTAAATCAAAACGTGTATCCTCACAATTCTCTGCATTGAACTTAATCTGCCACCTTTCTCCCAACTTTCTTATGTCAATTTGAAGTTTGACACTGCCCTTTTCACTGCTTACAATGCTTTAAGCTTTCAGTCATCTGTAAACTTTGAAATTGTCTTCTGTGTAATAACATCTGGATCATTAATGAAGGGTGAAGTCAACCACAGTCTTACTCTCCCATTCGAGAGAGGTGACTGGTGGTGATTTAATCTGAAGGTTACCTCAGGTGACAGGAGAACTTGAGAAGAAAACTCCTTCATGATAACCACAGCAGGTCTGGGTGTTGAACTCACAATTTTAGCACCAGCTGTGAATTACAAACCAGCTGTCCAGCCAACTGAGCTAACCAACCCCAATCTGGAAAAGCAAGGATCACAAATGCAACCCCTGGGGAACTCCACTACAAACCTTGCTCCAGCCCAAGAAATACCCATTAACCATCACTTTCCTTTTCTATCACTTAGCTGATTTAATACCCACATTGCTACGGACTCTTTATTTCATAAGTCTGTTGTGAAGCACTTTATCAACTGTATTTTGAAATCCACATCAACTACACTAACAGTATTACCTGCATTAATCCTTTCTATTATTATTGCTCCAAAAAGAAAACTCCACCAATTCAATTAAACACAAACTGCCCTCAAGAAATCCATAATTCACCCACATTTCTTGATGTGACTATTAATTCAATCCAAAAATATTGTTTTTGGAAGTTTTCACACTACAGAACTGAATGCATTATCCTTGTACCATTTTATGAACAAGGGTAAAATGTTACAATTATCCAATCCTCGGGTACCAACTATCAGCCTCAAGTAGACTGAAATGTTTTGCCAATTCCTACTCTCATATCTTTCAGTATCTGAAGGTGCAGCTTACCTGATCTCAATGTCGTTCTTACTTTAAGTGCTGACAGCCTACCCAACATTTCTTCCTTATTAATTTGGAATCTTTTTAGTGACTCAATTTCCTCTTCTGTCACCATGGCCAGGGCAACATTTGCTTCCTTGGTAAGATAAAGATGTAAAGTATTCATTTAATACTTCAGCCTACTAATATGGTGCATAGATTCATAGAATTTCCACAGCATTCCATCAAGTCCAACGCTCTGAGCAGCATCCCACCCAGACCCAGCTCTGTACCCGTTTCCTGCATTTCCCATGGCCAATCCACCTACACTGCACATTTTAGGTCTATGAGGGAGAACCCACACAGACACAGGGACAATGTGCAAACTCCACACAGTCAGTCGTCCGAGGCTGGCATCAAACCCTCTGATGCTGTGAGTCAGCAGTACTAACCACTGAGCCACCGTGATGTTTTATGCAGTTGTATCTGCCACAAGTAGAACAATATGGATAAGGTCAAATCGGCATTTCTTTCTATTCAGTTTCCTCATCCACCTGCTGCAGACTCAGTCTAGCAGCTAAGCGTTTTAGTACTTAGCAGCTCAGCCAGTAGCTGTGTTACTGAGCCATCTTTGACAATGATGGACATTGAATCCCCCAGTCAAAGTACATTCTGTGCCTTTGCCATCTTCAGTGCTTCCTCCAAGCACATTGAGGGGTACTGTTTCAACAGCTAGTGGTGGGGATGTTTGGGGTTGTAGTGGTTATGCTACATGACATTGAGCAGGAAGTTCCCTTACCCATATTCACTTGATGCTATGACAGTTTTATGGAGCTCCAAGTCAATATTGAGTACTCCCAGGGCTTACGACTACAATGTCGGTGGGTCCATCCTGCTGCAGGGCAGGGTGGCCCAGGGATGGTGATGATGGTGTTTGGGCCATTGTTTGTCTGGTATGATTTGTGAACATGTCTATATCAGGATGATGTTTCATGAATCTGTGCAATAGCTGTCCCAGTTTTGGTACAAATTCACAGAGTTTGTAAGGAGAAATTTGCAGGATCTGTTTCGCATTTGCCATTGTTACTTCCAATGTCTATGTCAATTTCAAGTTGTCTATGTTATTTAATTCCTTTTGTTACGGCTCACAAAGTGTCTTGCAGATTCCAGATCTGTCCATTCCAGATCCCAGGAGGAAAAACCAGTAAAGCTTGTGAATGTGACTTGTCAGATACACCTCAAAATAGAGACCCAGTACAACCTATATATTCATTTTGAAGTATGACTCTTCGGTTTTTAGTTTCCTTTTCTTCCTCTGGGCTGCCCATTAAGACTCTACCACATGTTGTGGTACTTAGTCATATGTAGAACCATGCAGCTCAGAATGGCACTATTCGTTCCCTGAAGGCGATTAGTGAACCAGATGAATATTTTTATGATGGTTACATGCTAATAATTAGGCTCAGTTATAATTCCAGATATTAACTGAATTCACTACCTGCCGTGGTTTGACTTAAATGCATGTTTTCAGCACATTAGCTTGGGGCTCTGGATAATTAGCTCCATGATATTACGATGGAGGCACTACTTCTCAAAAGAGCTTTAGAATCTTACTAAAGGATACAAATAATGGGCTGTCTTGTGGGATTCCTTTTTTTTATCGTTGATAATAGAATCCCTACAGTGTGGAAATCGGTCCTTCGGCAAAACAAGTCCACACTGACCCTCAGAGCATCCCACCCAGACACATACCTCTATAACCCACCTAATCTACACATCTCTGAACACTCTGGGCAATTTAGCATGACCAATCCACCTAGCCTGTGGAAGGAAACCCATGCGGACAAAGGGAAAATGTGCAAAGTCCATACAGACAGTTGCCCGAGGGTGAAATCAAACTTGGGTCCCTGGCGCTGTGAAGCAGCAGTGCTAACCAGTGAGCCACCTTGCCACCCTAGAAGTAGTTTTATTTTCCAAGATTTTAATCTTCTTTATCACCATCAGGAGCTGTTAGAAACATTGCCTTTACATTCTTCCTAACTGCATAAATAATGTCGCGAACTATTAGATGCTGATGGATAGAGATGATCAGAAACAAATGAATGTGGGAGGGGAGAAGGAACATGTGCTAGACCCCTTATTTGTTTATGTAACCTACAGGATCAAACCTTAGACATATGTATAAGGACCCAGCAGAACCACAGAGGTGCTGTGCTTCTGCCACAGTTCTTTCACATACAATATTAACTGGTTGGGTGTCCATCTTATGCCTGTAACATAAGAACATAAGAACATTAGGAGCAGGAGTAGGGTGTCCGGCCCTTCGAGCCTGCTCTGCCATTCAATAAGATCATGGCTGATCTTTTCTTGGACTCAGATCCACTTACCCACATTCTCAACGTATCCCTTAAATCCTTTATTGTTCAAAAAAATATCTACCTTAGCTTTAAAAACATTTACTGAAATAGTGTCAACTACTTCACTGGGCAAGGAATTCCATAGATTAACAACCCTCTGGGTGAAGAAGTTCCTTCTCAATTCAGTCCTAAATCTGCTCCCTCTAATCTTGAGGCCTAGTCTCTTGTCTTAGCTTCACCTGCCTTCTGTTTCTGAAGAAGGGTCTAGGCCCGAAACGTCAGCTTTCCTGCTCCTCTGATGCTGCTTGGCCTTCTGTGTTCATCCAGCTCTACACCTTGTTATCTCAGATTCTCCAGCATCTGCAGTTCCTACTATCTCTGAAACAAAAGAATGAGCATAGGTTTTCTGAGATAAAATTATAATTCAGTGTTTTAATAGTTTTTGGATAGAGGATTACATCCAACAATGAAGTTCTATTGATTTCAGGTAGTCTTGATGAGTATAATATTTCTGTTTATTCTAATATATGTAGGTAGCTGTTTAAACATACAAAATGGCAGCGGAAGGGTTAAATTAATGCAGCGAGGTACACTGTCCATTGACCTTGTCATTGTTCGCCTCTTATCACACAAATACATGCTCTGTCTTGTACTTTACCAGTATTTTTTTGTTGCAGCTATTTTTGTATAGGCAATGCACTATAGGACAACGCAACAAAAATGAAAAAAAAAAGTTCAATCAATAAAAATGAAGCCTAGAGAGACAGATGGCAACGTCACTTGTGAAATGGTAATTACAGAAAAAATATTGAAACCATCAAACTGATAAGAATAACAAAGATCCTTATCATATAAGAACCATGAGAAACCAGGGATAAGACGACATTCATGAAGACAGAGGATTTGAATATGTTTACCAATAAGCCTTTAACAAAGGATTATTTTAAGATTTAAAGACTGAGGGAGAGATGGTTGGGACATCCAGATATGAAAATGAAATATGTTTGCTCATAAACCTTTAAAATAGGATTTCTTTCAGACTGAAGAATCAGGGAGAAATGAAGGGAGTATAAAATATCACAAATAAATTAAATGGATAAAAACTCACAACTTCATAAAATGATCTTCACCAAATAATTAAGAAACAATGTAAGTGGGTACAGCATCACATGAAAGTGACATGAATCTAGACAGAGAATCACCACCCACATTTGCAATGCAGTAAGGATCAAAATTATACAAAAATTAAGTCTCTTTCAATTAAATTTCAGAAGCATTAGAATAATTCAAATAAGTTTTCTCAAAAGGTATTTTCTTCAACCCAGAGAAGACATCTTAGCTGTCTGTGGTGAAAACTTAGCTTTAAATGTTGATGAATATTTTATTCTGAGAAATTGTTAGAAGTTATACTCATAGCTATTTACAGATATTCCTCGTTTTTTTGAAAAGTGATAAATGATATTAAACTGAATTCTATTAGTAATAGTCACAGACAGTCATACAGCATTGAAAGAGGCCTTTCAGCCTACCATGTTTATGCTGACAAACAAGTACCAAAGAACACTAATCCCATTTACCTGCACTTGGTCTACAGCCTGGCATTTTAAGTGCTTATCCACATGCTTCTTCAATGTTGCAAGAATACCTGTCTCCATCACCCTCTCAGGGGCATGTTTCATATCTGTATCAACCCGATGTGAAAAAAAAAATCTTTCTCAGATTTCCTCCAAACCACCTGCTCCTCAGATTAAATTTATGCCCTCTGGTTTTAGACACATTTGCCATGGGAAGAGATTCTCACGAAATACCCTGTATATGACTCTCATAATTTTGGATTTGATTTGATTTGATTTATTTATTGTCACTTGTACCTAACTACAGTGAAAAGCTTTGTTTGCCAGCAGTACAGACAGATCATAGTAAGGAAGGCCAAAACAGATCATCAGGTGACAAAAAGACTGGGACAGTTTAAGACATATGGGTTAAACTGTGCAGGACACATGTGGCAAGATCAACATTAACAAGATCAGCATTATTTGAAGTTAGAGAGTCTATTCATCAGTCTAACAATGACAGGGAAGAAGCTGTTCTTCAACCTGCTGGTGCATGTGTTCAAGCTGCTATATCTTCTGCTTGATGGTAGAAGTTTTAGGAGAGCATTACCAAGGTGGGATGAATCTTTGATGACGTTGGCAGCCTTTTTGAAGCAGCGAGTCATGTAAATGGAGTCCATGAATGGGAGGTTAGATTCATAATGGTCTGGGCTGTGCACATAACCTTCTGTAGTTTCTTATGGTCCTGGGCAGAGTTACATCAGGCCATTATGCACCCAGACAGAATGCTTTCAATGGTGCATCTATAGGAGTTGGTGAGGATCCTTATGGACATGCCAAATTTCCTGAGCCACCTGAAGAAGAAGAGGCGTTGTTGTGCCCTCTTGACATCACATCTACTTGCGAAGTCCAGGACAGGTTGTGGGTTATTGTCACTCCTCGGAACTTGACGCTGTCAACCTCTCAACATCCACTCCATTAATATTGGCAGGGGTGTGTTCTCCTCCTTTCTTTCTGAGGTTGATGATCAGTTCTTTAGTTCCTCGGACACTGAGGGAGAGGTTGTTGTCATTGCACCATGTCACCAAGCCCTCTATCTCCTTTCTGTATTCTGACTCATTGTTGTTTGATATCCGTCCTACCATGGTGGTGTCATCAGCAAAATTGTAGATGGTGTTCATTTGGAATTTGGCTACACAGTCATGGATGTACAAGGCATACAATAGGGGGCTGAGAACACAAACTTGGGGGGCTCCAGTGTTGAGTTTTATCATGAAGGAGGTGCAGTTGTCTATCTTCACTGATTGTGGTCTATGGGTCAGAAAGCTGAGGATCCAGTTACAGAGGGCAGAGCCAAGACCTAGGCCTTAGAGTTTTGAGATCAGTCTGGAGGGCATAATGGTGTTGAAGGTGGAGCTGTAGTTGATGAGGAGGAGTCTAATGTAGGTGTCCTTGTTGTCCAGATGTTCCACGGATGAGTGCAGGGCTAGGGAAATGGTGTCTGCTGTTATGTCTTGTTATGTCAATAGGAAAATTTCAGGGGATTGAGGCAGGCTGCGAGATTAAAGTTAATGTGGGCTATGACCAGCATCTCAAAGCACTTTATGAAACAGGAGTTCAGAACCACTGGGTAGTAGTCAATCAGAAACGTTGTGCGTGCTTTCTTAGGTACTGATTAGGTAGTACTTCAATCAGGTGCCCCCTCAGGCTCCTCTGCTCCAATTATAACAAACCCAGCCTATCCAGCCTGTCTTCTAACTGAAACTTTTCATCCCAGGCAACATCCCACTGAATCTCCTCTGCACGTTCTCCAATGCAGTCATGTCCTTCTGATAATGTGGCTACCAGAACTGCACACAGTATTCCATCTATGGCCTAACCACTGTTTTCTAAAGTTGTAACAAAACTTCCTAACTCCAAAATTCTACACTCCGACTAATGAAGGCAAACATCCCATATGCCTTCTTGTACCTGTGTACCTGTGCTGACACCTTCAGAGATCTATGGACTCATACACCAAGATCCCTCTGTTCCTCACTACCCCTTAGGGACCTAACCCAATGTGTATATCCTTTCCTTATTGGACCTCCCAAAATGCATCACCTTAAACTTATCAGGATTAAATTCCACTTACCATTGCTCTGTCCAGTTCACTAACTGATTGATATCAGACCGCAACCTGAGACCATCTTCCTCACTATCACCAACGCCACCAGTTTTTATGCACTTGAGTGCCTGTTAAAAAGTCTTATCTCTCCTGATCAATTTTAGCACGGTCTGGAACCTTACCATCCTTGTTTACAATGTCTTTCTCCTCCATGAATACAGATAATATGTAGTCATTTAGGAACTCACCCACATCCACTGGTTCCAAATATTAAATCTTTTGATAGTTTCCAGCATAGTCATCTACTTGTCAACTTAAAATGTGTCACTTGTTAATTTCTGTTAATGAAATTGTAAAATTAATAAATCATATTATCTAATCATATCATATCGTTTGGCATGGACTGAAAATTGGTCAATAAGCAAGAAACAGAGAGTGGGATAAGGTTTCTTTAACAGGTTGGTGACTTGTAGCCAGTGGGGTTCCACAGGGATCACTGCTGGCGCCACAAATGTTTCCTTAGATACATATTAATGATTTGGAGAAAGGAAGTAAACATACCGTAGCAAAATTTGCAGATGTCACCGAAGTAGGTAGAAAGGCAAGTTGTGAGAGGAATACATAGAGTTTACAGAGAGATATTGATAGATTCAGTAAGTTGACAAAAGGTTGGCAAATAGAGTGTAATGTTGGAAAATGTGAAGTTGTACATTCTGGAAGGTAGGATTAAATAAGTGTATTATTTAAAATGGAAAAAAACAAAAATTGCAGAAAGCTGCACAACAAAGGAACTTGGAAGTACTTGTGCATGAAACACTAGGTGCAGCAGATAATCAGGAAGGCTGGTCCTTATTTCGAGGGGTCGTAGTATAAAAGTAGGGAAATCTCATTGCAACTGTACAAGGTGCTGGTGAGACCACTTCTGGAGTACTCTGAGCAGTTTTAGTCCTCTTATTTATGAAAGGATATTATTTCATTGAAGACAATTCAGGGAAGGGTTCACTAGAACGACCACTGGCATGGAGGGATTATTTTATGAGCAAAGGTTAAATAGGTCAGGACTCTACTCATTAAAATTAGGATGAATGAGAGATGATCTCATTGAAATATATAGGATTCTTCAGGAACTTGACAGGGTAAATATTGAGAGGATGTGTTTCCCCTCACGGGAGATTTTAGGACCAGAGCTCATTGTCTCAGAATAACGGGGCACCAATTTAAGACTGAGACAGGAGAAATTTCTTTTTTCAGATGGTTATGGGTCTTTTGGAACTCCTTGCTACACACAGATATGGGGGGAGTGTCTTTGCATATATTTAAGGCTGAGATAGATAAAATCTTAATTAGTCAGGGAATCAGGAGTTATGGGGAATGAGCAGGAAAGTGGATGTGAGCAATGTTGGATCAGCAGTGACCCTATTGAATGATTGAGCAGGCTCAAGGGTCTGAACAGCTTACACCTGTTCCTATTTCTGATGGTCTTAAATTTTTCTGCTAAGACTAACATAACTCTTAATATCTTATGCACTTCCTTAAGTTGGGAAATATATTTGCTGAAGCAAGACATCCTGGATTCTTCAAATATCTGTAATATTTATTGCATAGCAAAAACTTTTCAAATTTAAGTTGGCTATTTGGAAGATGGGGGATGGTTATCTAAATCTTACAAACCCAAAACTAAGCATGGATGAAATTAATTAACTTGAATATAGCCAACAGAAGTTATCAGGGAATACTTCTTGATCTAAGTTAGGTCTAAATAAAAGCTAAAACCTATAAAGCACTTCAGAAAAAAAAATGGTATAATGCAAATGACCCCATTAACTTTATACAAGGTAACGGTTTGGGATGGGTTAATGATGGGGGTTGCTTTTAGCTGCACACATGCTTTTCATGTCATATTGGGTTAGGTGGAGAAAAGGCAAAAACCTTTGGCTGTTGTAGAGGGTAGCTTTATATCCTTGATATCTTTATAGTCTTAGTAACATTATATACATCATTGCTGTAACTTGTGGCTGGTTGCTATCATGCAACAAACTATATCTGTTTAAGACAAGAGTATTTTCTTGTTAACACTCACAAGCAGTTTTCATCTACCATTGCAAACCAAGTAGACCTTAGATACAGTCAAAGAAGTATTGCCGGCTGCTATATCAGCAACATTCAAGTTTTAGAACAGTTATCTACTCTTGGTCAATGGCTTATGGTGGCAGTGTGGGTAGGTGTGACTTAGGATAAGATGAGAATGAGATATGATAGTTTTGACTTTAAAATATCTCATAAAGTTTTCCATCCATTTATGTGGTGGAGTACCATTTTCTTATGGTCATCTCTCAAAGTGAGAAGGTTGGCTTCCAAAGAATAGCTTCTGGCAAGAATATTGATGTGGAGATTTTTAAAAATGGGAGATTGTTGTGCTGAAGGCTGTTTTTGTCTCTGGGATCATGCCGTTGTATTACTCATCACTAGGAAGTAAGGAAGGATAGTAAAGACAGGGATAAAACATACCTTGGCCTATACTGCTGTGAAGGTTAATGTCTGTCCCAATTACTGTGCTAATTGGTAGATCATTAACTGTGAGAGCAGTAGGTTGTATATGAAATATTAATCAGTCAATCTTAGGAAGGAGAAGCTAATCAGTTCGGTATAAAAAGATGATTGGAAAATGGCAAGAGAACAGATTTACTTAGAATCACTCTAATTTTGCAAGGCTATGGACATAAGGTAAAGCCTTGTTGCTTAAATCACATTTGTGGCAACAGGATTGGCCAGAGTTCAGCAGAAAATTAAATAACAAGAGCTGGTTCGATACCAGAGTTCATAGTTTTCTCAATCCAGAACTGACTTATATAAAAATCGGTACGCGTAATACACTGCTCTTGTCTACAGGAATATGTTGTTTTAGACTGACTGTACACTGAATTATTAACTGCTGGAAATACATCATACTGTCTCAATTTTCGCAACAACTTAGAAACTCCCCATTTTGGAAATGATAGCACATCCCAATATTTAGAAGTTTATCTCAAACATAATTGCAACATTTTTCACAGGGCCTGGGGAGGATGAGGGCAGGTTACATTTTACATCGATGATCCAAATAAAAAATTAGCTGCCTCCAATCATGTCTGACTTTTGTATGGTCACAGTGTGTGGAGATTAGAATTGTTAGGAGCAGGCCCAAAATTTTTGGAGTCCTTTGTGGAACTCAGGCACTCTATGAGAGAAGTGAAGTACCCTTTTAGATATAGTTCTGCTTTAGAGTAGGTTGGCTGTCTCTTTGGGAGAGGTAAGTTGTCCTTTGGGATTTATGAAGTAAATACAAATGTCTGTAGAGACTGCATAAACTCATCAGAATTGTCAAGCTGTTGAAAGTAACTGTCAAAAAGAACAGCAAAAAGGGTCATTTAGCTCAGCTGTCTGGGGAGCTGCTGTGTGTCAAACATAGAAATACAGAAAATAGGGGCCCATCAAGCCCGCTCCACAATTCAAAATTGACTGGAGCCGATCCTCTATCTCAAAGCTATACCTCGCTTCTCTCCCTATACTCTGACACCATTAACCCTTAGAAATCTATCTATTTCTTTTTTGAGCATTTTCAATATCTTGTCCTCCATAGCCTTCTGTGGTCAAGAATTCCACAAGTTCAATTTTCTCTGAGTGAATAAATTTCTCCCCATCACAGTCCAAAATGGTGTCTAACATATCATGAGACCCTTTGCTCTGTACTATGGCATCAGAGGCAACTTCAACTTACATCCTGTCAGAAGTTTATATGTTTCAAAGTAATCTCCTCTCATTCTACTAAACTCTAGTGAATTCAGGCCCAGTCAAGCTAATCTCTCCTTATTTAATAAATCTGCAAACTCAGGAATCAGTATAGTGAACTTTCTCTTTGGTAAGTATAGCAGTTCTTCACTCAAGAAGCCAAAACTGCACACAATATTCCAGGTGTGGTGTCGCCAGGATCCTGTTGAACTTCAATAAGGTATCTTTGCTTCTATATTTGACCCCTCTTGCAATGAAAGGATATCCTTTACCTTCCTAAATCTTGCCTCTGTGATTATGAGCCAAAAGCTAGAAAATGGGGTTCATGTACTTAAATCTTTGTTGACAAAATTGAATGTGTTGGGTCAAATGACTTCCCTATGCATTATTAATATTTAGAAGTCTATTATGTCAAGCTTACCAGTCTGTAATTGCAGTCTTCTCCCTCCGTTCTTTTTTTTTTAAAAGAGTGGGATTACATTTTCCACATTCCAATATACTGGGATTTTCCAAGAATTTCCATAGACTATTAAAAGATGACATCCATTATTTTCATGGTTACCTCCTTTAATACCTTGACTGGATTATCATGCCTTGGGGATTTAACCACTTTCATCCCCTTTGATTTTCCAGCACTTTTTCTAGCTTTACATTTATCTTCACTAATTCATTTCCTTTTGCATAATTATAGAAGCAGCCTGCTTGTAAGATTACTCCCACACTCTATTGTTATCCTCTTAACGATATTACATTTTGGTCTTCCCTTGCCAAATTTAGGTCACAAGTCTATGATGGTTGGACAAGTTTTCCTGTTCGATTGTTTTACCCAAAAGGAATGTTAAACTGTTTTGATTCATGCATTCAGTATTTAAATAGAAACTACTGTTTATCCATGGTCATTTTTTTTTAAATGAAGATACCCAGTCTATCAGAGCTAACTCTTGCTTTATGCCTTTGTAGTTTCTTATGAGGTCTTATGAGGAAAGGTTGAGGGTTTTTCTCATTGGAACGAAGAAGGATGAGAGGTGACCTGATAGAGGTGCACAAGATGATGACAGGCATAGATAGAGTGGATAGTCAGAGACTTTTTCCCAGGGCGCAAATGACTATTATGAGGGGGCATAATTTTAAGGTGATTGGAGGAAGGTATAGGAGAGATGTCAGAGGTAGGTTCTTTACAGAGAGTGGTGGGTGTGTGGAATGCGCTGCCAGCAGTGGTAGTGGAGTCAGATACTTTAGAGACTAGGAAAAGTACGTGGAGGATAGTAAAATGTGGGGTACGCAGGATAGTTCGATCTTAGCAGGATAATATGTCGGCACAACGTGGTGGGCCGAAGGGCCTGTACTGTGCTGTACTGTTCTATGTTCTATGTTCTAAGTTCTATCTTAGGCCCTAAGGTTGGCATAGTGGCTCAGTAATTAGCACTGCTGCCTCACAGTGCCAGGGACCTAGGTTTGACTCCAGCCTCGGGTAACTATCTGTGTTGAGTTTGCGTGATCTCCCTGTATCTGTCTGTGTTTACCCTGGATGCTCAATTTTCCTCCCATAGTCCAAAGATGTGCAGGTTAGGTGGATTGGCCATGCTCCATGCTTGCTTGGCTAATTCCATTAGCAGTGATACAAGACCCTTAAGTGGACAATTAATTAATGTCTCACTCTTTTTGTTACCCAACATCCTGTTAACATCTCAGCTTATCCTGAGAGGTGAAAATGTCTCATGCTCAGGAAGGAGACAAGTTCATTACACATTCTATTTCAACTTGACAATAATATGGAACGAGTCTTTTTAATTACTTCTAAAGCACAGTCATATACTAGAGTGTAAATACAGTACCTGAATGCAGGGTTCCTCTTGTCATCTGTTGGTAAGTAATTCAATTACCCATCATGTCTATTTCTGCTGTGAAGTTAACTGATAAAGATTCTTGCTGATAACTCAGTCAGTGGCAACACAAGAAACCCGTTCATGGGTTATCACACTGCAGGCTTTATTAGGATGGCAGCATGCAGATAGCAGAATACCAACCACCATCCTTCTGTCTGATTAAATATCCCATCACCACCAAACCTATCATGGATAACACATTAAATTCTATCTTGTTAATCTGAACTGCAGTTTTCTTCAATTCTGGACAAGGTTCATATGGTACAGCCCCCTTTGCACACAGTAACTAAGTGTGTGAACATTTAGAGCAGTCAAATAGACACAGAGACATTCTGAATGCCAATTGGTCATAGAGTCTCATCTTGTGAGGATCTCAAGAGTAGAAAAAGGAAATGTTTCAATGTTTTTTGGCATGGGAAGCTCTCTAACAGAAGTAAAATATCAAATACTTTTAGGAAATATGTATCTCGATGTTAGTGAGTGGAAAAGTAACAAAAAGGGACAAATTATTCATAAGGAATATATAGTAATATTATATCTCCACCCGTATTGCAATGTACATAGGCCACATGCCATTGCTGAGGGCTTTTCTAAGATCGCCAACTGAAAACGACGTATTACTCAGCACAAAGCAGTTTCAAATCATCTTTATGAGGAGAAATTTCAATTATGAATATTTCACAAAATTGATTATTTGGTAATTTATGCAGATAAGTAGAAACAGTCCATTACAATGTCAGCAAGAGACTTCATAGCTTCATTTAACTTCACAGCAAGAAACACTGCAGTGATAGTCATGGTGATGTGACAAGTAATTGAATTATTTACCAACAGATCGCAAGGAGAGCCCTTCACTCAGATACAGATTTTATACTTCAGTAGTTTGCTGTGCTTAAACAGTAATTAAGAACATGTTTTTCTTTTTGTTGGAAAATGGCAGAATGAAAAAGCAGAAGATGTAATGAGCTTGTTTCCTTACAGGAGCAGTGACCTGTGGTACATGTATGTGCAAGGTGACATTGCAACATCCTTGGTCAAGCTGGCTTTTTTATTAACAGCGCGATAGAAGGATTTAGTCACTAATCTTTCAATGCAGTTCTGGTCACTTTCACAAGAATCACAGGGTGGCTAATATCAGAAATGGAACACTGTCAATTTGAATATTTCCTGAGTCTGTGGCAGTAGTATATCCATAAACTAGGATTCCATGAATGTTTGTGGATATGTAACTTAGTTCATTTCATTGAAGCAAATAAAGTGAAAGGGCCAAGTGTGACAGATCAAGACACCATGAGTGTGGAAAGTATCAATGGCAACTTAAAGCAGGAATTAATAGATGAAACATTGAGCAGATCTTGTCTCAGTCTTTTGAGTTGAATAATGTTCTGCGACAACTTGGCTTCAGTAAAAGTCTTCAGTGCATTAAAACCAGGGTACGGGTTTTTTTTAAACTGTGGAATTACTTTGTTCATCCTTCTTCTCGTCCGTATAGGAACAGAAGTAAGACATTCGGTCTATTAAGCTTACCACAACATTTAGATCATGTCTGATCATCTTTGCACTATTTTCCCACTACTTTTGCCATATTTCTTAACATTAGTCTCTAGAAATCTATTGACTTCTGCCTTGAATCTGCTCAGTGATTAAACTTCCACTGCCCCTTGGGGTAGATTCACCACCCTCCAAATGAAGAAATTCTTCCTCATCTCAGTCTTAAATGATCTGTTCCTTATACTGAGATTATTTTCCTGGTTCTAGAGTCACCAACCAAGAGAAACTTACAATCCACACCCGCCTGTTATGCCGCATAATAATTTTGTACATTTCAATTATATCATCTCTCATCCTTCAAAACTTTGGAGAATACCATAAATACTGCCGTCTAGCAGACATCTATATTAAAAAATGGTACTTCCATTTTGCAGCTTCATGCACTGTTTTACAAGAAGTTGCACAGATTCTCAAAGGAGTCGTTTGGTTTAATCTGGCATCTTGAAAGTGATTAGGTCAGAATGAAGTCTTCAAAAATATTTATTTAAACAAAAGGTCTAATCTGCATGCTAGCTTCATTCATTAAAAAAACACATCCTTTCCTTGTCACAGGAAATTTGTAGAGTATAGTATGATTGAGTGCAAATTAAAGCTGGGTGGGAGGCAGAAAGGCTTGGAATCGATCATTGACATACAGTTCGAGTGAAGTTTCTGGAGGCTACAAGAGAAGGCATCAGGGTCATGTTGTATGGACTATTCAACACAAAACTTATAAAAGTTTGATCATCTAAAATTTGCAGAGAACCTTATTGGGTACAGGCCATAATTTAGGAACCTCCAGGTCAAGTAGGTGATTGAAGATTCAGGGAAGAGTAACAGAGGGGGTCTCAACTAAAGTGCAATAAATTTGATTTAAGAGATTACCGTAATGGGCCCAGAATTTATAAAAATATGCATCCAAAGCAAAAGCATGATGTAATAATATTCAGAGCAAAATATTGGGGCACTTCAAGTGCAAAAGGCCAATAACTGTTTTTTGCTATTTTCCCTGGGTTTCATGGATCTTCTACACCAGTAGAATGAAATTACTGCTGAAATCACCCACACTTCATTATCATGCCTGGTCACTATACACACTTCCTGCATTCAGAACAGATGGAAATTTATACCAAAGATTTAGAAAGAGCAGGCCAAAGTCACATTTCTGTTGTATTTATGGTCTTGTTTTTTAAGAAGTGATTTGATGACTTCAACTGTTAATTTTCATGCCGAAAAGAAAGAAAAAGTTATTGTTTTAATGTTTTTCTGTGCTCTAATTGTTTACAATAATATATGCTGCCGTTATGATAACAAAATTTTCTAAGGCGTTTCCCAAGAACATTGTTAATGAAGGTGCATCTCACAACCGCATAAACTGATATTAGGACAGCTGACTAAATGCTTAGTGAAAGAGATCAATTCAAGAACCTTCTTAAGGGAAAAGAGAGAAATGGTGAGAAACTGAGGACAGGGAGCCAATGTAAGTCAGCAGTCAGGGAGATAGGTGGAAGAACTATATTAGGATTTATGGCTTAAGCTGATAGAAAAAAAACATTTAATTTAGAAATACTGAGAAGTTTAAGGTAAAATGCAAGAACTTAGGTTTTATGCACCTGAAGGCATAACACTCAATGATGTGGTGATGAAAACTGAGGACTTCCAAGGGGTCAGAATAGAAGAGTGCAAAGACATTAGGAAAGTTTTCAGGCTGAAGCTTTCTGTTCCCTTTATATTAGATTTAGACGTGCGTGAACAAGATTCTCAGGAAATGTTGGCGAGAAGGTGAACTTTGAATTTTATAGAAATGAGAATGGATATGCTGCACAGCTAATTCAATAGGGCCTGGTTTACTCCCTGCTTCATGTCATTGTGCATGTACCGACACCAAATGGACAGCAGCAGTTCAAGAAGGCAGCTCTGCACGACCTTCTCAAGAATGGACCCAGTCAGTGACACCCACATTACATGAGTGAATAAAAACAGAACATTCCTAAAATTTAAACTTATCTATCTATTACAGTATTGGTAGGAGTGACCATTCCACAGTTAATGGATAAAAACCATCTTCATGTTGAGAGTATCCTCTGCTGTGTTGTGCAGCACTACCACAATGCTAAACACCATAGAACAGATCGAGCAACTCTGAAATGAATTATCCGTGAGGTGCTGTAGACCATCAGCAGCAGCAGAAGTTTTATTCAATCATATTGTGTAACCTCATGCCCAGGAATTCAATCATGGTTCGATAAAGAGTGCAGGAGGGCAGGTCAGGAGCAGCACTAGGCATTATTAAAACTTGAGGTGCAAGCCTCGTGAAGTTACCAGACAGAACAACTGGGATTCCAAACTGCAGATGCAGTAGGTTAGAGACAGGAGTCAGTGATTCCACCATCAATGATCAAAGCTAATTTGTACAACGCTGTAACAAACCACAAACAGGAGGTGGAGGTGAAAGGTGCCCAAATATCTCCATCCTCAATGATGAGGGAGTCAGTATTTCAGTACAAAAGACAAGACTGAAACAATTGCAGCTGTCTTCATGCATAAGCGTCAAGTGAACGATCCATCTCAGCCGCCTCCAGCATCATAGCAAACAGAAGATGATGCGTCATCACTCATTTGCATTCTTGGAGTGGACTTTGCAGTCTGCATAGGCATGAAGGGTATCATGGAAGAACCCACTAAGGAATGGTTAGCCCCAAACACTACATTACTGTCATGTTTCCATCTCTTCTTCCTCATCTAACCAAAACAAAAGGGAGAGGCAAGGTTGAGAGGAGACAGAGCATCATGTGAGGAAGGGTGACAGTGAGAATTCCAGCAGATAAAGGAGTGCAAGCCTAAACTGTTTCTGGAGACTGTCATTGGTGAGTAACGGGTAAGTTTTGCAATCGGAGAAGAAAGCATCAGAAGCTTCAACTTAGTATTAAAAGTATTTGACATTGTAAGAATCAATTAAGTTAAAGGGTTACGACATGGCAGGAGAGCTCCAAATTGTAGTCTGCTCCTTTTGCTTGCTGTAGGATGCTGGGCACATTTCCAGCTCTCGGGACCTGCACGAATGCAAGAAGTCTCTCCAGCTGCACCTCCTGGAAGCCGAAGTTTCAGAGTTGGACGTGCGCCTGGGAACACTGTGGAGCATTCACAAAACGGAGAGTGTCATGGAAAGCAGGTATAGAGAACACCACAGACTCAGATCCACAGGCAGGAAGGGAATGGGTGACCACCAGGCAGAGCAGAAGGGCTAAGCAGGCAGTGCAGTAATCTCCTGTGGTTATTCCCCAGCAAAACAGAGATACTGCTTTGGATACTGTTAAGGGGAATGGCCTCTCTAAGGATAACAGCAGCAGCAAATTCATGGCACCATGGTTGGCTCTGCTGCAGAGGGAGGGAGGGACAGGTATAGAAATGCTACAGTTATAGGGGATTCAAATGTAATGGGAATAGATAGGTGTTTCTGTTGCCGCAAATGAGAGCCCAGGGTGGTGTGTTGCCTCTCTGGTGCCGAGGCCCTGGACGTCTCAGAGCAGATGCAGGACATTCTGGAGGGGAAAGTGAACAGCCAGGGGTCAAAGTACATGTTGGTATTAACAACATAGGTTAAAAAGAAACGGATGAGGTCCTAAAAGCAGAATGTTAATGTTAATACCATGAGCTTTAAAATGCCCATGGATAGGGATAACAGCAGTCCTCAGATGAAGGTCTTAAATTGGGGGAAGACGAACTACGACAATATTAGGCAGAAACCAGAAAATTTTGATTGGATACGGCTGTTTGAGGGTAAGTCTACAGCGGATATGTGGGAGTATTTCAAACGGCTGTTGATAAGAGTTTAGGAGTGGCATGTTCCTGTGAGAATGAAGGATAGGTATGGCAATTCACATGAACCTTGATTGACCAGGGATGTTATGACCTTGTTCAGAAAGACAAAGGAAGCATACATAAGAGGATGCAAACTGATGAAGCCCTTGAAGTACATAAGGAAAGTAGGAAAGAACATAAACAAGGAATTAGAAGGGCTAAAAGGGGTCATGTAAAATTATTAAGGATTAAGGATAGGATTAAGGAAAATCCCAAGGCTTTTGGTACATCTATTAAAAGCAAGAGAGTAGCCAGGGAAAGGGTTGGCCCACTCAAGGACAAAGGAGAGAATCGGTGTGCTGAGCCAGCAGAGGTAAGTGAGGTCCTAAATGAATACTTTGTGATGGTATTCACCAAAGAAAAAGAATTGGTGGAGGATGATTTCAGAGAAGGGAGTGAAGAGTTTCTAAGTCAAGTTACTATTAAAAAGGATGAGGTGCTGTAAAAAGTACTAAGTCAGACAAGTCCCCAGGTTCTGATGGGATCTGCCCCATAATATTGAGGGAGGCAAAAGAACAAATTGCTGGAGCATGGACAGATATCTTTGTGTCCTTTTTGGTGACTGGCAATGTCCCAGATGGCTAGACAATAGTCAATATAGTTCCATTGTTTAAGAAGAGTAGCAGGGATAACCCTGGAAATTACAAGCCTGTGAGTCTCATGTCAGTGGTAGGGAAATTATTGGAAAAGATTCTCAGTGACAAGATTTATACGCATTTCGAAGCTAATGGACTTATTAGTGATAGACAGAATGGTTTTGTGTGGTGGAGGTCATGCCTCACTGACTTGATTGAGGTTTTTGAGGAGGTGACTAAGGTGATTGATGAGGGAAAAGCACTTGATGTTGTTTAGATAGACTTTAGTAAAGCCTTTGACAAAGTCCCTCATGGCAGACTGGTACCAAAGGTGAAGTCACATGATATCATGGGTGAGCTGGCAAGATGGAATCAGAACTGGCTTAGTCTTAGGAAACAGACAGTAGCAATGGAAAGATTTTTTTTCCAGAAAGGAGGGCTGTGAGTAGTGGTGTTCCATAGGGATCAGTGCTGGGAACTCTGCTGTTCATGGTTTGGAGGAAAACATAACTGGTCTAATTAGTAAGTTTGCAGGTGAAACAAAGATTGGTGGAATTGTGGATAGTGAGGACGATTGTCAGAGGATACAACAGGATATAGATCAGTTGGAGGCATGGGCAATAAAATGGCAGATGGAGTTTAATCTGGACAAATGTGAGGTGATGTATTTTGGATTGTCAAGTACAGGTGGAAATTATACAGTGAATGGCAGAACCCTGAGAAGTATTGATTTGCAGAGGGATCTGGGTGTGCAGGTCCACAGATCACTGAAGGTGGCAGCTCACGTAGATATGGTAATAAAAAAAAGTCTTATGACATGCTTGCCTTCATTGGAAGGGGCATTGAGAATAAGACCATGCAAGCTCTGCTGCAGCTTATAGAAATTTTGATTGGCCACACTTGAATATTGCGTACAGTTGCGTACTACCGGAAGGATATGGATGCTTTGGAGAGAGTACAGAAAAGGTTTACTGGGATGTTGCCTATTGTGGGGGATTTTAGCTATAAAGAAAGGTTGGATAGACTGGGTTTGTTTTCATTTGTTTTCACTCCAACACAGGAGATTGCGGGGTGACCTGATAGAAGTTTATAAGATTGGGAATGGCATGGATGGAGTGGAAAGTATGAGGCTTTTTCCCAGGGTGGAGGGGTCAATTACTAGGGTACACAGGTTCAAGGTGCGAGGGGAGAAGTTTAGAAGAGATGTGTGAGGCACGTTTTTCACATAAAGGGTGATGAGTGTCTGAAACCCATTGCCAGAGCAGGTGGTGGAAGCTGACACAATAGCAGCATTCAAGAAGCACTTGTATGAATACATGAATAGGAAAGGAATAGAGGGATACGAATCCTCTAAGTGAAGACTGTTTCAGTATGGAAGGGCAAAATGTGATGGTGCAGGCTTGGATGGCCAAAGGGCCTATTCCTGTGCTATATTTTTCTTTGTTCCCTTTGTTCTTGTTCTCTTAATACTTGCCAGTCTTCAGGCAATTCAACACAGTTCACATGCATCAATAAATGGCTGAATGCGCTCGATTCTGAAAATGCTATACATCCCAATTTATCAAAGATCAAATAATATTCAAGGACTATTTCTGAAGATATGTGCTCCAGATCTAGTTTAATTTTTCATTGTTACTTCATATACGGCAGCAAAAAAACAGCATCTACCGAAAACTATGGAAAATGATTCAGGTATGTCCTGTTTACAAAAAGCAGAGCAGATCCAATCTGGCTTCTTACTGTTCTTTCATCTACAGTCAATTATCAGCAAAGTGTTGTAAAGGGTCATTGATATAGTTTGTGAGCATTATTCACAAAGGAGTAACCTTCTCACCAACACACAGTTTAGGTTCTGCGAGGGTCACTTAGCTCCTGCCCTCATTTCAGCTTTGATGCAATAGTGGGAAAAAGAAAGTGAAGTGACAGTGACTGCCTTGATCACAAGGCAGCATTTGGTCAAATTTGGCATAAAGGAGCCACAACAAAACTGGAGTAAATGGGAACTTTCTGGTTAGAGTCATACCTAGCACAAAAAGCAACAATTGTGGTTTTGTGCAAATAGTCTCAGCTCCAGGTCACCTCTGCTCAGATAGTGGCTTGTCCCAGTCAACTTTGGCTTCGTCATCTCAGATTCATATAGCATGGAAACAGACCCTTTAGTTCAACTAGTGCATGTTCAACATGTTCCCAAACTAAACTGGTCCCATGCCTGTTGTTTGTCCATATCCCTCTAAACCTTTTCTCTTCATGTACTTATCCAAATGTATTTTAAATTTTCTAACTGTACCTGCATCCACTGCTTCCTCTTGCAGTGTATTCCATACACGAATCACTCTTTGTGTGAAAAAAAATGCTCCTCATATCCTTTTTAAAACTTTCTCCTCTCACCTCAAAAACATGCACCCTAGTTTTGAACTCCCCTATCCTATGGAAAAGACCCTAGCTATTTTCCTAATCCAACCTCATGATTTTATAAACTTCTATGAAGTTACCGCTCAACCTCCTACATTCCAGTGAAAGGAGTTCCAGCTTATCCAGCTGATTTTCATAATTCAAACCCTCTATTCCCAGCAACATCCTGGTTAATCTATTCTGAACCCTCTCCAGTTTAATCATATTCTTTCTACACCAGGGTGATCAGAACTGCACACAGTACTCCAGAAGAGGCCTCACCAATGTCCTGTACAACCTCAACATGACAATAACCTTCCCTCCAATATATGGTCAGAGGTGGTGGTGTTCAGAGATGCTCACACAATACTCAGTATTATTCATGATTCTTCAGATATGTAAACACTCCATGGCCACACGAAGCAAGAACTGAACAACGTTAAATAAAAACTAAAAATAAAACAAGGCCAGGAAGTCCTTCCGGAGTGGTGACCTCATCTAATTTGTGTAAGGGACAATATGAATACGACACAAAAATATGTGGAAAGGCAAGTTGTGAGAAGAATACAAAGAGTTTACAGGGAGATATTGATAGGTTTAGTAAGTGGGCAAAGAGTTGGCAAATGGAGTATAATATAGTAAAATATGAAGTTGTTCATGTTGGAAAGAAAAACAAAAGAACAGAGTATTATTTAAATGGAGAAAAACTGCAGAAAGCTGCAATACAAAGGGATTTGGAGTACTTGTGCATGAAACACAGAAAACTAGCACACAGGGGCAGCAACTGAGCAGTTGGGTTAATGGAATTTTGGCCCTTGTTACAAGGGGTTGAAATATAAGAATAGGGAAGTCTTACTGCAACTGTATAAAGTGCTGGTGAGATCACATCTGGGTTACTGTGGGCAGTTTTGGTCCCTTTATGTATTTCATTTGAGGCAGTTAAGAGAAAGTTCATTAGGATGATCCCTGATTTGAAATGATTGTCTTATGAGCAAAAGCTAAACAGGTTGGGAATGACAGGAATTTAGAAGAATGACAGGTGATTTCACTGAAACATATCAGATTCTTAAGGGATCTGTCAGCCTAAATGCTGAGAGGATGTTTCGCATCATGGGAGAGTCTAGGAAGAGAAGACATAGGCTCAGAGTAAAAGGTGCCAATTTAAGACTAAAACAAGGATGAATTTCGTCTCTTGGAGGGTTTTGAGTCTTTGGTACTTCTTGCCATGGAGACCTGTGGGGACAGAGTCCTTGCGTATATTTAAGGCTGATCAGTGGGACAATCAAAAACTCAGGAACGTGGATGGGAGGATTGTCAGGAGAGGCATGATCCAACTGAGTGGTGAAGCAGTCTCAAGTTGCTGAGTGGCCTACTCCTGTTCCAATTACTGAGAAGTCTTCTGGTCTTATCAAGCTCTTTTGTTTATTCTGTCCTATGTGACCTCCTTATAACTCCAAGGAAGTTTGACTGCTCGGTGTAACTTCAATGGTGGGATTTTAGCCAGCACTTTCCTGACCCAGAAACATGGCCAAGAACTCCAATATGCTGGATAATTTCCAGCTGACTTTCATAACACTTAGATATGTCAACCCTCTCCAACACAAATTGTCTACAATTTGCTCATGTTTACTGTACACAGAACACTGAAAGTCACCAATCACTTACTTCATTCTAGCTAAAAGTAGTGAGGCATGTTGGAATTGCAATATTTCATCCATTAACACGTTATTGTCAAAGTAATTTTTGAAACATGTATTTAAAAGGTTCTGAAGAATGTTTTATCCCTTTTTTAATTTACACTCAGTTGCAGAATAAATAATTGACCACTTCAATACTTGACCTTGTTAAATTTTCATTAAAAGGTCATTAATTTCCATTTAAATCTGGTATGTATCACATGTCCTCTTAAATCATGATTTATATTAATATTGTTTGTACTAACAACATTATTTGAAGTGCCCTTGCTAAGTAACCTCTACTTTGAAACACATGAATTAAAATTTGAATGGTGACAAGAAACTGACTGTGATATTGAGTTCTGATGAAAGGTCACAGACACATGAAAAGGCATGAAATGTTAACTCTTTCTGTCTCTACTAATGCTGCCAGATCAGCTGAGTACATCACACATTTTCGGTTTCCACCCTTGATTCAACATTATTCACTAACAAAACAGACAATAGTCAGACAATTAACATGTCTTTGTAATAATTATCCTGAAACACATGCCAAGGGGATAATAGTGAGCCACTTGTGTAAATCACCAAAACAAAAAGGGAAAGGAATTACAGATGAAACATGCTGGACAAACATGCTCAATTACCGAACAAAAGGAGTGCTTATAAATTCAATCAGCTGTGCACCGATTTAAATATTACTGGATATAAGTGGTTAAAAAAAAGTGGACATTTCACAGTGTTTTTTACTACTGTCTTAAAATGCAAATACAAATCCTGCTCTTCCATCACTTCTGTGTCTGCTGACCTACATTGTCCCCTCAACCGCCAATGTCTCTTTACCTCCTTTCTATTTTAAGATTACAGTCCAGTAAAACGTCAAGTGATAACAAGGTGTAGAGCTGGATGAACACAGCAGGCCAAGCAGCATCAGAGGAGCAGGAAGGCTGACATTTTGGGCCTCGACGCTTCTTCAGAAATGGGGGAGGGGAAGGGGGTTCTGAAATAAATAGGGAGAGAGGGGGAGGCGGATAGAAGATGGATAAAGGAGAAGATGGGTGGAGAGGAGACAGACAGGTCAAAGAGGCGGGGATGGAGCCAGTAAAGGTGAGTGTAGATGGGGAGGTAGAGATGAGATAAGTCAGTCCAGGGAGGATGGACACATCAAGGGGGTGGGATGGGGTTAGTAGGTAGGAGATGGGGGTGGGAGGAGGGGATAGATGAGAGGAAGGACAGGTTAGGGAGGCGAGGACAAGCTGGGCTGGTTTTAGGATGTGGTTGGGGGAGGGGAGATTTTGAAGCTTGTGAAGTCCACATTGATACCATTGGGCTGCAGGGTTTCCAAGCGGAATATGAGAAGCTGTTCCTGCAACCTTTGGGTAGCATTGTTGTGGCACTGCAGGAGGCCCAAGATGAATATGTCATCTGAGGAATGGGAGGCGGAGTTGAAATGGTTCGCGACTGGGAGGTGCAGTTGTTTAGTACGAACAGAGCATAGATGTTCTGCAAAGCGATCCCCAAGCCTCCGTTTTGTTTCCCCGACGTAGAGGAGGCCACAACAGGAACAGCGGATGCAGTATACCACATTAGCAGATGTGCAGGTGAACATCTGCTTGATGTGGAAAGTCTTCTTGGGGCCTGGGATGGGGGTGAGAGGGGAGGTGTAGGGGCAGGTGTAGCACTTCCTGCAGTTGCAGGGAAAAGTGCCGGGTGTGGTCGGGCTGGAGGGGAATGTGGAGCAGACAAGGGAGTCCTGGAGAGATTGGTCCCTCTGGAAAGCAGAAAAGGGTGGGGGAGGGAAAAATATCTTTGGTGGTAGGGTCAGATTGTGCTCCCATGATGAGGCATTCCTCTCCCGATCATCTCAGATGTCCTCGTTTTTCAAGGACCGCAGCTTCCCCTACTCAGTGGTCGAGAACGCCCTCGACCATGTCTCCCGCATTTCCCACAACTCATCCCTCACACCCCTTCCCCGCAAAACAACCAAAACAGAATCCCCCTCATTCTCACGTACCACCCCATTAACCTCCGGATCCAACGCATCATCTTCTGCCATTTCCGCCATCTGCAATCCGACCCCTCCACCAAAGACATTTTTCCCTGCCCACCCTTATCTGCTTTCCGAAGGCACCACTCACTCCAGGACTCCCTTGTCCACTCCACACTCCCCTCCAGCCCCACCACACCCAGCACTTTTCCCTGCAACCGCAGGAAGTGCTACACCTGCCCCTACACCTCCCTCCTCACCCCCATCCCAGGCCCCAAAAAGACTTTCCACATAAAGCAGATATTCACCTGCACATCTGCTAATGTGGTATACTGCATCCGCTGTTCCCGTTGTGGCCTCCTCCACATCGGGGAAACCAAGCGGAGGCTTGGGGACCGCTTTGCAGAACACCTGCGCTCGGTTCGCACTAAACAACTGCACCTCCCAGTCGCGAACCATTTCAAATCCCCCTCCCACTCCTCAGATGACATTCCATCTCCTGCAGTGCCACAACGATGCTACCCGAAGGTTGCAGGAACAGCAACTCATATTCAGCTTGGGAACCCTGCAGCCCAATGATATCAATGGGGACTCCACAAGCTTCAAAATCTCCCCTCTCCCAACCACATCCTAAAACCATCCCAGCTCATCCTCGCCTCCCTAACCTGTCCTTCCTCCTACCTATCCCCCCCTCCCACCCCAAGTCCCACTCTCATCTCCTACCTACTAACCTCATCCTGTCCCCTTGACCTGTCTGTCCTCCCTGGACTGACCCCTATCTCATCTCTACCTCCCCAGCTACACTCACCTCTACTGGCTCCATCCCTGCCTCTTTGACCTGCCTGTGTCCTCTCCACCTATCTTCTCCTCTATCCATCTTCTAACCGCCTCCCCCTCTCTCCCTATTTATTTCAGAACCCCCTTCCTCTCCTCCATTTCTGAAGAAAGGTCTAGGCCCGAAAGTTCAGCTTTCCTACTCCTCTGATGCTGCTTGGCCTGCTGTGTTCATCCAGCTCTACATCTTGTTATCTCAGATTCTCCACCATCTGCAGTTCCTGCTATCTCTGAAACAAATGTCAAGTGATGTTCTGCTGCATAATACGTGCTTCTGTAGTTGTTGAAAATCTTTCAATTTTAAATGGGCTATCTAAAGTCGGTCAGAAAATTCAAATTTCAATATTGACTGTAGGATTCTTTTCTTCCTGTGCAACACCGTCGATATAGTATGTGTTACAGCTATAAGCTGTTGATTGGTTGGCAGAAGTATATTCATGCTTCAAGCAATGCTAATTCCTTTGTTCAATCTCATCACTAATAGTTCCTGATAACTATTTGCATTGTACTGATTGATTTAGCCAAAATGTCAGCTTGTCACCTTGTTTCGTAGGAGGCACAATCTGTCACTGTATCGACTATAAGTGACAGTGGTACATATTTGTGTTCAACAAGACAGATGTTGAGAGGATATTTCCCTTCATCACGTGCAATTACATCGAGGGTGCATCATTTCAAATAAAAGACAGCCTACTTAAAACAGAGATGAAGAAGAACTTATTTTCTCAGAAGGCCAGGATACTTTGGAATTAGTCATTGTATATGTTCAAGGTTGACCAGACACATTCTTGAACTATGGAGAGTTAAGAAGGAATAATCCCACTTCTGAGCCATGAGATCTGGGGTCACGTCCCACTGAAGGACAAAACTCACAGCTGACATTTCATCACAGTCTTGAGGGTGTGCTGCACTGTTAGATAAGCTTTCTTTTGGGGTGAGATGTTAATCTGACTCCCCCTCTGCCCCAAGATCCAATGGTATTATTTCGAAGAGAGGAAGTTCTATTGCTAGAGTTCCGGCTGAAATTTATTCCTTGGTCTAAGTCATAAAAAATGATTAACTGGTTATTCTCATGATACTTTTTGTGGGAGTTTTCTATATACAAGTTGGCTACTACATTCCCTGTATTATGTATAACATTACAGAAGTAATTAATTGCCTATAAATCACATTGAGATGTCTGATGATCATAAACAATGCTATAAAAATGCAAGTCTTTCTTTTATCCATTCAAGACATATCGCAACAAAAGTATTTGTAATGATAAAGGAGACCATCCGTTCAATCCTGTCCATGCTCTTTCTTTAACACATAATCCAAACACTGATCCAACAGTGCTGATCTGTACATGCGATTGTCATTTTGTTTCTGTTTTAAGACTTACCTAAATGGACCTTAAAATTTGAAATATTCTCTGCCTTAACCAAATCCCATGACAAGATATTCTTCACACGATCTGTGGATCAAAATTGCACCAAATCACTCTCAAAACTTTCGTGGTGGCATTTTAAAATTGGTGACACTTCACTGAAGTGAGAAAAAGTAATCCTTTCCAATTTCATAACACTTCATGTTTTTAAGACAGCTCAACTAAATCACCCATTACCCTACTCCCATGGAAATAGTCCTTCTAACTCAAAACTCTCCTAATATCCATATTTTCCCATTTCTGGTATCATAGCATCACACAGTCCTCACAGCACAGCAACAACTCATTCACATCATCAAGCCTATCCTATTTCCATGCTCCATCCTTAGACTCCTGCATTTTTATTTCCCTGAGGTATTCATTCCTTTTTTGAAATCATTCACCCTCTCACTCATTTCTGCTAAACTCAGAGTCCAAGAGTTTCAAGTCATTAGCATAATTGTTGAACAAAACAATCTTCATCATAACTCTCAGAATTTATTAAATTTGTGCCTCTTAAACATTGTACCGTCAGCTAATTGTCTACCTTATTTAAACAAGGGGAAGAAGTTACTGGGTGGAGTAGTTCATAGATCCAATCATAATAGCTGTCTGTAGGACACAGAATAACTCATGAGATAATGTGGGTCAGCCAAAAGGTCGTACGCTAATCATAGTTGACATTAATCTTCAAGTAAATTTGGAAAGCCAAAATTTCAAAGACACCAATGAAAAAGCTAACTGGAACAATATGTTATGGATCCAGCTAGGGATCAGGCCATTTTGGATCTATAATGAGGCAGATATAAGAAAGTATCTCAGGATAAGAGATCCCTTGGGAAACAGTGACCATATGAGTTTAATGTTTAGCTTGAGAGTGATAAAATTGTTTCAGGAATAACTATGTGAAATTTAAATGAGGATAATTACATATGCGTGGGTGCATGAGTGGATTGGGAAAGAAGTTTAGCAGAAAATGACAGTTGAAGAAAAATGGTAGTTCTTTCAAAACATGGTTCATGACTCACAGCAAAGATACACACAACTGAGGAAGCAAGACTCTAGAAATAGGATAAAACAACAACGATTAACAAAGGAAATTAAAGTTAGTATCAAATTGAAAGGTAAAATATTATGATGTTGTAAAAATTGGTGGCAAAACAGAGGATCAGGGAATTTTTGAAAAGGCAACAAAAGATGTCCAAAATTAATAAGGTGGCAAAGAATAAACTATGCAGACAACCAGCAAGTAAGATAAAGCACATGGTATGACCTTCTTTAAATATTGAAAAAGGAAAAGAGAGTTAAAATGAATACAACCCCTTAACGAATGAGGCAAGGGAAATAATAATGGGAAACCAAGAAATGGAAGAGGAGTTGAATAAATATTTTACATCAGTCTTCATAAAAGAGAACGTTAATAGCATTCCAAAAATAAATAATACTGAAGACGCAAGAAGCTCAAGGAAATAAACACAATCATCTCCAGAGAAAAAGTACAAGGGAAACTAATGGGGCTAAAGGCTGCTAAGTTCGTAGGGCCTAAAGAGCCCCAAAATAGGATTTTAAAGGAAGTGCAGAGATAGCAGATGCACTGGCTGTAATTTTCCAAGAATCCTGAGGTACAAGAAAAGTCCTAGGAGACTGAAAATCTGCCAATGTAAGACCTTATTCAAAAAAGGGAGGGAGACATAAAGAAGTAACTCTGGGCCAGTTTGCTTAACATCTGTCTTTCGGAAAAAATTAGTCTATTACAAAAGGTTAATAGCAAAGCATTTAGCAAAGCCCCAACTGCTATATCTGGTCACCTCTGGAATACATTCAATGTTTTGGCATCACTCTTTCCTGTGGTAATGAATTCCACAGGCTCACCACTCTTTGGGTGAAGAAATGTCTCCTCATCTCTGTCCTAAATCATCCAACCCCGAATCCTCGTACTGTGACTGCTGGTTCTGGACACACCAACCATCAGGAAATCTTGTCTACCTTGCTCTTTATAAGTTTCTATGAGATCCCCCCCTCATTCATCTGAACTCCAGTGAAAACAATCCGAACCTAGTCAATCTTTCCTCATGCGTCAGACCCGCCATCCCCGGGATCAGCCTGCACCTTCGCTGCACTCCCTCGAGAGCAAGAACATCCTTTCTCAGAAAAGGAGACCAAAATTGCACACAATATTTCAGGTGTGGTCTCACCAAGGCCGTGTACAATTGTAACAACACATCCCTGCTCCTGTACTCAAAACCTCTCACAATGAAGGCCAACATACCACTTGCCTTCTTTACCGCCTGCTGCACCTGCATGCTTACCTTCAGTAACTGGTGCACAGGGATGCAGAGGACCAGCTGCACACTCCCCTCTCCCAATTTACAGCTTTGTGGGAGAGTCGAGGACCAAAGGGTAAAATCAGAGACAAAGGAGGCTATTGAAGACAAAAATGAGAAAGATTTGTTTTCTTGCTGAAGGTAGCAAGTCTGCAGAATTCTTTATCACAGTGTGCTGTTGGAGCGGGTCGTTCAGTGTTTTCAAGGTTGAGATAGTTGATTTTTAATCAGAAATCACATGACACCAGGTTAAAATCCAACAGGTTTATTTGAAAACACAAGCTTTCGGAGCCTCAGCTCTTCTTCAGGTGTTAGTGACAGAGGTAGTATCAAACACTGACTGTATAAGTAAAAGGTCAAAGGTTCACACTATTGATGAGGATGCACTAAACAAACCCAAGATGCTGTTAAATCTTTAATCAGTTAGAAGGTTTTAACTGATTAATATGTCTATGTAAATCCCTGAATTCCTTTCAAGTCACGGTCCTGAGAGAACTAAAAGTATCATCATTGTAAAGAAGAGGTGACATTTAGGGCAGACAATGCATGATAGGTGTGAGACCTTGCCTAGAATATGTTTGTGTTTAGTTTGGAGTCAGGCTGGTTTTATTTCTAATGTAGGAATTTATAAAGCACCACACTGACTGACTGTCTGTAAGTTGTCTGCTTTTTGAACAAAATAAAATGTATCTGCAAATGTAAATTCACCCCATAGATTCACGTGTCTGTGTGTGTCTGTGCCTCTCTGTGTGTGTGAGTGAGGCGGTATAGTGTGGTGGGCTCACCTATAGAGCAACATGAACTCAAGATCCCTGTTGAGGCCATCTTCCTGGGTTCCGAACTTAGCTATCAGCCTCTGGTCGGCGACTCTGCATTGTTGTGTATCCCGAAGCCCATCTTGGAGGATGTTTACCCGAAGATCCAAGGCTGAATGTCCTTGACCACTGAAGAGATCCCCCACTGGAAGGGAACATTCCTGTCTTGCAATTGGTGCGTGGTGTCCATTCAGCTGTTGTCATCAGTAAGGGGATCAAGGATTATGAGAATGAGTCAGGAAGTATGATTGCAGGTTATCAGATCACCCATGATCTCATTGAGTAACAGAGCTAATGGTTTAATTTTGCTGTTAATTCTTATAGTTTTATAGTGTCAAACCTGTCATAATGGTTATAGATCTATTATTACCTCTTCCTAAACTTCAATGTTCCATTCACAACAATCTAACCTAACCTTGCAGCTAAAACCTCTCTTTCCTGCAATCATTTCACTAAATATCCTTTGCATCTGAAAGACCGTCAAATCCTTCATTTAGAATAGTTACTAGAACTGGACACATTACTTCTTTCTATTTCATCTGTAGGACGTGGCTGTCGCTGGCTGTGCCAGTATTCATTGCCCATCCATAGTTGCCTTTGAGAAGGCAGTAGTGAGCTGCCCTCTAGAACTGATGAAATCAGTTTGGTGTAGTTACACCCACAATGTAGTTAGTCAGTGGATTTCTGGGATTTTGACCCAGCGACACTGAAGGAATGGTAATATAATTACAAGCCAGGACGATATGTGGCTTGGAGGGGAACTTGCAGGTGATGGTATTCTCGTACATCTACTCGTCTATCTTTCTAAATGGTAGTGGACATAGCTTAGGAATGTGCTGTCTAAAGAGACTTGGTGAATTTCTCCAGTGCATTTTGTCAGTGGTTTGCAGTGCTACTACCGAGCACTACTGGAGGGATTGTGGATGTGTTGAAGCTTAACCAGAACCTTATAGAGGTCCAATGAAACATTGCTTTCTCAATAGTTCATACCTTCATATGTGAAGGTCAAGTTCCCCATATAATATTTTGACTGCTGTCTCAATATGTCCTGTCACCTTCAAATATCTGTACACATTACTCAAGGTTCCTCTTTCTATGCACACTCTTTAGAACTCTTGCCATCAAGTTTATATTGCCTCCTTCTATCCCTTCTGCCAAAATGTGCCACCTCACTTTTCTGTGCGTTCAATTCAATTTGCTCAACCTGCCTGCCTTCTATGCCTTGTCACTGTTGATTTGTATCTTTTTCTTCACTGTTACACTTCAAATTTGGTATCATTGGTACATGTCAACACTCTATAAAGAGCGATAGAGTCATACAGTATAGAAGTAGCCCTTTCAGCCCACCATGTCTATGCCAACCAATAAACACCAAACTACACTAACCCCTTTTACCTGCACTTGATCCATAGCCTCTATGCCCTGATATTTTAAGTGGTCATCCAAATATTATATCCATACTCTGAATATCAATGCCCGTCATCCTTAAGTCTGAAGAACAACCATGTATTACAAGTCTCTAATTTCTGTCTTTAAGTTATTTCCGTTTTCACAAAGTTGAAACTTATTTTCCAGTTCTGTGAGCCTCAACCTTTTTACAAGGTATTTAGTATGGCAAACTATTGTTTAAAATCCAGATAGACAACTCTCATTGTTTTCCCTTCATTGACCTTTTCTGTTAATTCTTCAAAAATTATCAATAGAATCTGAGCATCAATGGCAAGGTTGCAATAAACAAGTGTCATATTACCTGCCCAAGTTTAAAGCTTTACCACTGAATCTTTTGTCCAATATTATTTTTTCTCCTCTTATCTAATGAAAGCTTGCATTTTCAGGGAGTCATGCATTTGAATTGCCAGAAATGTCTATTCTGCCACTTCTTTCAGTGCCCTTTTATTGAATCAATGCAGATGCAAACTGGCTCATACAAAAGGGTGTAGAATTCTCCTCAATCAAGAAAGAAAGGGGATCAGTATAATACCCTGCTATAGAACCATTTGTAGCATGAAACAATACACTGACAGATTTCCCATATCACCTCATTTATGTAAGTTAGTTTAATGCAAGGTCAGTTACTTGCTCTGAATGTTCAGGCAGTATCCTATGCCCAAAAGACACAGACCTGCTGACCAAGGACGACATTATCTGTCCTTGTCCAATGAGCATGATGACACAATGAAATACCAAAAATCCAACTTAATTTTACTCTGAGCATTTCCGGTGTCTTATTTAGGGGGTAACAATTCTGTTGGCTTGTTAAACAGTAACTATGTGATGCTTGTTAGATTTTACATGATTAATTATTCATTATGCAAAAGTCATTTCCATAATCACATTACCACATTAAAATATGTATGTTGTCAAGTGCAAAAAACCTCCAATCAAGTAGAAATGGAAAAGTTGAAAGCAAATCTTGTCAACATTCAATTTGATTTGGTTCCGTGCTGTCACTCATTTCTTTGAATGACAAGCTTCTGGATTTGAACCACAAAGCAAAGATATGAGAATACAATCTAGGCAGCTGCTTTGGAGTAAAGGTAAGAGAATGGTACACTGTTAGATAGTAACAATCATGGAGGTGACAAAAAGCATGGAAGTTAAAAACAAAATACATTTACATTTCTTTGGAACAGATAAATGCAATCATGTTGTGCAAAGGTACAAAATCTGAACCCAGTCCTTTGTTTCAATTTTCAGACATGACATTCCCTGCCTTTGTGTTCAAGAAGCTCTTTTCCTGATGATGTCATGTGGTGACCTTTTCCTCTAACCATATTTATGCAGGTAGGGCAAAGAGGCAGATCCTGAATCCCAACCTCCCAGTTGGTTTGGGAATTGAACCCCATGTTGGCACTAATCTGACCTTCACAAACTGTCCAATCAGTTAGGCCAAATGGCAACCCACGCACCTCTTCCACTGATATGCACAAGTTGCTGTAGCATTCTGGAACGGTGAATTGTGAGGGAAAAGGTTCCGATCCTTTGTTCCATTCTTTGGTCCATGAGGAATCTCTCCTGCTCTCACTGCTTGTTATTGAAATATCTTGGAAGGATTTCCAAATGAATGTTCAACCCCTTTGGCTATATTATAAATGCACCTTCTTCGATCTAGCAGGAGTTGAATCTGAAGCTTCTGGCTCAGAGACAACATACTGCTACTACACCACAAGGCTTCCTACACCAGTGATTCCCAAAATAGTTGTCAGGACAATAAGTCAGTCAGGAGATAAAATTTTCTGGTTGCAAAATCCAAGGTAATGAAGTCTGCTGTGGGGTTCAGAGCAAGTTACAACAGCTGTGCTCCTGCTCCAACAAACCCTCAATCTCACATGACTCACTGAGAGCACACAACCATTTTCCACCCTTGAAATGGAGTCAGTGTGGAAAAATGTTTGAAAACCACTTTCCTACACTGTGACATGTTGATGGGAAATAGACACAGCCGCGTAATGGAGAATTCCGTAAAACTATAACAATCAGGACTTCAGATTACAGAAAGCCAGAGTATTTAAATGCTGGCCTAATGGGATATTTACTTAAAACAAAATGTTGCTTTTCTTTCTGATACATTTTGATATTATGTTGCAAGCTTTACTGATTTTTTTTTCACTTTATCAATGAAGAATTTAGTTTAGTTCCTACATACGGAAGTTGTATCACCGAAGATAGCATATTCAAAACAAGTAAAATAAATAACTGTGATGATATAGTGTCTAATACAACCTTCTGATGTCCTAAACTGCTCTACAGCCAATTGCATGCACCTGAAGTGTAGCCACCATTACAATGTATGGAAAGTGTCAAGACTAAAATATTGAACTGTCTTGAGTTGAACTTCAGTGGGTTATTAATCTGACTTCAAGAAGAAGGAAAATTTTAGACCCCAACAACTATTTGCAGTTGTAAAGCCCTTTAAAGCATGTAACGTGTGTTAATACAGTGGGATTATATGGTCAATTCACATGAAGTTTCCTCTAGTGGTTTGAAACTCATAAATTAATATCTGGGGGTAGGCTCAGGTACGAGAAATTTACCAAGACCATATTGGTTCTTATGCGGAGGTGTCTTCAAACTGGATTCAGATTTCATGAATGTTTTAGAATAGCAAATTCAGCACTTGCACAAATGAATTTCTGTACTATTCAGATCATGTACACCGGTCACCATTTTGAATGCTTTGACCTTGTTAATTCATAATATCATTGCGATTGGCATGGATTAATAGGAAGAAAGATGACACTTGCATTTATTGTAGCTCTTCTTCTTTTGTTTGGAGCATAAGGCACAGTAGGCAATATAATTATTATTTTATGCTCAATAAGACCCCAAAATACCACAGCCTGGCAGCTGTCAGTCATTCATAACTCCTACATGCTCTATGGCAATGTCTCTACCAATCAGAAGCCACTTGCAAACTGATCAACACTCTATCCTAATACATTATAAATATTCATTTCCCCTTAACTTTGTATTGTTGTGAATTGTTCTGATGAATACAAGGTGAAAAGCTTCAACAAAATGTGTCTCTTCTCAGCAATGCTGAAAAAGCAGAATTGAATGACTGACTAGCCAATTCTTTTTTCAGAATATCAGCCAGTTCACTGAGCACTTGCTGCTATTCATTCAAATGGGATTATTTATGTGTAATGTCAGTGGAACATCTCATCAGAATAACTGCATTTTTGTCAAAGTAGCATTCCTAATTATTGCACTAAAGTGTCTGTCTAGATTATACAGTCAGTGTTACACCCAAGCCTTCAGATTCAGGAGGAATGCTGCAACTGATTCCAGTCAATGATGAACAGACAAATAGAGTGGAATCTTTGCAATAGGTTTTCCCTTATTATTATTTCCAAATTTGGGCCCTAAGATTGAAGTATCGTCCATAGTTTCAAGTCCGGAACATGAAAGGGGGCAGGGTACAGTTAACAAGCATGGGGCTGGATGAACACAGCAGGTCAAGCAGCATCAT
>JAHRHZ010000053.1:3960493-4009879 GCA_024137785.1 Ginglymostoma cirratum | reverse complement strand
CAGCATCATAGGAGCATGATGCTGCTTGACCTGCTGTGTTCATCCAGCCCCATGCTTGTTATCTCGGATTCTCCAGCATCTGCAGTACCTTTTATCCCAGGGTACAGTTAAGCCTGGAGTGCAAGTGAGGTGTCAGGTTCCAGAGAGGGAAAATGGAGCCAATCCTAACCAGATGAACCTGGTTACAGAGTTAGGGGGAAGGGGGAAGCGGGACCCAAGAAAAGCCAAGATTCTGGGTCCAGGCAGGTCAGGATGGGGTGTCAGGTCAGAGTCTTAGAGATGTTAGTGGGCGAGAGAGGTATAGTTGGAATGAGGTATGCATGGCTTCAGTTAAGTAGTTCCTCAGGTGTTAGACCACGTATTTATATATAAGCAGCTATTTAATTCACTTCATTGAAATCTTCCAAACTCCTTGACTTAAAGGGGAACTTTCAGAGGCTTCCACTCATAGGGGACTTGCCCAATAGAATCTTCAACTTTGTAAAAACTGAAAGAACTGTGGACTTTGTAAATCAGAGGTTCCCTTGTCGAAATGTCCACCTTCTTCCTCAACCAAGGATTCCCCAGCTCTGTTGTCAACAGGGCCCTCAGCCAGGTCCGACCCATCTCCCGCACTTCTGCCCTCACCCTTTCTCTTCCCTCCTGCAACAGCAATCGGGTTCCCCTTATCCTCACCTACGATCCCACCAGCATCCACATCCAGAAGATCATCAGACGCCATATCTACCACCTCCAGCGAGATGCCACCACCAGACAAATATTCCCCTCCCATCCCTTGTCCGCCTTCCACAGGCACCCTTCCCTCCGGGACACCCTGGTCCACACATCCTTCACCCCCAACACCTCCCCACAGCCCTATGGCACCTTACCCTTTAACTGGCGAAGGTGCAACACGTGCCCATTTATCTCCTCCCTCCCCAGTGTCCAAGGCCCCAAACATACCTTCCAAATGAAGCAAGACTTCACTTGCACTTCCCAGAATCTACTCTACTGCATTTGCTGCTCGCAGTGTGGTGTCCTCTACATTGGGGAAACAAAGTGTAGACTTGGCGACCGCTTCGCATAGCATCTACATTCTGTTCGCAAAAACGAACCTGAACTACCTGTTGCCTGCCACTTTAACACACCACCCTGCTCCCTGGCCAACATCTCTGTTTCTGGCTTGCTGCAGTGTTCCAGCGAAGCCCAATGCAAGCTGGAGGAACAGCACGTCATTTTCCGCTTGGGGACCCTACAGCCCTCCGGACTCAATATTGAGTTCAATCATTTTCGGCCTAAACTCTCCTATGTCCCAGCACCCCACCCCACACACCAGGCCTTGTTACCACATAGCCTGCCACTACACACCCCCTGTTGTCAGTCACTAACAGTCCCCATTAACAACGCTTCACCCTCCAAGCCTAATCGTTGACAACTCCGTTTTCTGTCCAACTGTCTTTCTCTCCCTTTGGGCTCTATCCTATCATTTCCTCCCGACCCCACCCCACCTACCTATTTTCTGCATATAAACTGATATTTTCCCAGCCACCATCACTTCTGAGGAAGGGTCACCAGACCCGAAACATTAACTCTGTTTTTTCCTTCACAGATGCTGCCAGACCTGCTGTGCTTTTCCAGTAACTTATTTTTTGTTTCAGAATCTTCAACTTCCCAGACAATTCCTTTAGAGTTTGTTAGAATGGCCATTCTAGGGTCCCCCTACACGCCTCCCATCCAACTGGAATAATGACTATTTGGCCTACAGAAATCCTGGGCTTTTGGTTCGTCTAAAGTTTCGTTTACATACATGTAAAATATTCTTTGAAAGCCTTGAGGTGAATAGTTTAGTGCAATGAAACCTCGCAAGACCCAAACATTATAGAAGTTGGGGTTGATGCGGAGCAAGTAACATTTGTACTGCCCCAGTGCCTGGAAATAACCATCACCAACATGAGAAAATACAACCATCACTTCTTGATACTCACATGTATTACCATCACTAAATCATCTATTATCAACTGTCTGGGGGTTACCATTGACCGGAAGCTGAACTAGACTAGCCATATCCGAGGCTTGGAATTCACCTTGTGCATTGTAGGTAATTGTCATGAGTTATAAGTCAGAAGTATGGTAGAATACTCCATATTTGCCTGGATGCATTCAGTTCCAAAAGAGCCCACTTGATTAACATTCAACATTCACTCCCTTCACACCAATAACAGACAGTGCCAGTGTGTACCAAGTACAAGTCACAATGCAGCAGCTCACCAAGATGGCAGCTGTGTAGATGAGGACAACGTATTCAATGTAGTTGACTTCAATTTCTGCAAGGCTTTTGAAAAGTTCCTGCATGGGAGATTGATAGTGAAGTAAGAGCCCATGGGATGCAAGGGAATTTGGTAAATTGGAACCAAAATTGACTGACTAGCAGGAAGCAGAAGGTGATGGCTGAAGGGTTATTTTTGTGACTGGAAGCCTGGGTCCAGTGGGATTCCACAGGTCTCCGTATAGGAGCCCTTCTTATTTGTGATATATATAACATATATGTGTGTGCGTGTATATATATGTGTATAGAAACAATTTAGACTTGAATGTAGGAGCGTTGATCAATAAGTTTGGTAGGGTGGTAAATTGTAAGGAAGATAGCCTTAGATTACAGGTCAATATACAGATGACCTGGTCAGATAGGTTGATCAGTAGCAAATTAAATTTAATCCGATGATTGTGAGGTGACAAGACAAACAAGACAAGAGAATACATGATGAATGGTTGGACCCTGGGAACCATTGAAGATCAGATGGACCTTGGTGGGCATGTCCAGCAGTCCCTTAAATTAGGTAGATAAATTGGTGATGAAGGCAAATGGGATACTTCAGTTTATTAGTCGAGGCATAGAATTTAGGACCAGGAAGGTTATGCTGGAATTGTGTAAAAAGTTGATTGTGTCATAGCTACAGTACTGTGTGCAGCTCTGGAATACACATTATCGTGGGGTATGATTGCACTGGAGAGGAGATTTACTAGAATGTTGTCAAGTCTGGAGAGTTTTTGATGTGATGAGAGATTGGACAGACTGGGATTATTTTCCTTAGAATAGAGGAGACTGAGGAGGGATATGATTGAAGTGTACAAAATTATGAGGGGTGCAGATAGGGTATACAAGAAGAACTTATCTCTTTTGTAGAAGGATCACTGTCTGGGGGTCAGAGCTTTAAGGTAAGAAGCAGGAGAAGTTAGACGAAATGTGAGGATTTTTTTTCACTTAGAGTATAATGGGAATCTGGAACCCGTTGCCTTTAAGGGTGGTAAAAATTGAAAACCTCAGAATACTTAAGAGATCAAGTAAATTTTTACATGAATCACAAAACATTTGTAGGTGGATACAACAAATGATTAGGAAGGCAAATGCAATGTTGTCATTTATTGCAAGGTGAATGGAATGTAAATGTAGGAAGGTTTTATTGCAGATATAGGGAACATTGGTGATGTACAACCTGGAGTATTATGTACAGTTTGGATTCCTGATTTTAAAAGAATATAATTCCTTAGAAACATTTAAAGACAGTCCTCTAAAATCATCCTGGAATGACAGGTTAATCTTTTGAAAAAAGTTGACTGTGTTGAGTCTATAACCATTGGAGTTGAGAAGAATGAGAAGTGATCTTATTGAAACATCTAAAACACTGAAAGGACTTAATAGGGCAGATACCAGGAAGATATTTCTTCACATGGGTAATCGAGAAATAGGCTGCACAATTTAAGAATAAGAAGTTTTGCATTTAGGATGGAGATGAGGATTTGTTTTCTCTTTACCAGTAATCAGTTGAGGTTTGATCAATTAATTCATTTAGGACTGATTAAGATAATGTATTAATAGACAGATTGGGACAAGGGTTATTGTGGGCAGACTGGAGAGTGAACTTGTGGACAAGGCCTTTGAGGAATATGAAGGAAGCAGGAAAGAACTTAGGTAAAGAATTAGGAAGGCTAAAAGGGGTCACGAAATGTCCTTGTCAAGTGGGAATTTAGGAGAATCCCGAGGAATTTTAGGCATATACTAGAGTAAGAAGGTAGCTAGGGAAAAGGTAGGTCCTCTCAATAACAAAGGAGGGGATTCATGCATAGAGCCCAAAGAAGTGGGAGAACAACATGGATGATGGTAAAATGGTAATAGGGATATATTGATATTCTAGGGCACGTTGATATTGAGAAGGAAGAGGTATTTGGTATCCTGAAAAACATTAAGGTAGATAAGTCCTAGGGCCCGATGGGATCTAACCCAGGATATTAATGGAGGTAAGGGAAAAAATTTCTGCAACCTTGTCAGAAATCTTTGTATTATCTTTAGCTTCAAGTGTGGTCCAGAGAACTAGAGAATAGCCAATGTTGTTTCTTTCTTCAAGAAGGCTAACAGAGATAATCTAGGACATTGTAAGCCAGTGAGCCTCACATCAGTGGTCAGGAATGTTTTGGAGAAGATTCTGAGGAACATGATTTACTCACACTTGGAAATAGATGGTCTTACCGGGGATAGTCAGCCAGTAGAATACCCAGCAAGTATATGATGGCTAACAGCTGCTAAAGCACATTATCTGAAGAGTAAAGCTGTGATGATGAGAGCAGAATATCATTGCTTATCAGATTTCAGAGGATTAAGCAGTTACAACTGAACTTCTAAATATGCAGCGTTCATTCAGGATGTTGGCATTAAAGTTGTCAAAAATTTGATGTTTTCTTAAGTTCGTGAGGAGTCTTAAGAAGGGTCTAGGCCCAAAACATCAGCCTTTCTGCTCCTCTGATGCTGCTTGGCCTGCTGTGTTCATCCAGCTCTACATCTTGTTATCTACTGAGGACTAGCCAGGCCTTGAATTGGATCTGCATGCAATGTTTCACAGCATCAATGTTATTCTCACCACCCAACCCACTTCACTCCCAAAAGCCTACTGTGGTCAAATTGAAATATTTTGGAAGGGCCATGAGGCAAGAATAGGGGAGAGGGACAAATTGACTCACTTTTGAAAAAAGCTGACGCAGGCTCAATCTACTGATTTGCTGTTTGTCTTGATGAAATCATCGTCAATTTGAAGTTTTTCATGAAGAATGCCAAGTTGGATCAAATTCCAAGAAAACTGCGGCAAGTATGAGACAGCCTTTAGCAGCAAAAGGAGAAGGGCTAAGCATAACATTGATGTATGTAACTTTTAACATGTTTCCTCTTGGGGGAGAGCAGTGAGCTACAGGAGTATATCTTATGTGCATCTTCTTTTGAAGCTGAGGCAACATTGCTGTTTCTTTCATTTTAATTGGCTGTACACTATGCAGTAGCTCACTTTTCCCATGAGTTGTCAGCAGATGAGTGTTTCATTCGACTCAGCTGGAGAGACAGAGGGAGGGTAAAATGAAGCGTAATGAAAAGAAAGTGTGACATTTACCTCTCCCTAACAATGCAGGCTTTTGTGCTTCTACCTACAGGGGAAAGTTTGTTTGATGAATCTGTACGGCTTTTGATTGTCGGTGTGATTGACAGTCTGCAATGTTAACAAATGCTGATGTAAACAGTAAGTAGGTCATTGCGAGTGGAAGCACAGCTGCTTGATTATTGAGTATGTGCCAAGAGGAGAAAACCAAAAAACGAAATAGCCAAAACCAATAATTAATTATTGTGATTGTCAATTATTGATAAAGGTGTCCAACATAGATTTGGATAATGCTGAGTTGGATAAATTTGGCAAATTTACAAACTGAATCATTTATTTGTGTTTTTATTCATAAATAGAAATGAACATACACAGAAAGTAATAAAATATCTCTCACTTAAATACAATATAATTTTACTTAATCCATTGTTAATGCCTAGTTTACAAAATGATTACAAATAAAATGCATTTGTTTGCTACCAAGTGCTTCAATAGGCAAACAGAGGGATAGATACGGAGGTTGATGGATGGATCACAGAATGAATAATTCACCTCGTGCCATTCTCCCATCATTTCCCAAAAGCCCTGGACATTGTTCTTTTTTGGCTACAATTTAATTCCCTTTTGACCACCTTGTCCATACCCTTAGGCAGTGTACTCCAGACCTTAACCATGTGACTGCATGAAGTTCTTTTTCTCTCTCATGTTGTTTTTGTTCCTTTTGCTAATTACTTTCAATCTCTGTAGTTTCATTCTCCGTCCTTTCACAAGTCCTTGCTACCTATTCTGCCTAGACTTGTCGTGGTTTTGAATATTTGTACCAATTCTCCTCCCAACCTTTTTAACTTCTTCAATCTATTTTCATGACTTAACTCTCTCATCTCTGGAAACATTCTTATGAATCTTTACTACATTCTGTCCTATAGCCTTCCAAAACTGCAACAAACAGAACTGGACACAATGCTCCAGGTGAGGCCTAACCAGTGTCTTATAACTTCTTATAGTTTAGAAGGAAAAGCACTGAAACTTGCAAGTGACGTATACTGGTCTGACTGTCTTGTATACCTCAGAGCAATGTTCCAGTGCAACTAGTATGTTCATTTCCAATCGGTTTTAGGCTGTTTTTCCCTCTTAGAACCTTCCTGGTTTTGAACTCTATGCTCCTTTTATAAATCTTTAGAGACTATAAGCTTTATGACCTGCCTTCTTAAGCTGTTGTGCCATCTAATTACTTATGCACATATACCTCCAGGTCCCACTTCTTCAGCAACGGCTTTAGATTGATATAAAGATTTACAGTTTTTATAAGCTCAGTGTAGCTTAATACAATGGTGTCTATACAGGATTATAAATTATTAAAAGCATCATTAGATTAATACAAAATATTTACAGAGTTTCTTGAGATAAGGGAAACAAAAACTTCATTGGACCTTTCAGTGGGCTACATTCTACATGAGGTTGTGCAAGATTAAGCAAGATCATGTGATATTGCATCAATTCCTGGATGTAGTTGTTTTAAAACCGTGCATGTTCAGATATGTTTTGGCGTGTCCCTAGAAAAGATGAGACTTGAATTCTGGTGTAGAGGTAGGGATATGATGACTGCACAATATAACCTTTCTAGGACAAGATGACAGGACATCTCCTCTGAAATTCTGGCATTGGTAAATTCAAACTCACACTTCCATTGAGATGGGAACCTAAATCTAGTGCCTTAGACCATTTGGCCACACTACAACCTGGAATGGTGCATATTGTATCTGACGAGCATGTCACACTATCAGAATTAGATCTTCTCCTGTCTCTCCCACTCCACTCTTATATCTCTGACTTTCACTTCTATAGAGCAAAGATCAAACAAATCATGATTTTATTTCTGGTGTGTTGCAGACCTTCCCTTGTTGTTAGCTACAGGTGTGAGGCTGGAAAATCTCAGCAAGTCAGGAAGCTGAGGAGCAGGTAAGTACATGTTTTGGGCGAATCCCTTCATCAGGACTGGGGAGGGGGAGGGGAGCCTAGAAATAAATAAGGGGGTGGGGCTGGGGGAAGGGTAGGAGAGATGGTGATACATGGATGCAGGTAGGAGGTTATTGTGATTAGGCCATAGGAAGGGTGGAGCAGATAGGTGAGTGAGAAGATGGACAGGTTAGGTCATGTCAGGAAGTTAGGGCTGGACACAGGATAAGGCTGGGGGTGGAGAGGTTTCAAAGCTGGTGAATTCAATTTAAGGCCATTGGGCTGTAAGCTTCTGAGGCAAAATATCAGGTGTTGTTCTTTCAGTTTACATTTGGCCTCACCCTGACAGTGGAGGAGGCCAAGGATGGACATGTCATCAGGGGAGTGAGGGGGGAATTAAAATTGATGGCAACCAGTAGGTTGGGTTGGTTGATGCACGCAGAGTGCAGATGCTCCGTGAACCAGTAAACGAGTCTGCGTTTGGTCTCCCTGATATACAGATGACCGCATCGTGAGCAGCAGATGCAATAGATGAGCTTGGTTGAAGTGCAGGTGAATCTCTGCCAAATCTGGAAGGAATGTTTTGGACCTGGGATGGAGGTACGTGAGGACTAAGGAGGATTTATCCTTATTGTTGTTGGGGGTAGGGGATTTGAGGGCAGAAGTGTAGGAAGTGGAGGACATGCGTTTGAGGGCATCCTCAATTAAGAGGAGGGGAACTTACTTTCCCTAATGTAGGAGGATATCTGGGATGTACTGGAGTGGAACGCCTCATCATGGGAGCAAATGCAGCAGAGGTGGTGGAATTGGGAGTATGAGATAGCATTTTTGCAGGAGGGTGGGTGAGAGGAGGTGATGTTGAGGTAGTTGTGGGAGTCATTGAGTTTGAAATGAATGTTGGTGGTGAGTCGGTTTCTGGACATGGAGGTGGAGAGGTCCAGGAAGAGGAGGGAGGTGTCAGAATTAGTCCAGGTGAATTTGAGGGTGGGGTGGAAGGTGTTGGTGAAGTTGATGAACTGCTTGAGCTCCTCGCAGAAGCAGAGGCTGCACTGTTGCAGTCATCAATATAACGGAGGAAGAGGTGTGAGATGGTACCAGTGTAGTTGCAGAAGAAGAGCTATTCCATTCATCCTACACAGAAGCAGGCATAGCTCAGGCCCATGTGGGTACCCATGGCCATCCCTTTGGTTTGTATAAAGTGGGAGGAATCAAAGGAAAAATTGTTGAGAGTGAGGACCAGTTCAGCCAAGTGAACGAGAGTGTCAGTAGAGGGGGACTGTTTGGGTCTTGGGAGAGGAAGAAGCAGAAGGCTTTTAACCCCTCCAAGGAGGGTTACAGGTGTACAAGGTCTGTACGTCCATGGTGAAGATGAGGTTTTGCAGGCTGGGTAATAGAAAGTTTTGGAAAAGGTGGAAGGCTTGGATTGTATCACAGATGTAGGTAGAGAATACCTGGCCAAAGGGGAAAGTATGGAGTGGAGGAGGAGAAGGTGAGCTCGGTGGGTCAGGAGCAGGCAGAGACAGTGGGTTGACCTGGGCAGTCGGATTTATGGATTTTGGGTAGGAGATCGAAACGGGCGGTACAGAGCTAGGGAGAAATCCGGTTGGAGCCTGTGGACAGGAGGTCTGTTGAGGTGATGAGTTGTTGATGGTCTGGGAGATGATGGCTTGGTGATCAGATGTGGAGTCATGATCGAGGGGAGAGTAGGGAGGAGATGTCAGAAAGTTGGTGACTAGCCTCAGTGATGTAGAAATCAGTATGTCATACTACCACCGTGCCCCACCCCCCTTATCAGTGGGTTTAACAGTGGGTTTGGGGTTAGAGCAAAGGGAGCAGAGGACTCCATGTTCCGCTGGGGAGAGATTGGACGAAGTGAGAGGGATGGAGAGATCAAAGCGATTGATGTCATGGCAGGAGTTTGAGATGAAGAGGTCAGGGAGAGTAGGAGAACGGGAAGGGCTGTCCAGGAGGATGGAGTTTGCTGGAGTTGGGAGAAGAGGTCATTAGGGAGTGGGTTGGATTTCCTTTCAAAGAAATAGGCGTGGAAGTGGTAGAAAAAGACTTCATGGCGTGAACAGAATTTGTTTTTGTGTGGGCCCAGGGGAATGAAGGTGAGCCCTTTGCTGAGGACTGACTGTTCAGCCTCAGTGAGGGGGAGGCCTAGAGGGGAGGGGAAGGTGAATACCCAGCAGGGCTTGGGGCTGGGATTGGGTATAGAGCTGGAGCCAGGAGCGGGTTTTTCCTTTTCTTTTAATTTCCTTACATTCACTTCTTTCCTCCAGGCACTGTGGTCTTTTCCAATATGACCATTCATGGTAATTATAATATTTGTCACCTCTACTAGTATGTGGCACTGGATAAAGGTTATTTGTGGTAGTTCACTGCCACCAATCTTTCATTGATTTTGCTTTGTTTTGGGTCTATCTAGTTATCGTTGACTAAGGATACGTCATTGTACAGTATTCACAGAAGAGCCACGCTCTTGGATAGCAAGAAGGCAATTGCATGATATCAATAAGTACAACAATATTTGGTCAGGAATAAATACAGAATTTTAGGAAGCTGACGCAGATACACTCACTAATTCTGAAAGCTAGAATAGAATTCCTTGTCTTCATTGACAAATTCTGCAATTAACTCTTTCAGAACCATTACTTTATACCTGGATCAACTGCTGTGACATTTTCATGAGTCAATAGAAAAGGTCCTCCTCCCCTTTGGAAGGCATTGAGGTTTTGGGTCCTGCAGATAATGTCTGAGATGCTGCTGTGCAGTAAACAAAATTAATGGATGACTCAGGTTCCTCAGTCACCTGGATTTGTTCATTCATATGGCATCTTTGAATGGTTTGAATAGAACTCCCTATCAATACTGTCAGTGTCCCTAAACGAGAAAATGGCTCACTACTATCTTCTCCGGGGAAATTATGGGTAATAAGTTCCCACATCCCATGAACAAATAAACAAAAATAATTACTTACAAGAGGTAGGCAGTCATTTCTTGATGTAATGTTTGTTCAATATCATGGTACCATTATCTGTTTAGACGAGGTATGTTCGTGGATGAGGTGTCTGTTCAAGGCTTGCTCTATTGTGAGCATGGTTTCACATCCAAACTTGCTCCCTTGGTTGGAGATTTGGCATTTTGTGAATACTGTGTCATTTGTCATATCTTTAAATCTGACAGAAATAATAGTCTTCCTCCTTCTCCCTCAATTTGTTCAAATGATCAGCTTGCACCCACAATATGAATATATGTGGGAGAGTGGAGGGTTACGTTCATAGTATTCTTCCCGTGAGGAGTACATATAATGATAGACCATTTTGAAATGGAGTTATACAATTGCTCAGAAGCGAAGTTGTGAATTTTTTTTTCCTTTAACAATATGTTCAAATACAAGTGCTCATTTGGTTCTACCAATGGCTTGAGGGTATTAAAGGAAACTGGTGGTATTGTCAAACTTACGCAGTGCTGTCGGCATGCACTTGCTGATGAGCATAATTGTCCACCTAGGAAATTCTGTGTCATTGACCATAGGTTCTGTGGGTCCTTGCATGGCCAGTTAGCCTGCTCCTATAGCCACATCTCTGACCATAACATTTGCATTTGATTCCAGGAGGTGGAATTGTTTCTTGGCCTTGAGATCATTGGCATTCATGTCTCCAGTGCCTTTTCCACCAATGGGTATTCTCATGGAATTGTGCTCCTTCAGACAGGAGTTTCCTCCGAACCAATTTCTCCTGAATGAGGATCTCCCATGCATTAACACCTACGTTGCATTTCTTGAGGGAAACCTTCAGAGAGTCTTTGAAATGCTTTGTTCTCCTCTCATTTGAATTGAATTGAATTGGGTTAGCTTTATTGTCACATGTAATTAAATGAGTACAGTGAAAAGTTTATAAGTTGCCACATATGCTGCCATCTTACGTACAAGGTACCTAGGTAGAGATTCTTCAGTACAACTTCGTAGGAAAAAGTCCAGCATTACAGATCGTAGGAATAAGTTAGAAATAAATGGTTCAGAACAACAGTCCTTCCAATCCAGTCCATGCTGGCACCCAGCTTCCAGTCTGCACCAGACTTTGACGCTGGACTTCATCTCAAGGCTCGCAAGGTCAGATGACCGCTCTCAAATCACCTTGAGGTCGTATGTCCACACTGAGGCTACACCAGGCCAAGAGACCACTACATGCCACCAAAGGATTGCCACACCAGGCCAAGAGACCGCCATGTGCCACCAAAAGATCACCACACCAGGCAAAGAGACCACCACGTGCTGTGAGAGACTGCTACAACTGGCTGAGGGAACTCCATCCTTGAGATGGATAAAAATGATTGGCTTTAGGCATCCTAAGTATGTGGCTGGCCCAGCAAAGTTTGTTTCAGGTAATCGTTGCCTCAATGTTGGTGCTGTTAGTTACTTCAACGATGCTGATGTTACAGAGCCTTGTCCTCCCATCTAATGCAGATAATCTATCCCAAGCAGTGTTGATGGGACTTGTCAAGTGTCTTGAGGAAGCAACTATACATAGTCCATGTTTCAGAGCCATATAGAAGAGTCAGAAGGTTAACTATTTTATATACAAGGATCTTGGTATCAGCACAGATATCAGGGTCATCAAGGATTCTCAGCCTTAGACATCTTTAGGCAATATCATGGGATATTTAACTTATTGATCGGCAAACTGTGGATCATTACCATATCTGGGATTCTTTGTGTTGCAAATGCCTCCTTCAGTGATGTAATCACTACGTCAGACATGTGATTGTGTAATTTCTTGACTTCTATCCACCTAGAGTAGCAATCAGTTTCGATTATGTATATTTTGGCTTTGTGTTCATAAAGGTCCACTCTAATACATTCCCATAGTTATGATGGAATGGAAGATGACATCAACAGTTCTTTTGCCTCTGGATACTGAATAGCAGCTTGATATCATCATATCCAATGAAGTGTGTGATCTGGCTACCAAACTGAATATCCTGCTATGGCTTAACATTTTACAATGCTCGAATGCCCTTAGGATATTCCTCACAGTATATGAGATTGAGAACATTCAGAATGACCATCCATTCATCAAAGCTGAGTGAATGAACTGTAACTAGTGGTGTGCCATAAGGATTGGTGCTGGGTCCGCTGCTTTTCATCATTTATGTAAGTGATTTGAATGGAAGTATGATTAGTATGTTTGCAGATGACACCAAAATAGGTGAACAGTGAAGAAGGTTATCTCAGAGCACAACGGGACCTTGATCAGACGTGCCAATGGGCCAAAGAGTGGCAGATGGAGTATAATTTAGATAATTGTCAGGTGTTTCATTTTGGTAAAACAAACCAGGCAGGATGTATACAGTTAATGGTAGGGCCCTGGGGAGTGTTGCAGATCAAAGTGACCTACAGGTGCAGGTGCATTTTTCCTTGAAAATAGAGACACAGATAGACAAGGTGTTGAACAAAGAGTTGAGATGTCATTTTGTGGTTGTGGTGAGGCTAATGCATTCAGGTTTGGTCTTCCTGCTATAGGAAAAAACCTTGTTAGACTTGAATGTGGTCAGAAAGGAGTTACAAGGATGTTGCTGTAATTGGAGGGTTTGAGATATAGGGAGAGGCTGAATAGGTTGGGCCTATTTTCACTGGAGCGTCAAAGGCTGAGGATTGACATTCTCGAGGTCTATAAAGCCATGATGGCATGAATACAGTGAATAACCAAGGTCTTTTCCCAAGGCTGGGAGAGTCAAAAACTAGATGGCATAGATTTAAGGTGAGAAGGGCAAGATTTAAAAGGGACCTGAGGGGTATATTCTTCATATAGAGGGTGGTACATGTATGGAACGAACTTCTAGAGGAGGCAGTGGAGGCTGGGACAGTTACAACATTTAAGAGGTATCTGGATGGGTACATGAATAGGAAGGTTTAGAGGGATATGGGTTAAATACTGGCAAATGGGACGAGATCAGTTTAGGATGTCTGATTGGACATTTGGATTGAAGGATATGTCTCCATGCTTTTTAATGCTATAACTACATTGAGATTCTCCTTTGTTCATCACGCTGTCTGGTTTAATAAGATTGAGCGGCACATAAACGTTGACTGCAGTACTCTCTGACCTGAACACATTCTACATCAGATTTCAAAACATCTCTGATTTTATTTAGTCACTGCTTTGTTGCAGGTGGAGTTCTAGTCATTGGCAACGTAAAAGTTTCTGTCTTTTCAACAAAGGCTACATCAATTTGTTTCGTCCATGCCGGAGGAATATAGAATGTAGCCCAACTGGCTGCACTCAGCAATTTTCTAGGAATATACGTTGTCATTACAATAAACCTCATCTGCCTCACTTTGAATTGTTGTACATGGAAAGTTTTATTTTTCAAATAGTTATAATTTGAAGCAAGTCACAAAGGCTTTGTGGTCAGTCTATATCTACAAGTATAGAATTATACACAAAGAAGACCCATTGCTTTCGCAATAATAAAAGATACTCTATATCTACACTAGTCCCACTTTCCAGCACTGAGCCCATAGTCTTGAATGTTTCAAGTGCTCATCCAAGTATTTTTTTCAAGGTTGTGAGTCTTCCTACCACATCTACCTTCCTCGGCAGTCCATTCCAGATTCTCATCACCCTCTGGGGGATAAAGTATTTCTCAAATCCCCTCTATATGTTTTGCCTTTCACGTTAAAATTCTGCTCCTCTGATGTTGACCTGTCACGAAAGGGAGCAACTGCTTTCTACTCACCCTGTCCATGCCCCTCATAACCTTGTAAACCTCAGGTAGGTCCCTTCTCAGTCTGCTCTGCTCTAAAGAAGACAGCTCAAGCCTGTCCAGCTTTTCTCCGTCGCTAAAATGCTGCATCCCAGGCAACAGCCTGGTGAGTTTCATCTGCACCTCCACCAATGTAATCACATCCTTTCTCTAGTGTGGTGACCAGAACTGCGCACAATATTCTGGCTGTGGCCTTGCCACAGTTTTGTTCAGCATTAACATAACTTCTAGCTCTTAAAGTCTATGCCATAATGGATAAGAGTAAGTGTCTTGTGTGCCTTCTTAAATACACTTTTAATGAGGTCCTCCCTCAGGACTGACCCTCTGACATTGAGGTCCTCCCTCAGAACTGACCCTCTGATAGAACTGCAATACCTCAGCACTGATTCTTTAATTGTGTGGCACTCCCTCAAATCTGACCCTTGAAATGAGGCACTGCCTCAGTATTGACCCTCTGGCAATAACATACTGCCAAAGTTCTGACCCTTTGACAGTGCTGCAATTCCTCAGTATTATGGACAAGGAGACCAGGCTCCTTCTGTTCCTCAGAGCTTCCTAGTGTCCTATCATTCAATGAGTACTCACTTAAGGTTTATAGAATCATAAAGATGGACAGCACAGAAACAGACCATTTGGTACCCCTTGTCAATGCCGACCAGGCATCCTAAATAAATTTTGTCTCATTTGCCAGCATTTTGCCCATATCTTTCAAAACCTTTCCTGTTCATGTACCCATCCAGGTGCCTTTTAAATGTTGTAATTGTTCCAGCCTCCACTACCTCCTCTGACAGCTCATTCACCATGCTCTGCATGAAAAAAGTTGGCCCTTAGGTCCCTTTTAAATCATACCCCTCTCACCTTAAACCTATGCCCTCTAGTTTGAGACTTCCTCATCCTAGGGAAAAGACCTTGTCTATTTATCCTATCCATGTCCCTTATGACTTTTATAAACTTCTATAAGGTCACCCCTCAGCCTTTGACACTCCGGGGAAAATAGCCTCTCCCTATAGCTTTCAGCCTCTCCCTATAGCTCAAATTTTCCAATCCTGGCAACATCCTTGTTAATAGAGATAACAAAGTGTGGAGCTGGATAAACACAGCAGGCCAAACAGCATCAAAAGAGCAAGAAAGCTGATGTTTCGGGCCCAGAACCTTCTTCAGAAATGAAACATCCTTGTTAATCTTTTCTGAACCCTTTCAAGTTTCACAACATCCTTCCTACAGCAGGGAGACCAGAATAACGCGCAGTATACTGAAAGTGGCCTTACCAATGTCTTGTACAGCCACAACATGGCCTCCCAGCTCCTTTACTCAATGTATTGACCCATTTCTGAAGAAGGGTCCCGACCCAAAATGTCAACTTTTCAGTTCCTCTGATGCCGCCTGGCCTGCTGTGTTCCTCCTGCTCCACACTGTGTTATCTCTGACTCCAGCATCAGCAGTTCTTACTATTTCAATGCATACCAAATGCCATATTCACTATCCTATCTACCTTCAACTCCACTTTCAAGGACCTATGAATCTGCACACCAAGGTCTCTTTGTGCAACAACACACCCCAGGATATTACCATTAAGTGTATAAATCCTGCTAAAATTTGCCTTCCCAAAATGCAGCACCTTGCATTTATCTAAATTGAACTTCATCTGCCACTCATTGGCCCTTTGACCCATTTGATCATCATCCCATTGTACTCTGAGGTAACCTTCTCCACTGTCCACTACACTTCCAATTTTGGTGTCACCTGCAAACTTACTAATCATACCTCCCATGTTCACATCCAAACCATTCTTATTAATAACAAAAAGTAGTGGACCCAGCACTGAACCTTGTGGCACACCGCTGGTCACAGGCCTCCAGTCTGGAAAGCACCTTTCACCACCATCCTCTGTCTCCTACCTTTGAGCCAGTTCTGTATCCAAATGCATAATTCTCCTCGTATTCCATGTGATCTAACCTTGCTAACCAGTCTGTCATGAGCAACCTTGTCGAACACCTTACTGAAGTCCATGTAGATCATATCCGCTGCTCTGTGCTCATCAATCCTCTTTGTTACTTCTTCAAAAAACTCTATCAAGTCAGTGAGACACAAGATCCAACGCACATAGTCATGTTGACAATCTCTCATCAGTCCTTGCATTTCCAATTACACGTAAAACCTGTCCCTCAGGATTCCCTCCAACAAGTTGCTCACCACCGATGTCAGTCTCACCAGTCTATAGTTCCCTGGCTTTTCCTTGCCACCTTTCTTTAATAGTGTCACTACAATAGCCAACCTATAGTCTTCCAGCAGCCCACCTGTTGCTACTGATGATACAAATATCTCAGCAAGGGGCCCAGCAATCAATTCCCTGGCTTCCCACAGAGTTCTCGGGTACACCTGATCAGGTCCCAGGGATTTATCCACCTTTACGCCTTTTAAGATGTACAATACCACCTCCTCTGTAATATAGACATTTTTCAAGATGTTGGTATTTATTTCCTTGAATGCTGTATCTTCCATATCCTTCTCTACAATAAACATTGATGCAAAATACTAGTTCATTATCTCCCCCATCTCCTGCAGTTCCACACATAGGCAGCCTGCTGATCTTTAAGGGGTATTATTGTCTCCCTAGTTACCCTTCTGTCCTTAGTAGAACCCCTTTGGATTCTCCTTAACCTGATTTTCCAAAGCTATCTCATGGCCCCTTTTTGACCTCCTGATTTCTTTCTTAAGTATACTCCAATTGCCTTTATACTCCCCTTGGGTTTCACTTGATCTCTACTGTCATATGCTTCCTTCTTTTTCTTGACCAACACCCCCATTTCTCTCGTCATCCAGCATTCCCTATACCTACCAGCCTTGCCCTCCACCCGAACAGAAACATACTGTCTCTGGACTCTTGTTATCTCATTTTTGAAGGCTTCCCATTTTTCAGCCATCCCTTTACCTGCAAACATCTGCCCTTCAATCAACTTTTGAAAGTTCTTGCTTAATACTGTCAAAATTGGCCTTCCTCCAATTTAGAACTCTAACTTTTATCTCTGGTCTATCCTTTTCCATCACTATCTTAAAAGTTATATAATTATGATCACTGGCCCCAAAGTGTTCGCCCACTGACATCTCAGTCACATGCCCTGCTTTATTTCCCAAGAGAAGGTCAAGTTTTGCACCTTCTCTCATAGGTACATCCACATAATGAATCAGAAAATTTTCTTGTACATACTTAACCAATTCTTCTCCATCCAAACATTTAACACTATAGCAGTCCCGTCTATGTTTGGAAAGTTAAAATCCCCTACCGCAACCACCCTATTATTATTACAAATAACAGAGTTCACCTTGTAAATTTGTTTTCCAATTTCCCGCTGACTACTGGGGGGTCTACAGCACAATCACCCCTGGCAGTACATTCAAGACTCCTACCTTGGGGCGGCACAGTGGTTTAGTGGTTAGCACTGCTGCCTCACAGTGTAAGGGACCTGGGTTCAACTCCACCCTCAGGCAACTATCTGTGTGGAGTTTGCACATTCTCCCCATGTCTACGTGGGTTTCCTTCGGGTGCTCTGATTTCCTCCCACATTCTGAAGATGTGCAGGTGGATTAGCCAAGCTGGATTGCCTGCAGTGTTCAGGGATGAGTAGATCAGATGAGTTATAGGCGGATAGGTCTGTGTGGGATGCTCTGAGAGTCAGCGTGAACTTGTTGGGCTGAAGGGCCTGTTTCCACACTGTAGGGATTCTATGATCTATGAAACTTCTGAGACAGAGTTGCAAAGTCACACAATGTCTGAAAGAAAATATTTCTCCTCATCTCTGTCCTAGTAGGGAGGATATTTAATTTTATAATAGAGCCCCCTAGTTCTAGATATAGCCGAAAGAGAAAACACCCTTTCCATGTCCACCATGTGAAGACCATTCAGGATGTTATGCATTTCAAATCACCTCCACTTTTTAAACTGCAGTAGAAACATGCCCACCCTTCCTAGACAAACCTTATGAGACAACCTGCCCATTCCAGGTATCAATCAAGTAAACATCTTCAGAAGTTAGTGCAAATGAGATCATTGAGTAGTTTTCAGGCAGAAGTGGATAGATTCTTGTTAGGCAGGAGATTCAAATGTTATCAAGGGTAGATGGGTCTGTGGAAATTGAGACGCAAACACATCAGTCATGATTTTATTGAATCATGAAGCACGCTTAAGGATCTGAACGATCTACTTTTGCACTTACTTCTTATGTGTGCATGTAACTCCTACCCTATAAAATTCAGAAGCACTGCTTAAAAGAATGAGAGGTGATCTTAATTAAACAAATAATACTTTGAAGTCGCTCAACAAGATAGCTGTTGAGGGGAAGATTTTGATTTGATTTGATTTATTATTGTCCTGGGTGTGGGGTCCAGTGATTTACAGGCAGCTCACACTGTACAAATGCATCAGGGTAACAGAACAGAGTGCAAGATACAATGTTACAGCTGCCGAGAACATGCAGAGAGAGATCAACAACATTAAAGTGGCCTTTGTTGGGGAGTCTAGACCTAGGGGCCACCACTTCAAAATCAGAGGTCTCCCATTTAAGGAGAGGTCTTTGTTTTCTCTCAGAGATTGGTTAGTCTTTGGAATTCTTTCCCCAGAGAACAATAGCATTATGGAGGTTAGGAAAGAAAGTGGAGTTGAAACCACAATTAACCCAACAGTGATCTTATTGAATGGCAGAGCAGTCTCAGTCAGTTGAGTGGACTACTCCATTTCCTATTTATTATGATGTTATGACCAAAGGTATACGGTTTTGAGGTACAGAGAATGATGAGTCAGAAGAACAAATTATATTAAATGATTTGCACCGTGTGTTAGAAAATTGTAGGCACACTGATCATATCCAAAACCTGATGACAGAGAAAAATGAATGAGAAAATCTTTCCTTTGATTTCAAAAAAGCAACAATGTAGGGAGTAGAGAGGATGAGTCAGACAGCCCATATGTAGTTGATACAGAATTAAATAGAAAAGTCTGCAGCACTACTGACTTCAACGGTATCAGTAAGATATGAAGAGACAATAAAGATAGTGATAGAAGGAGAGAGAAATTGAAGGCTGCAGTGAGCATGTTTCATAGACAACAGTCATTTGGATTAGTACATTTTTGGTAATAATTTTGCTCCCTCAGAAACTGTTACATATTTTGCAAAGCTTCCAACTTTGCAGCACAACATTGCTTTCAGTTGAGATATGTTTAACCAAGGGCTTATTCATGGAACAGTGGCTTGCAATTTTTAACTATGCATGGTGCAAAATATCGACTGAGCTAATCTCTGTTCCGTGATGGATAAACTTATTTTCAATCTCTGTTATGGTTCTCGTATGAAGAATGGACACTTTGGTGAAATACAGGGGATGAAATTCGGCTAACTTCAAAAACAAGTGTCAGGATTGAGCAATATAATTGACCCAAGCAAATTCATTGTGAAGTAGGATGGCAACTTCATGACGCCTGCTGTTTTAAATGGTGGGTGCGTGTTGCCGATGCTCTCTAAGGGCTCCCCCTTTAGTAAGAGCCAGATATTCTGAATAACCAGCCCTTTTCAAAAGGAAGTCTGCATCACTTAAAGGGGTGGTACATTGTGGCTGTAAGAAGTGGTGAGAGTCATTTGCAAAGTGAACATGTTCTGTGAAACTTTGAGAAATATGTGAACATATTTCCAAGTTTTTAGTGAATGATTTGGAGATTTTACAGCTGTAGCACTAAGCAGAACCCAAATGCTCAGGAGACTCTGGGACACAGTGATTTTAGCAAGTCAATACTAGAAGCGTAGCTCCACGAACATGAATGGAGTGAATGAGAAGGGTTCAAGTGGCATGAGTTGTCATGTGGAGTAAGCTTTGTCTTTGAACGGCAAATTCTACCCAGTAGTCTTACTCACCACTCCAATCACTAAAGGATTAGCAAATGTCATACCAGCAATCATTATCAATCAGTGTTCAATCTTTTGATTCATACAATTTATGTCAGCCTCACACATTTTGCAAGCTTTGCACCCACATCCCACGTTCACTGGCAAATCTTCAACTTGAGCAGGGTTATGGACAGGAGAGAGAAATATAGGCCCGGATTGTATAAAAATGGAAGAACTGCAGATGCTGTAAATCAGAAACAAAAGTAGAGATTGCTTGAAAAGCACAGCAGGTCTTGCAGCATCTGTGGATAGAAGTCAGAGTCAGTGTTTTGGGTCGAGTGACCCTTTCTCAGAACCATTCCGTGGAAGACCTGAAATGTTAACTCTGATTTCTCTCCGCAGATGCTACCAGACCTGCTGAGGTTTTCCAACAATTTCTACTTTTGTTGTAGACCCAGACTGAATTGTTTTATTCCTTTTGCTTTCTGTTCATAAGTAGAGCGGTTTAATTTCAAACAGGCTGTGGTTGATATCAGCACAATAGCTACCTCAAGTCCAACCCAACCACACTTTGTAGAGTACTTATTCAAATTATTGACAAGTATAAAAAAGCCCCAAATGCATATGTGATTTCACAATTAACCAGAAAAAAGAAAACTAGCAACTAACCACTAAATTCTTTATCCTTTTAAATAGTGCTGTTTGGGCTAGCTTCATTCCAGTGATTCAGGGTTAGGAAAAGACAGTGTGAAATAATGAAGCAGCAGTATTGTTATGAAATCTGCAGAACAGCTTTGCATCTCTAGCCCTTTGTTTTACATATTGGAGGTGTACATCACACACACACGCACGCACGCAGCAACACACGCGTGCGCACACACACGCACACCCTTTTTGCAAGGAGATCTCCAGTAAAAACCTATCTCAGTGCCCATTTTTGATTCTAATGGGACTGCATAGCACCTAAAATACAAGTGGTTAATGGCCCAATGTAGTCCCCATTGTATGATAGACAATACCTGCTGAACTGTATCACAATAGTAATCAATTGATTCAGCAATGAGGCTGAAAGTATTGGGCAATAAAAGAAAAGCATAAAATGTTTGAGTCCAATTTCAGATTAACATCAACCCTGAGACAATTGAAATTGACTGCAGCCTTTACGCCGTCTGATATACATCAATGGAATTGATTACAGTAAAATTTGTACTATCTAGCATTTTACCAACTGGAATTCCCTAATAACCAGAATATCTGAACTCAGACTGTTGCATCTTGCCTCTTTAACTAACATGCTGTGTTTTCTAAACTACACTGATCAAACATCATCTTGATTTTAAAGTTATATCCTTGGTTTCCAATTCTTCCATAGCCTAACACCTCTTTAATCTACTCCAGCTCAAAGTCACATTGTGGCTGACTGAGAACTACCCTCAAAAATAGCTGAATAAGCCATAATGTTCAAAGACAATTGGGGATGGGCAACAAATGTTGCCCTGGAGAGCAATACCTAGATCCCATGTAAGAATAAAGGGAAAAAAAAACCTCAGAGATATGCATACCCTTCTAATTCTGCTCTCCTGATTTTAATCACTCCATCATTGGTAGTGATGCTTTCAGTTACCTCGATCTTCAGCTCTGGGATACACTCTCTGCACCTCTCTGCCTCCCTACCCAAAACTTTCTCCCTTTAAAACACTCCTGATACCTTACTTCTGTGATCACACTTTTGATTATATAACTTATTATCCCTTGGAATGTTCAATTACTGAAAGGCTTAATATAAATGTACTTTGTTGCTTCAACAACACTAAATAGGTCATTCACATGGACGGAATAACTAGTGTATATGATTTTTAAATAAGTTGATACTGTTGCCAATTGATAAATCGAGGTGAGAAATTGAAGATGTCTGACAGAGCCAGGTTTATTAATATCCTTTAGGGAAGGAAACTGCCATCTTTCCCTGGTCTGGCCTACGTGTGACTCCAGACCCACAGTAATGTGGTTGGCTCTTCACTGCCCTCTGGGCCATTAGGGATGGGCAATAAATGCTGCCTGGCCAGTGACACCCTCAACCCGTGAATGAATTAAAAAAAGCCACTTTTGTATCCATTTGGTTAGCTCCCCCGGATTCCAAGTGATCTAACCTTCCGAACCAGTTTATCCTGTGGAACCTCACCAAATGCTTTGCTGCAGTCCACATCAACAACATATACTGTTCTGCCTTCATCAATCTTCTTTGTCATCTCGTCAAAAACCTCAATCAAGTTAGTGAGAAACAATTTTCCATGCACAAACCCATCTTGACTGTCCCCGCCCAGTTCTTCCCTTTCCAAATACACGTAAATCTGATGCAGGTCATCACCAAAAGAAAAATTGGTTAGTCCAGGAAGGAAAGCAAACAGATTTTTAGTGTTATAACCAGCAACTTCCTCATAATGAAAATGGAATGGTTGGTTGTTTAGTTCAATCCGTTATGAAATGAGCTACCAGAATGCTTTTATGGCTAATCTCAATATCTATGATCTGGAATGGCTTGGTAGCACAACCACTGACTGAGCTGGCATGGAACTAAAGAACATAGCTGCCAGAGTGAAGGGCAAGAGGAATATCTATTTGACCTCATTTTCAGTGATTTGCCTATCCCAGATGTATTTGTCTATGTATCATCCTATCATCCACATCATTGGATTGACCTCCACATGGTCATTGAGATGAACTCTAGCACAGTTGTCAAGCATGATTTCACTTTCACAAAACCACATTGACTCTGTTTGATTGTGTTAAGCTTTCCAAAGGTTCTGTTATTGTTTCTTTAATAATGGATTCTAGATTTTCCCAACAACAGATGTTAGGCTAACTGGCCTACAGAGTCCTGATTTCTGACTCCTTCTCTTCTCAAACAGATGTGCCATATTAACAGGTTTCCAATATACTGGAACCTTCCCAGCCCTCATGATGGAGACTATTACAAGACTTTTCCTCCCATTATTGCCATGCTTCTCTGATATCTTACCTATGACAGTATCTCCACTGTGAAAATGTATGTAAAATATTGGTTTAAGTTATCTGCTATTTCCTTATTTCTTATTATCAACTTCCATTTTCATCCTTCAAACATCCCACACTCGCTTTAATTGCCTTCTTTATTTTTACGTACTCATCAAAACTTTTCTTGTTTATTTTGGTATTTCTTGCCAATTTATTCTTTGTCCGAAAACTGAGGCAATCCTGTTACAGCAATATAACTGGTACCACACTGAAACCTTCCTTTATTAACAATGTACCTCACGTCCTTTTTCTTTTTGTCCATATTTTTAGAATATTGAATAACTTTGAGCATTAAAATCCCAGTCCTGGTCACCCTGCAACCACGTCTCTGTAATAGCTATCAAATCATATTCATTTAATTTGATTTGTGCCATTAACTCAACTATCTTGTTTCAAATGCTGCATGCAGTCAAATTTCAGTGTTAGAAATTGCATTTTTATTGTTATTACTTATTTATGTTCAATTTTTTTTTCAATTTTTGCATTCTTCTGATAACATTTTCTGCCCTTTACTGTCACACTTTGATTGTCATTCACCTCTTCACTACCTTTCACTTTTGGTTTCTCATTTCTTTTTGAGAACTCCAGTTATACAATTTGCAAGGACACTGGTCTCACAATGATTCCAAAGAAGCTGAAGCCAACAGAACAGCTCTGTTTTGGCCCAGGTACTGGTACCGGTGCCCATCAACCAGGACCTATTTCACCCATTGCAATCTTTGAGCCACGCGCCTACCAGTCTAATCTTATTTACCTTATACAAATTAAAAGAGGGTGTTATGCTAAGGAGTTACATTCCAAAATGTGATTACTGGCAGAAAGTCAGCTGATTACCATCATGGTGTAACACTTTCAGTGGCTGTTCAATGCATCTGAATTCATGCTCATTTCAAAACGGCATCCACGGAAACTGACATCAGAAGTTGGCGCATCGTTGCTGCAGGTGCCATGTTGGTCAGCTATGACACCAAACAATTGGTGCCAACAATTCTAATTCTGCAATGCACATTTTCCAGATGAGGTGTTAAACTTGCTTTCTTAGGTACACATAATAGATTCCATGGTATTGTTTGAAGAAGAGTAATAGTATTCTACCAGCATTTGGTCCAATATTTTCCACTTGACCAACATCAACAAAATGCAGATGAACTGGGAATTTATTGCGTGTATTGCGTGTTAACTAGTTGCTTACAAATTGGCCATTATATTCCCCTGCAATACAATGACAATACTTCTAGAGATAACAAGGCGTGGAGCTGGATGAACACAGCAGGCCAAGCAGCATCATAGGAGCAGGAAAGCTTGACGTTTCCGGCCTAGACCCTTCATCAGAAATGGGGGAGGGGAAGAGGGTTCTGAAATAAATAATGACAGAGGGGGAGGTGGATAGAAGATGGATAGAGGAGATGATAGGTGGAGAGGAGGCAGACAAGTCAAAGAGGCGGGGATGGAGACAGTAAAGATGAGTGTAGGTGGGGAGGTAGGACGCCGCTCCACCCACCGCTGACGCCGACATAACTCTGCCCTCTGCCGACGCCGGCACAACTCCGCCCACCGCTGACGCTGATGTAACTCCGCCCACCGCCGACGCAACCCCGCTCAGTGCCGATGCCGATGCAACTCCACCCACAGCCGACGCCGACAACACTCTGCCCACTGCCTCCACAGCCAGCAGATCCAGAGGAGACAGCAACACTGAGCCCTGCCGAGTCTTCACCATCCCCCCAGACCTCCCCCTTACTGAGGACGAACGGTCAGTCCTCAGTAAAAGGCTCACCTTTGTTCCCCTCCACCCACATATCAACGAATACAGCTCACACTTGGATATTGAGCAGTTTTTCCGCCACCTCCGCCTCCACGCTTACTTCTTCAACCTTGAATCTAACCTTCCCTCTACTGACCTCTTCTCCCGCCTCCAACACAAGTCCTCCTCCTGGACACCACCCCAAGGCCTCCTACCCTCCCTCGACCTCTTCATCTCCAACTGCCATCGAGACATCAATCGCCTCAACTTCTCTACCCCTCTCAAACACTCCAACCTCTCCACCGCAGAACGTGCAGCCCTCTGCTCCCTCCGCTCCAATCCCAACCTCACCATAAAACCCGCGGACAAGGGAGGGGCAGTTCTAGTATGGCGCACTGACCTCTACATCGCTGAGGCCAGGCGCCAACTCTCCGACACCTCCTCCTACTGTCCCCTGGATCATGACCCCACCCCCGAACACCAAACCATCATCTCCCAAATCATCCACAACCTCATCACTTCAGGTGACCTCTCACCCACCGCCTCCAACCTCATCGTTCCCCAACCCCGCACCGCCCGCTTCTATCTCCTTCCCAAAATCCACAAACCTGAATGCCCTGGTCGACCCATTGTCTCCGCCTGTTCCTGCCCCACCGAACTCATCTCCACCTGCCTAGATTCCATTTTCACCCCTTTGGTCCAGGAACTCCCTACCTACGTCCGCGACACCACCCACGCCCTCCACCTCCTCCAGAACTTCCAATTCCCCGGTCCCCAACACCTCATTTTTACTACGGACGTCCAGTCCCTATAGACCTGTATTCCCCATGCAGATGGCCTGAAGGCCCTCCGCTTCTTCCTGTCCCACAGACCTGACCAATCCCTCTTCACTGACACCCTCATCCGCTTAGCCGAACTCGTCCTCACCCTCAACAACTTCTCTTTCAATTCCTCCCACTTCCTCCTGACAAAGAGGGTGGCCATGGGTATCCGCATGGGTCCAAGCTATGCCTGCCTCTTTGTAGGTTATGTGGAACAATCCCTCTTTCGTACCTACACTGGCCCTAAACCCCACCTCTTCCTCCGTTACGTTGATGACTGTATCGGCGCCGCCTTGTGTTCCCACGAGGAGCTCGAACAGTTCATCCACTTCACCAACATCTTCCACCCCAACCTGAAGTTCACCTGGACCATCTCTAACACTTCTCTCTCCTTCCTGGACCTCTCTGTCTCCATCTCAGGTAACCACCTAGAAAACGATATCCATTTCAAGCCCACTGACTCCCACAGCTACCTGGAATACACCTCCTCCCACCCACCTTCCTGCAAAAATGCCATCCCCTATTCCCAATTCCTTTGCCTCCGCCGCATCTGCTCCCAGGATGAGGCATTCCACTCCCGCACATCTCAGATGTCCTCATTCTTCAAGGACCGCAACATCCCCCCCACAGTGGTCGAGAACGCCCTTGACCGTGTCTCCCGCATTTCCCGCAACTCATCCCTCACTCCCCGTCCCCGTAATAACAACCAAAAAAGAATCTCCCTCGTGCTCACATACCACCCCACCAATCTTCGGATCCAACGCATCATCCTCCGACACTTCCACCATCTGCAATCCGACCCCACTACCAAATACATTTTTCCCTCTCCACCCTTGTCTGCTTTCCGGAGGGACTACCTTCTTGGTGACTCCCTTGTCCGCTCCACACTCCCCTCCAGCCCCACCACAGCCGGCACTTTTCCCTGCAACCACAGGAAGTGCTACACCTGCCCCAACACCTCCTCCCTCACCCCAATCCCAGGCCCCAAGAAGACTTTCCACATCAAGCAGATGTTCACCTGCACATCTGCCAATGTGGTATACTGCATCTGCTGTACCCGTTGTGGCCTCCTCTCCATCGGGGAAACCAAACGGAGGCTTGGGGACCACTTCGCAGAACACCTGCGCTCAGTTCGCAACAAACAACTGCACCTCCCAGTCGCGAACCATTTCAACTCCCCCTCCCATTCCTCAGACAACATGTCCATTCTGGGCCTCAGGCAATGCCACAATGATGCCACCCGAAGAACAGCCAAGCATATTCAGCCTGGGAACTTTGCAGCCCAATGGTATCAATGTGGATTTCACAAGCTTCAAAATCTCCCCTCCCGCAAGTGCATCCCAAAACCAGCCCAGCTTGTCCTCGCCTCTCTAACCTGTTCTTCCTCTCACCTATCCCCTCCTCCCACCTCAAGCCCCACCCCCATCTCCTATCTACTAACCTCATCCCGCCCCCTTGACCTGTCCATCCTCCCTGGACTGACCTATCTCCTCCCTACCTCCCCACCTACACTCAGCTTTACTGTCTCCATCCCCGCCTCTTTGACTTGTCTGCCTCCTCTCCACCTATCCTCTCCTCTATCCATCTTCTATCCGCCTCCCCCTCTCTCCCTATCTATTTCAGGACCCTCTTCCCCTCTCCCATTTCTGATGAAGGGTCTAGGCCCGAAACATCAAGCTTTCCTGCTCCTATGATGCTGCTTGGCCTGCTGTGTTCATCCAGCTCCACACCTTGTTATCTCGGATTCTCCGGCATCTGCGGTACCTATTATCTCTAATACTTCTAGAGTGTTTGTTGGCGACAAAGCATTTTGCAACATATCTTGACGTTATGAAAAGCAATGTTCAATTGCAAGCAGTTGCTTCTGTTAGATGTAACTTTTCAGCAAAGTGATCAGAAAATATAGGAATGGATGGTTATGTTGGAACTTTCTTTCTGGAAAAGCAAGATTTGAACATTTCCTTACTGTCAATCTATTCTCTCCAATTTCTTGGCATGCTTCAAATTTTCTCTATGCAAGCCTGATAATTTCTGTTTATGTTCATACTGGCTGCCCAATTTATTTATAGAAGTTTCAGCTACTGCTCTTCAATTATTCAGATAAACAGCATTTTAGGAAATGCTGTCGATATGAAAGCCATTTTACAGACACAAATTCTTTCTCTGATGAGTTGCATCTGCAATGTGTACTATGACTTTTAAAAACTGGGTGGCCTGTTTCAGATTTACAACAGTTTCTGTTCAGTTATGTAGCTTTCTGCCACTCTCATTCCTTTGTTAAATAAGTATCCTTATTGTGAAACTAAAGAAAGCAATATGCTCCAATAAAATGCATTGGGAGTAAATATGCCATGAGGTTACTGACCTGTAGAGGGTGCTAAAAAATCAACTTGCAATGATTCATTAAAAATGAATGAGGCATCAGAGTTGAGACTCTATCACTTTGCAATGGAGGCTGATATGCCTTAAACAAATCAATGTTTGGTTACTGTTATTATTGAATAACTCTTTCTTGATCACCTTCCCTTCTTGTGTTTAGTTATTGATGACATTTTATCTTCATCACTGTAACTTTCAACTCTGCTGGCACTTGAATAGGTTTGTACTTCAGCTTCAAGCAACAGTTAGATGCTGAACCCCCTCTACTGCATTGATCCCAACATCAGGAGACTATTCCCAACAGATGATTGTACCACTCTCAATTTACACATCTCATCATCTGAACTCTCACAGAATGCAACTGGCAGGTAACATTGAATTGTAGCCAATTTGTGCAGTGAAGCCAAACTCTGTGAAAACTATCACCTGAGACTGCTTTGCTCTTATTTTAAACTTTCAGCTATCTGACAGAGAACCATTCAAACATAAGCCCCCAGAGGTGTAATAACCATGATCCTAATGCCTGCAATGCTGCGTCAAAAACCTCTCCCTTGCATAACACAACTTCTCTCATTTTAAGTTACTGGAGCTCTCGAACATTAAATTTGTGGATCTAATGGGATGTAATCAGAGCCACAATTTCTGCTGAATTAAATTCCCCTTTGTTACATAGGATTCCAGCTTACTTTGTTTTCCTTGAGGTGGGTTTTTGCATTGTTGTTTCTAACCAATATTTATTCCTCAATGGACATTAGAAAAGATAGTTCAGATGTTCATTATTACGTTGCAATTTAGCATTTACATTCAGCAAGCCTCAGAAAAGTATATCCACCAGTACATGTGATTGTCCCATTGGAAATTATTCATTAAAATAATCCAGACGTGTTGAGAGTTACACCAGAAACTAATTTAAGGTCATCAGCCAGCCTCATGGTATGATTCATTTATGCATGGCAGAGCTACATACATAAATACTCAAGGTCCTATTTTATATAAGCAAAAGGAATTAGTACATGCGTTGCACCATTTTCATAAAAAAGGGGCCATGGAGACAGGTAATCTCTGCTGTACCCAGATAGCAATACCCTGACATTTTTGCATCTTCCTGACCGATCTGAAAATTAAGATTGCCTGTTAACTGTTCTTGCCCCATCTCCAGGCCAATGATGGCCCAAGCAATCATCTCATACTGTATGAAATGGTGTCTTTTTTTCACGTCTGTTTCTTAGGCGACAGGTTAAGTTAGAGGATCTGGATCGGCGCAGGCTTGGATGGCTGAAGGGCCTGTTTCTGTGCTGTAATTTTCTTTGTTCTTTGTTCTTGCGTACTAATTTTGATGAATGCAAAGCAAAATGCTTTAACTTCTGGTCTTCTTTCAATAATGTTTAAATTATATCACTTTGCTGTTCATGGGAGTTTATTATGTACCCAGTAAAATATTTTGACATATGAAGATAAGAATTAGGAGCAGAGATAAGCTATTTGGCCTCTTGAGCCTGTTTTGTTATTCGATAAGATAATAGCTGATCTGATTACCCCTATTGCCATCGATCCACGATAACATTTTATACCCCCTCCTTATCCAGAATTAACCTGCTTAAGTCTTAAAAGAGATTCAAGACTGTGCTTTTTCCTCCCAAGGTAAATACTTCCAAGTATTCATGAACCTCTTTATCACTGTATTCACTGCTTTCTGTCTTCCACAGAAAGCTAGGCCAACTGGGCATTAAACTCATTGAAGGGTAAATGGTGAGACAGGTTTTCGTTAAGCTTGAGAGTTTAGGGATAAGCAGGGCAGACAGGAGGTTAGAAATAAGACCACAATCAGATTAGCCACAATCTTATTGAATAGATTAGCAGGCTTGAAGGGTTGAATGGCCTACTCTTGTGTTCATATTAATTTAAATACTAATAATAATATGCATAATAATGAAATGGGTGACCCCAAAATCCTAGATTTTCCCACAAGAGGATTCATCCTTTTCCACGTCCACTCTGTTAAAATCCCTCGAGTCATTTTTCACTTCTAAACTCCAGCTGTTCCATCCTAATTCCTCGTAAGACAACCTGCCCACTCCAAGTATTAGCCTAGTAAATCTTATTTGGACAGATATATCATATTTACTTCATAATTTGTAATAATAGGTTCATGTTTCCTTTTTCATTATTTGGAGATCTGAAATATTTACCAGTGATGTTACATATTTCATTCTGCATTTCCATTTGTCTTCTGCAAAAGACAGAAAATAATTGTCTTGGGGATCATAGAATCATAGCAACGTGGAATCATAAGAACAGAAGGACACCATGCAACTCATTGCAACTCTTTGCATGAGTTATCTAATTAATCCCACTGTCTATTTCTTTCCCCAGAGTTTGACAATTTTCACTTCTTTTCAAAGGATATATCCAACTCTCTCTTGCAAGGTCCCATTGAATCTGTTTCCACCACCTGCTGAGATTAAACCAGCTGGTTGTGTGTTTATTTTCTTTGCCTCCTGATCACTCTGATTGTTTTGCCAATTACTGTCAATGTTTCATTTTCTAGTTAAAGGTCTTGTCACTGGAAGTAATTGTTCCTTGTTTATTTTATCAAGATCCTCCTTAATTTTAAACTAATCAAAAATAAATTTCAATTATCTCTCCCCTCAACCTTCTATGTTTTGAAGAGAACAACTTACAATTCTTCAATCCTTTGACATATCTGAGTATCCTGGGCAGATTCTCGGAATACTCCTTTGCACCCAAAGACCTTGATACCCTTCTGTTCCTGTAATAACCAGAATTATGTACAATATTCCAGCCATTTCCTTATCCATAGTCAATAAAGGTTTAGAGCAACTTCTTTGTCTCAGATATGTGGGGATAGGTGTAGGCCATTCAGCCAATTGAGTCTGCCTTGCCATTCAATACAATCATGACTAAACACTTCAATACATTTTACCCACCTTTTACCCATCACTCTTAATGACGAACTCTAAAATCTTACTGACCAATGAGACCAGGCTAACCAGCCTATAACTTCCCATCTTCTGCCTTCCTCCCTTCTTACACAGTGGTGTTACACTAGCCATTTTCTGGACCCTCCCTGACTGCAGTGATTCCTGAAAGATCACCACCAATACCTCCACAATTTTCTCAGCTATCTCCTTCAGAACCCTGGGTACTGTCCATCGCTCTGGGAGATTTATCCACCTTCAGACTTTCAGCTTTCCCCCGCACCTTCTCCTTAGTGATGGTCATGCACTTACCTCTCCCCCTGAATCTCCTGAAGTTCTGGTTTCCCATCCTTTTATAAAAGAGTCTACGGTTTTACTTTAGAGTGATGTAAAAATAACAGATTTGCAGTTGTCCATTTTCTCTCTCTCACGCCCTTCTTAAATAGAATCATTACAGTGTGGAAACAGGCCACTTGGGCCATCGAGTCCTCATCGACTCCCCGAAGAGCATCCACCTAGACCCATATCCCTACCCGATTCCAGTAACCCTGCATTTCCCACAGTTAATCTACCTAACCTACACATCTCTGGGAACTATGGTCATTCAGCATGGGCAATCCACCTGACCTGCACATCTTTGGACTGTGGGAGGAAACTGGAACACCCGGAGGAAACCCACGCAGACACAGGGAGAATGTGCAAACTCCACACTGACAGTCACCTGAGGGTGGAATTGAACCTGGGTCCCTGGTGCTGTAAGCCATCATGCCACCACTATAGTGGGGTGACATACCTTCTAATCCACAGGAATTATTCCAAAATCTTTAGAATTTTGGAAGGTAATCAAAAATATGTGACTATCTCTATAGCTATCTCCTTCAACTTTCTGGGATGAAGACTATCAGGCCCTGCAGATTTATTAACTTTTCATTATTTATATTTTTCATGTATAAGACCAAAGAGAACCTGTATGTTTTCCTTTAACAGCCTGATAAAGTTATTCTGTCTCGTTCAAAATTTTAAGTGTGTGAACTTCCAGATCTTTCAGCTCCTGCACCAACTTTAAAATTGTTACCATCTAGGTCATATTTCTGGTAAGGGGTTCTGAAATTAACTTTCACAGTTTTACAAGCAAATAAACATGTAGTCACAGGATTAATGATGTCTGTGGATCACTGAAGCTGTCCATATTTTAAAAAGAAGTGCCAATTTATCAAATTAACGTGATAATCACATCATCGTAATTCAGAGGCACAGGATTTTCTCCGGTTCTGTTTTCCACAATTCCGTACCAACCTAAAGGTTTTCAAATAGGTTGTTCTAAAAACTTTCTAGTTTATAATGACAATCTCCCTGTAAAGTCAGGTTGTTAAAAAAAAATCATGTAACAATTGCAAACAAACTTTGATCTGGGACTCATCTGAATGAGTGAAGCAAAACCAGTTTAAAATTGAAAACACTCGGCTAGGAATCCAAAGGCCCAGGCTAATGCCGTGGAGACATGACCCAAATCAAACCTTAGCAACTGGTGGAAATTAAATTCAATTTATAGAGTCTTGAAATTTTGACTGACATAAATGTGATGGGCTGTAGGGCCTTTTTCTGTGACTCTGTGAGTTATAAAATAAGTCTCAGTGATGACTGTGGTAATAATGTTTGCATGCTGTAAAACCCTATCTGGTTCACAAATATTCTTTAGTGAAAAAAATCTGTTATCCCCACCCAGTCTGGCTTATGTGTGGATCCAGAACCTTAGTGATGAGCTTGACTCTAAACTGCGCTTCTATATGGTCCAATCAGTTCAAGGCCAATTAAGGACTGGCAATGAATTCTGGCCTCACAAAACTAACCTGTCTTTCTCTATTAGATGCAGGCTGTCATACAATACATTTTACAAAAATAACTTACATTGATATATTGCCTTTTTCAAATTCAGGGTACCCCAAAGCATGTGCAGTCATTGTCTTAATTTAAGGAATGGTATGCCAATTTCTAAGTAAAAAAAAAACCTTGTTCTACAAACAAGAAGATGGTAATTTTCTTTCAGATTGTGCTTTGAGAAATGAAGATACAGAGGGAACCAGGAGAATTCACTTACTGTTCTTCCAATGGTGTTTTCAGATCTTTAACATTCACCTCCCCTAACCCCTACCTATCTGAAGCCACATCTCCATTGTCCCTACGTCACATTGCTAACATTGTTCAAGTTCTGATGAAAGGGCAGCCACCTGGTATGTTAACCGCAGTTCCCCCTTCACTGATACTACCTCATCGGCTGAGTATATCCAGCATTTTCTGTTTTTATTTCAGATTTGCAACATCTCCATGTCCTTGCCATTTGTGTTAGGATAAAGGAGTTTTGGTTCAAAGCTTCATTAAAGGGTCAAATCTCTGACTGTGGAGCACTTCCTCAGTACATGCACCAGAGTGGACAGGATTTTGCCTTCCAGTCTGAGTGGAACTTGAACCTAGATCTTTAGACTCAGTTGTATGCATGCTAACACAATGACATAGCTGATATCATAAACACCCAACATTTGCACAGGTTTTCACTCACAATATAAATTGCCTGTCAAAATATTAAGGTCTTCAAAAAATATTTAATTCCAAAGACAAGATTAAAAAATAAATCCACAAACAACTGTGGCGTTTCTATTTACAGATGGATTGCTGCTGTCTGAGCTGAACGAAAGACAGATTAACTTTACGCTGGGAGTGTAGAACAGACTAAGCAGATAAAGAATTTATGTTGAAGGTCATCAATTCAGCAACTAACTGTATTCCTTCAGCTTGATCACCTCCTGTTCATATGCACCAGCTGAAATGTTAAGCTTAAAATGTATTTGGCAAAGGAAGGTCAAATTCATTGATTCATGAATAAAATATTCCTACGGATCGTTCTGTTGAATTGACTTTTCATTCAAGAAGAAGCCAAAATAGGAACAGAAAATGCTGTCAATGTACTTTGGCGTCCGCAGGAGGAGGAGTGGTTATGGATTGCTGTTTTCTGGAAAGTTTCCGGCTAATTAGTGTCACAGACCATTGTCAGTACTGCAGGAGGTAAAGGTACAGGATCATTGCAAATATCGGGAATGAAAATAGGTTAAACAGCCTCACTGGTGTTAGTCAGGGAATGCTAGGCAAGAGGTAGAGGGGAGGTCTGGGGAATTTTAAGGGTATGTGGAGTTCTTCACTCTTTGTCAGGCTTTGTCACTGGCTGACCTCTCTATTATGGTAATCTCTGTCCAAGTAGGAAGGATCATTCAATCCCTTGACACCTGTCAGTCTGGTTGTCAATTTCGCAAGGCTACTGTTCTGAGCAGCAACAGGATTAGACCCATCAATGACATGAAAATGTTCAGTAAACAGCCTCAATTAACTACCAGATGAGACTGCCATTCTCAACACTGCCCACAATGGACATAATTGGGAAGAATGCCAAGATGATGATGGGTCTTCACCTGAGTGGCCCCCTTCTTTGCTCTGTGATTCTGTGAATTTATAAAGCACTTGCACATCAAGTTTTCCAGATATTAATCTTAATAGAATGATATTGAACTTAGCTGTGATCAATTATAATCCATCCTTACTAATGAGGCTCAATAGATTGCTAATAAATGGATAGAAGCCTGGATAGGTTGATAGATGAACTAATTTATTGTGAGATATGTCAACAGGAGCTCAATCTCCATCTCTCACTAATGAAACATTTCTTCTTTGTGCAAATTTGGTTTACAAAGGCAGTTTGGTGAAAGAATTATCACTGAATTTTATACACCAAACAAAGTATATCCCAACAGTATCTTTAAGTAACTAGATTAGATTTTGATTTAGATATGGCCTGTGAATGCAATGAATAATTTCAGCTTTTATTGGCGATTCCCATGTATTCTAACAACCTGTCCAGAGTGGTGATCACACATTATTATGTTTCCTGTAGTAATGATTATTAACACACAAGATACCTAGATTTACTAACACTTCGGCTATCATCTTTCTCTCGCATTTTGCCTCACCTTCTAAACAAAATTCACTGATAACTAAATGTTAACAAGACAGGTATTCCTAATTCCTATTTCATTGCAGTTTCATAATTTCCATAGAAGACATAAAGCCCTTACACAATGCAAGTACTAGAGATAATATAAGCTAGACACTGTTTTGTTACTTTCGTTATTTAAACTAATGAATTGGTAGTTCAAGTCATATTCCAGTGTTTTGGAGCATGATTCAAACTCTAGACAAATGTATTGATGGAGCTATGATCCTTGATGAGACGTTAAAATAAAAATCCATCTACCTGTTCAAAATATAAAGCAGCATACAATACTATTTTATGTAATACTTGTGCCAGTCAAGTCTCGGGCAATGACCATCTCCAACAACAGAAAGTCCAGCTATCTCTCTTTGAAATTCCTCAGTAATAACAAACCTGAATCTTACATTATCAACATCCCAAGTCAGCATTCCTGCTAATTTATTTTTCTTCTGCAAGGACCTCCTATGTCCATACACAGCAGCAATCCCCGCAAGTGGCAATCAACCCTGTTAATGGTGTTGGCACGCTGTTCGCTTTGTGTGAACCCACGGATCAGTTGCACATGTGCAATCAGACAGCTTTTTGTTTCCAGAAATCCTTCTGCATCCTTCGGCATCTAGGAGGAATTTACCAGAAGATCAGGTGTGAAGGTTTAAAGAAGCTACCGGCTATAAAGAGTTTACCACTTCAAATGTATCCTATTGTGTTAGATTCTGAAGCACTGTTGAGTGTACCTGGAATAGTCGCACTTGCAATGATCTATCCTTTGTTTCTTTATTCAACATCTTCATTGAAGTATCTTCTTCATTTAATACTCACCCTGTGTCCAGATTGGCAGGTGGGAACCGCACTGCTCAATAAAGGACAGGCTAAATTTGAAATTATGTTTCAAATCATGATTGACCAGGGTTTGACAGCTGTCATTGAATCTACGCCAACATCATTACTAAATACCTGACATCATGCAATCACTTTTTAATGAAATATTTATACCAAGGAATCTTTGAGACGAGGAGCTATGAAAGATTTACAATTTAACTCTGAACACTGAAGAGTTAATTCAATATCAAAATTTTTCTGCACATTTAACTGGACAGCAGGATGGAATACTGAGTGTTAGTTCAGTTGGAAACCTTTACTATTAGTGCTTATCTGAGATGAGAATGAACCTGCTAAGTGTGCCGATGATCTGGTAAGCATGGTGACAGAGACCAACAAAGCTGAGGCATTGCATTTGTAAAGGGTGAAGACACAGTGGCTAAATAATCAGGTTTATTGAACTTACTTGGACATGGCTAAAAGACAAATGCAAAAGGAGGGAGCAGTGGAGGAAGTCTGTGAAATGATCTAGAAATTGCTTTGCAGTGTTAAGGGAAATGATATTGGTCTCAGCCAAATGGCTGAGCATATGTCACCAATGCAATGTTTGCACACATGACCTGACACAAACTCATCCAAATATCTGCATTCAGCACATTTGCGCTTACTCATTCAATAGTCAAGCATGTTTAGAGCCACATTCAGTGCTCCTCAATTAGGATTTATAGAAATGCTTGTTGTATCAAGCTTTAAAAGCTTGAAGTCTGAAGAGATATTGCATCTGAGTCATGGAATCATTTCAGCTCAGACTGAGGCAATTTGGCTCACCGTGCTCATCTGCAGAACAAACCAGTCAGTCCCATTCTCCTACTCTGTCTTTGCGTATCTGCCAGCTTGTTTCACCCAAGTACACATCCAATTTTGTTATTGGAATCGTTCATGGTCTCCACTTCCACTGGACTCCTAGGCAATGAGTTCCAGATCATTACCACTCTCTGTGAAAAAAAAGAGATCTTTCTGATACCCCACTGCAGTTCTTCAAAACCTCAAGTTGTTGACCTCTAATTGACCTTTAATTGTACAATGAGCAAATTAGAACGACGTTTTCTTCATTTAATTAATCTAAGTCTGTTGTAACCATGCCATTCTTTGTCAATTGTTCCCTCAATCTCTTTTGCACCAAGGAGAATGATTCCCTTTTCTGCCGAACTGCTGAAAGTCCCTCGTCCCTGAGACCCTCTGAATCCCTTCTGAACCCTGTCAAGAACCCTCACAGCCATCTTACTTTGTAGTGACGACAACTGAATGCAATATTCTAATTGTTGCCTTCAGGAATTTCTAAGTTGATGTTGGCACGATGTCTCAGTGGTTAGCACTGCTGCCTCGCATTGCCAGGGACCTGGGCTCGATTCCACCCTTGGGTGACTGTCTGTGTGGGGTTTGCACATTCTCCCGTGTCTGTGTGGGTTTCCTCCGGGTGCTGCGGCTTCCTCCCACAGTCCAAAGATGTACAGGTTAAGTGGATTGGCCATGCTAAATTGCCCATTGTGTTCAGGGATGTTTAAGTTAGGGGATGGGTCTGGGTGGGATGTTCTAAGGGTCAGTGTGGACTTGTTGGGCCAAAGGGCCTATTTCCACACCATAGGGATTCTATTCTAAGAAAAAAGATACAGCACAGATTCTCTGCTTTGGTGCTCATTGCTTCTATTTATTTATTCTGAAATTAAAGTCAAACCATGTCAGGCAGGAATTATGGCACAAAAAATCCCACTCTCTCAATCATCATACCATTTACAGCACCAGGACTGTTTTTCTTGGCAAAACCATCCAAGCAGGCATTTATGCTCCGTATGAAGTGCCTCCCTCTTTATTTCATTCCTGTTCATTAACATACTTGGGCCAAATGCTGAAAAAAGGGAATAGATTTATTTAGGATATCTGGTCGACACGGACGAGTTGGACTGTACCGTCTGTTTCCATGCTGTATATCTCAATGACTCTATGACTCTATACCCTTCTAACTAGGGACAGGTTAAAAATAAAGTTGTTGTGCTACTATTTTCCTCGTTCTATGAACCAGTAAAAAGAATTGCTAATCCTGCACAAGGGTTCATCTCTCAGATCCTCCTTTTCCTGATAATTCAACCGCATTTTTTTTCTCTGCTGCATCTTCTGACAGTTCCTTCCAGGTACTGTATTTGTATGTTCATATGATGACAACATTAAAGGACAACTGTGCAATATGTGGCTATCAGTGTTATCAATGCATTTGAGTGGATAGGAAGGAAACAGAATATATGGAATAAGAACCACCCACCTCTCCCCCAACTTTTATTCATCTTCAATTTTTGAGGAGATGTGCACGGAAGATGCAGAAAACAGCAAAACTGTACAGGTAGCAGAATATAGGAAAATAATGGACCTCCGATTTGAAAGCACAGTCCTTTTTTTCTTCTCCTTCATGTGCATCCTATTCTATGTAGTCACATAGACAATTGTCACCAAAGGTTACATTAAAGAACAGAAAGAATCATTCCTTTAGTTAACTCCAACATCATTTCTCCACCTCTTCTGTTCCTATTACTTATATTTTTTATCCTACCACCCCCCCCCCAAATTATTGTGTGATCCTAACTAATGGTAACACTGGACAAATCAGATCCCAGAGTGAAATTCAGCTTGATAGGTCCTAGGTTTTAACTTTGGCAGTTTGTGATATGTGATTGCCAAATTGTTTCAACAAAATAATGAGTCTACTAACTAAACAGAATATATTCAGCCTTTTCCCCAGCATTCGTTTTACAGAGACTCAATCGCAGTGAAGTGGCATCCCTGTCCTAACTCTTTAATTTCTTACTTAATTGTCTTTTTCTAGTTTTGATAATTGAGTGCCTCAGATAGCTGCATGACTGGTCATGAAACATGAGTTGAAATAAATGCATAGTAAGTAGGTGGGGGGATTTAAATTCATTTCTTACTAAATCTGGTGAGAAAATTTAATATCAGCAATAATTATCATGAAACTCCCAGATTCTCATAAAAAATCTGGTCCATTAATTAGCTCCCTTCAGCAAATATTATTTGCCATTGATTTCCGGTCAATAATAAACGTGACTGAAGACTGATACAATGTGGATGATTCTTGATTTAAGGCTTGTGTTGATAAGTAGAAAATAACTTCCACAATGCATAAGTTTGAGATTTTGACCATCTCTAATATATAGGAATTTAACCATTTTCACTTGATGTTCAACTTCATTACTATTGCTGAGTACCCTACTATCAACATCCTGTGGGTTACTGTTGACAAGAAGTTGAAATCATAAATAATGTATCTACAAGGGCAGGTCAGAAGCTAGAAATTCTACAGAAAGTAGTTCACTTGCTGTCTCCCCAGTGCTTGTTCACCATTCGTCAGATACAAATCAGGAATGAGATGAATTACTTTTTACTTGCTGTATTTTTCCAACTACACTCCAGATCTGTATGGCAAGTGATATACTGCAAAATCTATATTGGGGAGATGTTACCTCATGCAAATTGTATTTGAAAGAAAATTTTCTGAACAATCACCATCTCACATGTCATTCTCTGCAGCATTAAGTTCAATAGTTTTTTCCTTAAACTTTTTCATGGGATGCAGCCAAAATTTGTTCCCCATCCCTCACTTCCTTTGCACTGAATGGCTTGCAGAAGCAGTTGAGAATCAAACACATTAGTGTGGGATGGAGTTCCATGTAGACATGACCAGGTAAAGATTACAGAGTTCCTCCCTTAAAGGACATTTGCGAACTAAAAGCATTTTTACAACCACAATAGTAACCAAATTATTCAGACTAGCTTTCATGTCTATGAATTGTATTTAAATTCTACCAACTGTTACTTTGAGATTTGAAACCACATTTTCGGAGCTTTAACCTGGATCTCTAGATTATTACTCTAGCGACATTCCCACTATGCCAGCATAAACAGATTAAAAACTGGAAAGAAACCAAAATCCCAGACATCACTGAGTACACAATTCAACGTGCTTGAAACTGTTTGTAAATGATTAAAAGCAAACAGTTAAAAGCAATTGAAAGATCTTGAACAATTAGAAATCTTTATTTGTTCTACTAGACAACATTTACAGTGCTGTAAAATGTACTTTACTAGTTATTTCATTTTAATTACATTTTAATATTCATTTTGAGAACTTTTCCATGCTTACTTACATTGCATTAAATGTTATGCAAACTCATAAAAGCAACAAAAATATTCAAAGATTAAAAATCATTTTAAAAATGTTAAATAACATTCAAAACAAACTCACCATATCACTGTAACTCATTTGGACCTTAAGGGACACTCCGTCAACAAATGACTAAGTGTGTATAGAAATATAGAGATAGGAGGAGGGGTAGGCCATTCAACCCCTTGAGCCTGCTTCGCCATTCCATATAATCATGGCTGATCAGCAAACTCAGTACCCTGATCCCACCATCTCCCCATAGCCCTTGATCCCTTGAGTAACAGGAGCTATATCTACCTCCTTCTTAAAAACACAGCTTTGGCTACCACCACTTTCTGCATTAGTGAATTCCACAGGGTCATCGCTGTCAATCCTAAAACGTATACCCTTTAACTTGAGTCTGCCAGCATAGGGAACATCTTTCCTACATGTAACCTGACTAGCCTTGTTAGGACTATGTGAAGGTTTCTATGAGATCCCTCTACTCTTCTAAATTCCAGGAAATAAAATCCTTCGTAGAATCAAAAATAAAAATCCTTTTCTCCTCCACTTGAGAATACAAGTTCTCAAGTAACACTATACATTATGTATGTTCAATACAGAAATCATCAAGTCACTTTCGACAGTACTTTCTAATCTTGCAACTTTGACCACCCAATTGGTTAAAGAAATGGTAGCAGATGTAGAGGACCAATCACACTGCATAGGTCCTCTCAAATCACACAGCATCCTGACTTGAAGCTACATCACTGCTCCTTCCACTATTGCTCAGACAAAATTCAGGCAGTCCTTTCCTGACATCACTGGTGTGTAGTTACATTGCAGAGATTGCAATAATGCAAAAAATCAGTTGCTTCCACATTTTCAAGGACAATCACAGATAGGCAACATTAGCATCAGATGAATGATTAAAAAACATGATTATCAAAGGAAGGGCAATAAGCTTTAACATTTTTAGATTGTGAACACTTCCTACTTCCAAAGATGTGCAGGTTAGGTGGATTGGCCATGCTAAATTGCCCGTAGTGTTCAGAGATGTGTAGATTGGGTGGGTTACAAGGGGACCGGTGTGGTTGGGATACTCCGAGGTTCGGTATGGACTTGTTGGGCCGAAGGGCCTGTTTCCACACTGTAGGGATTCTCAATACTTCTAGATACTAATTCAACTTGAATAGAATCCAATTTGAAACCACCAGTTCATTACAACATATTGACAAAGTTTCTCAGTGCAAAGCTCTCTATGTACAGTTGATTAAGTTTATCTTCTATTTGCATTGAACATCCTGTTTGAATGCTGTGCATATCTGGAAATTTATAATGCCTTATATTTGACATGTTGAATCTTGTTCAGCTATGAGCCTATACGAGAAGTCTTTTTGGGAATTCATCCAATAATAGCAAGGATGAGCAGTCAACATAAAGAATGCTTGCTTCTAGCAGCCCCTGAGGGGACAATGAATGATGAGACTCTGTGTGAAGATTTACATTTTCTTAATACACCTTTCAGAACCTCAGCTTGTGGCAAAAAAAATTACAACCGATATCATTTGAAGTTCAGTCACTGTTTTAATGTAGGATGTGGGGCAGCCAATTTTCTCACACAAAAGAGAAACTTGTTCACACAGTCAAGATTGAATGATTAATATTGACCAAGGCACTGTGGAGAGCCACTATGCTCTTCTGGAAACATGGTATCTTTTACATGCACTTGAAGGTATAGATCTGGCCTCAGTTTTACATCTAAATGATAGAAGATGTGGAATTTAATCACATAGTTCTGATTTTAGTGTCACTATACAAGTGTGAGTCACAATTTCCAGCTTCCTATGTGGCCAATGAGCCAAGAAGAGTACTACTTGCAGGTATGTCCCCTATATCTGTTTGAATAGTTTGAAAGGATGACATCATTATGGGTTGATGAACGCACAATCATGTTCTGAGGAAGGGTCACTGGACGCGAAACATTAACTCTGATTTCTCTCTGCAAATGCTGCCAGACCTGCTGAGCTGTTCCAGCAATTTCTGTTTTTGTTTGTGTGCAATCACTAAAATGGCCAATATATGTTCAGGGAACATATTCCTTATTCAAAACAGAAAGAGAAAATTCTGGAGAAGCTCAATAGGTCTTTCAGCTTTCTTCAGAACTGCTATGAGCACTGGACTCAAAACATTGACTTTGTTTTTCTCTCTCTCCATAGATGCTGCCATACTTACTGAGTTTCTCCAGCAATTTCCGTTTTCGTTTCAGATTTTTTATCTCTGAAATTCGTTGTTTTATTTTTCTTATGAAGCCTGAAGCAATAACAATTAGCAAGTATGAAGGTGTGCCTCCTCAGTGCCTTCCACAGTGTGGAACTGGAGGAACACAGCAGGTCAAGCAGCATCTGAGAGTGCGGGAGAGTTGACGTTTCAGGTCGAGACTCTTCATCAGGACTGGGGAAGGGGAAGGGAGCTCGGAAATCCTCCTCAAGCCCCTTAAACGGCCATGGAAGTTCCCCTGAGATGCTTTTGATTTAATTGTGCCCAGGGAAATTTAGAAGGGCTCTGAATGCTGAAAGGAAGAGAACTCCAGGATTTTCACCAGGTTACATTTAAGGAACAGCAACATGTTAGGATGGTGACTCACTTGTGAGGGGAATTTGCAGCTGGTGGTGTTTCCATGCATCTGCTGTCCTTGTCCTGCTAGGTCGTGGGTTCAAAAGGCACTGTCAAAGGATACTTGGTAAGTTACTGTGATGCATCTTGTCGATAGGATATCCTGGTACCGTTGTGGTAGAGGGAATGGCTGCTGAATGTGATGCACGGGGCACCAATAATATGGACTATTTTGCTTTGGGTAGGTTGATGCTCCTTGAATTTTGTTGGTGCTGCATTCATCCAGACAAGTGAGAAGTGTTTTATCCACTCCTGACTTTGAGGAGTCAGGAAGTGGGTTATTCACCACAGAATTCCGAGTCTGTGAGTTGTTTTTTTTTGTTCCAAGGTATGTAAATGATTGGTCCATGCATTTGTCAGAGGCTAATAGTAATTATTGCACTTAGGCATGGTCTACATTCAGGTATAATAATTAACAAACTGTATTAAACATAACTATATACAAGGGTGTTGAAGGAGGATATCTTCTTGACCATTAGCCTTGGCATCCAGGTTACCAGTCCTGTGGCATTATCATAATGCTATCATGATCACATAGTCCTCAACAGTGTAGTAGAGACTCCATACAGCCCCGAATGATCAGCTTAGAGAATATGCTCAAGTCTCTGGTCTGGACCTTCAAGCCATGAACTTCAACCCAGGTGTAAGAGTGATTTCACACTGTCGAGGCTGACATGTATAAGTTATTGTCAATTCTATCGAAAATAACAATTGTGTCAACTGTGTCACATATGGAAAAAGCAGGCAATTACAATTACCTTTCATATGTGTAGCACATTTTTAAAGTGTGTCATACCGATAAACTGTTTTTTGTTCCTTAGTCACTGTCAATTAAGTGATACAAGAATCAATTTTCTCACAATAAGATCCCATAAACAACAATGAGATAAAGGGCCTGTTAATCTGATTTTGATGGGATTGACTGATGAATAAATGCTGTTGATAACTTCACATACTTTTTCAAATAGTGCCATGGAATCCTTTCCATTTACCTGAGAAGGTAGACATAGTCACGTTTTAAAATTTAATTCAAATAAGAAGGGCTGCCAATTATACTAAGTACCTGACAACTGCTATCATGGGCATAATATTTTCTGTTCTTGTATTTGGAAAATTAGTGAAACAGAAAAAAATGAAAGCTTATAGAAAGTGGCAGAGGATAGCAGTTTCTGATGTTTTCCATTAGTCAAAGAGTACATTTTGTAGATTCATTTTCCAAATTTGTTCTCAACTGGACTGTAGCTCGACATCCCAAAAGTACAATTCATCATGAATTCACTGACCAGGAACTGTCATTTACATGTTCCTGTTAGAAAATAGATGTCAAATCCTCTATCACTTCTGTGGCAAGTCTCCAAACATATGCTGCCAATGAACAAATTAATTTTAATTAATAAGAAGTCCTGCTTAAAACTCAATAAAGTGCAGCCCTAGATTCCTCATTTGCAGATGAGAAAGAAAAGTACTTGCAGGGTTAGAGGGAGCAAGCTGGGAGGTGGGAATAATTGGAGAGTGCTTTTGAACTGCTGTTCCGGACCCAGTGGATTGAATGGCCACTTTTAAGTGTATATGCTGCTGTGAAGCTGCACATTTTTAAAAGCCTCTGCATTGGATGGTGCTGGTGGTGGCTCACATACTTTTTATTATCCATCCTTAATTACCCTTGAGAAGAACGTGGTGAGGCACCGTTTGGTGTGCACATTCTTGTTGTGCTGTTATGAAAGGGTTTCCAGGATTTTGATCTAAAGACAGTGGAAGAATTACCGTATAGTTTCAAGTCAAGATAGTGTGTGGCTTGGTAGTGAACTTGTGAATTGACTAAACTGATCCTTTAGCGCTCTGATTTCTAGCCGTGAGTATTAATAAATACTGGCACTTGAGTGTATTTTTTCTAATGTCACAAAATGTGACCTGATCAATTAAAGATCCTGTCAACCAAGGAGACAGGCGTCTCCCTGGGCCTGACAGCTATTTAAGAGTCAATGCCTAAATCTTGGCCATCAACCTCAAGACAGCTGTGTAAGAGAACTGTCATCACTCAATCCATAGCAACGGAACACTGAGATGGAGCCAAATGCCAAAACAGACTTTGGGAATAAACTCTTTGTTATTTAGCAATGGCAAAACTCGCTGAGACACTTTCAAATGATGGTTTGAAAGTGGCACATTTATGGCACCTCATCAGAGTATGAATCAAAATTTTCCGGGAAGGATATCAGCATAGTGTTGGAGGAAAGAATAAGCTGCAGTTAATGTCTGGACGTTCAATGTAATTTTGAGGTTGAATAAGTTTCGTCTCAATATTGAGACAGCATTTATCTTTATTTCTCTTCTCTAATTTCTAGCTATCTTTGACTCAAAGGGGTATATATTCCGAAGTGACGGACAGCTGGCTGCCAGCTGTTAACCTGCCAATGTGCAAGTTGTATCTGACTGCCCAAGAACAATTAATAGGGTGTTTGTGCATTTTGGACTTTATAATGAGTCAAGCTCTACTCTCCTCACTTTGACATATGCCCCACAATTCCATTTCCAAAGTGGTCACTGGGTAGGAATCAGAAGATCAAACTGTTAGATATTTTTCTCTCCCATGTTTGCCAATTCCATAACGCAATTAAATAAAAGCAAAATACCACAGATGCTGGAAACCTGGACCAAACACAGAGAATGTGTTTTCTGAGCAGGTTTGGCAACATTTTTGAGAGAGAAAAACAAAGTTAATGTTTCAAGCCCAATGTTTTTCTTCAGACTGAATGTTATAATTCCATATCTTGGCCATGATGAACTGTCTCTATCCTAGCCAGGAAAGCTAAAGTAGAGATGTTGCTGTTTGGTTTGATTCAGACACTCACTAAGAGATACAGATTTCTGTTCTTGATTACAGCTTTTGTTGTTTGGATAGGCTGGGCTATCTTTCATGAATTGTTCATAAGTCTGGTTACTTCCAAGTTGTTTAGCTTGCCAAAAAAATGAATGTATCTTTGCCTGCATGTGAGCAAACTTTATCAATCTTACTTCTTACGATGTCAGAGCCAGCAATAAATATGTGGCAAAAATTGGCAATCCCATCATGTTCTTACATATATTCTTACAGACCAAGAAGGTACCAGTTTGTGTCCATCATCTCAGCTGCATTATCACATCTGAGACTAAGTTAGAAGTAGGGATACTAAAACAGCCATAGAAAACATGAAAAAGAAGAATCCTCAACAGATATTAATTCCTGAGGGATAGAAATTCCTGGTGGAAATTCTTGAACTACACAGGTGAGTAGCAGACAAGTTGATGCATTAGCATTGAGCCATTATGGAAGCTAGCAACCAGCATGAGTAGTGGTTTTAGGGAAGAATTTCTGACAAAGGAGAGTTCTGACTGCCATGGCCTGTATAGGAAACACAATCAAAGGCTTTATCCTCATATTGTATTTTTGAAGCTGTTATGAAGGTGAAATTAATAGCTGCACACTACTCATCCCTGAGAGAATCTATTGTTTACTTATGATTGCATAAATAATTAATAACCTGTCATGAGTTAAAGCAAACTGGAGGGCAATAGGGCTTTGAAGGGTTATCTTCATTAGTCATAGTATGCCTATCAGGGTGATTTCAATTTGCTGCCATTGCCTCACAGTGAAGGGACATTGTAACAGCAGGATAACTCCTGCTCAATCTTTTGTTCTATCATATCCCATGGCAAAGTGGTTCATTTCATGTAGCTCAGAAGAATAAATGGGCGTAAATTCAAACTTAATTTGTGGAGCTAATAGAATGCATTATACACTTCCCTGCTGGCAGGTTTGAAGGCAGGGTAGAGCATGTAAAACCAAGTTAACATGCAATCCACTCTCTACCTATTTGCCCCTTCTCCACTTATACAGCTAACAGTAGGATGGAGGTGTCACTGGATGTATCCACACATAAACTAGAACCTGTTGGGACAATTAAGTCATCAATTAATCATCACCAAAGAACGTCTCCTCTCTGTTGTCTATGTTTATGACTGGGTCAGCCCGTACAAGTTAGGATGCCCAGCTACATTTGCTATACAAGTCAGTGTTGATAATGAAGGGATGGGAGTCTTCACTATTATCCAGGGTCCTTTGAAAGCATTCTCACCGCTGAGATCATCAACCACCTTCTGCCTGAGTTCCTGAATCAATACCCCCACATACCTCTCTTACCATTCCATTGTCCTATTGTGGGGACCCTCAATAGACCCTCGCGAGATGTTCCTATACTTCTTGACATTGTAGAAATGCTTGAAGTGTCAACAGTTGCCATCACTCACGTGGTGCACCTGGGATTACAGACGTGTGGGTGTGTGGCGATGCCATTCAATGCACCCCTACAGAGTGAAGTTTAACTCCTGAAAAAAAGTAGATTGGGTTGTGTTAGAACAACAAATAAGTATTCAGGAACAATTACCTTTGGAGATTAAGGAGAAATTGTTAACAAGTTTATCTTTTAAGGAACCAGAATTGAATCCGGTTTTCATAGAATCCTCACAGTGTGAAAGCAGGCCATTCAGACCAACAAGTCCACACCAACCCGTTGTGGGAGAAAACCTACACAGACATAGCGAGAATGTGCAAACTCCACACAGACTTTCACCCAAGGGTGGGATCAAATCTCGAACCCTGGCATTGTGATACAGCAGTGCTAACCACAGAGCCACCGCACTGAGCTCATACAGACAGCATGAGAAGATGGTGACCAATCAGCTTGTGTGAAGATAATTTAACTATTATAATATGGCTGCACCTTTCATGCTAACAGCAATTCCAATTTTTATCCATAGGCACTCAGATTTCCCAGCCTTATCTAAAACTGACAGCTTGAAGCAGGTGAGACAAGCTTAATCCTTGAGATAAGAGATTTTACAGCACTGTTTGTGGGGCAGAAGGAAAAAGCGTGTTAGCTCCAAGCTCTGAAATTTATCCATTAAACATGATTTGCCGTGTCTCCAATGACTTGATCCATCTGCTTCTCTAACACCACTGTCTGCTTCCCTGACACCCTTACTATCAGAAACACTGAACAAAATCTGATACAACCATCCAACCCCATTCCCAAGCCTTGTCCAATGCACCCACATCATTTTCCCAGGCTTAAACACTGTCACGCAAGCTGCCAACCACAAGGGCATTCAGCTGATCAAGCAGGCTACCTGCCAGCCTTGTGGTTAAATTGGACAAGACTTTTGGGAAACCCGCCTTCCAAATTTTCTGACATTTCAACAGCTCCCCTTTCTCCAAGTGGACTCTGATACAGGCTGATAAATCAATGCTTCAGCGAGCAAGTGTTCATTCTAATGAAACAGACTTGCTAGACACAGTGTGGAAGAACACATTTGATACTTAAATGCGAATTTGCTTACCAAAAAATATCATTTTGGCATAACATTCTCAGGTAATCTGAAATATAAGTGTAGCGTTGGAAAGGCAGATGACTTTAGACTATGAGATAATAAGCACTGCCAATGCCAGAGTTTCGACTATACTTTGTACAGAACAAACAAAAACAAAATATTGTGAATTCTGGAGATTGGAACTAAAATCAGAAAGTGCTGGAGAAGATCCAAAGACACTGAAGAGAGAAAAACAGAGATAATATTTCAAATCAAACATGCCTCTTTTATAGATAAAGAATCCCATAAATTAGAACATCTGTGTTAATAAAACCCCAGGATATAATGAGAATAATTTTCACTCCATTGTGGTGAACTGATGGAGTGAATCGACACCTGTTGATTTTATTTCCATTGAAATGATTACATTGCATCTCTCGACATAATTTCCTCAGTGTACAGTGACAGGGATAACATGCCAATAAGTCAACAAAGAAGAAATCGTGCAAATATCTGGTGACCATCTGCGATCTTTGGACCCCCTCATGGAAATTCTCCAGTTCGCTGGTCTGTACAATAAATAAAGATTCAAGCCTTTACTCAATTATCTTCGGAGATTGAGGAGAAATTGTTAAGATGTTTGTCACAGGGGCTCATTGTGATACTGAGACACAGGCACCATGCATTGCTGGGTTTACAGATCTGTGCCAGGATTGCAATTCTATTCAAGAAATTGCTGGAGAAACTCAGCAAGTCTGGCCATATCTGTGGAGAGAAAGCAAAGTTAACCTTTTGAGTCCAGTAACCCTTCTTCAGAACTGTTAAAGAAAATAAAAGATCCAGGAGGTAATAGCTGAATACAGAAGTTTGTTCAGTTGCAGCAAACAGGGGTTACTGAATTGACAACATGAGTTGTTTCAACTGGAAGAGAGGACTTAGTGCTTGGTCTGTGTTCTCTGTGGTATATGCTAGTGATTTATATTACTACTTAGGAAGCATGAACAAGAAATTTTCAGACAATACAAGAATTGTCTGCATTGCTGATAGCAAGGAGGGAAACTGCAAACTTCAATGGACCTGTCAAGTGGGCAGAAAAGTAGCCAAAAGAATTCAATGCAGAGAAGTGTGAGGTCTTGTATTTAGGGAGGTCAAACAAAATAAAGGAATGTACAGCAAATTTTAAAATACTGAGAGATGCAGAGGAAGTGAGTGATCTTGGAATGAATATCCACAGATAGGTGAATATAACAGGACAGGTGGAACAGGTGATTAAGAAAAATCAAACGAGCTGCAGATGCTCTACATCAGGAACAGAAACAAAGTTGCTGGAAAAGCTCAGCAGGTCTGGCAGCATCTGTGAAGG
>JAHRHZ010000053.1:3865468-3955493 GCA_024137785.1 Ginglymostoma cirratum | reverse complement strand
ACCCTTCATCAGAAAATTTTCTGATGAAGGGTCTAGGCCCGAAACGTCAAGCTTTCCTGCTCCTGGGATGCTGCTTGGCCTGCTGCGTTCATCCAGCTCCACACCTTGTTGTCTCGGATTCTCCAGCATCTGCAGTTCCTATTATCTCTGATACAGTAAAATGGACTTGGAGCCACATTTAGGCCAGACTAGGTAAGAAGGGTCGATTTCCTTCACTAAAGGACATTAGTGAACCAGATGGGTTTAATAACAATTGAAAATGGATACATGATCATCATTAGGCTGGCTTTTCATTCCAGTTTGTTTTTTTATTTAAATCAAATCTCACCATCCAACGTCATGAGATTCAAACTCATGTTCAGAGCACTAGCCTGGGTTCTGGATTATTAGTCTAGCACCATTACCACTATGCCACCACCCTTTATGTTTTACAAGAGGAATTGAATGTAAAAATACAAATGTTATGATTCAGTTATACAGGGCATTGGTGAGATGACACCTAGAATCCTGTGTGCAGCATTTGTTCTCCTTATTCAAGGAAGGATGTGAATATATTGGAGGTGGTTCAGAGGAACTTTGTGAAATTAATACCCAGAATGAAGAAAGGCTGTCACGGATCTTTGTGCTATGAGGTCGACAGGCTGAGTCCCATTGTTGCTGATGGTCACCACATTCCAGTGTTAAATGTCAACATGGTCCTTAATTTCTACACCTCCTGGCACATTAGAGTCATGCATAGCAGCTTCCACTCAACAAAACATCATTGTCTTAAGGAAGTGGCCAATACCCGCTTCAGGAGAGTTAATCAATATGTGCATCATTGCATTGGCCTGGACAGTTAGTCAGAGAGAGATGTCAGCTTTGGTGACTTGATTGAATTCCCCAGATTCAAGGTCTAAGACTAGATTCTCGGTTGCCATTCCTACTCGTTAAACACATAGTTACTTCCTCCAGTGAGGACAGGAGCGAAGGAGCAATCCAAAACCAGCCACATGATGATTGGAGCTACAATCAAGAAGACCATAGGCCTCCTGAAGATAAGATTCAGGTACGTGGGTTATTCTGGTGAGTCTCCCAGGTTATGATGGTCTAGTGTGCTTTGCACATGCTGATTTTGCAGATTGAAGAGGTCTTGGCCAATCAAGATTTAGTGGGGTGAGAGGGATCATAAATGAGGAGGATAAGTAGGAAGCTGGAGAACAGGTGTGGAATTTGGAAAGGCACAAGGGCTGCACAGAAGGCACAATGATATACACATTAGGGAGGCTTAGATTTATATGTCAATCATTCAGATGAACTGAAAGTTTTATTTTCAGTCAAATGATGATCCATCTTCAATCTGCCATTTATCTCAAACATTCATCCAGTGCCAGTTCATTCTTCTGGAAGATCCAAAGAATGGATGCAAATACCATAGTAACTTTTAAATAAGCATAGAGTGAGCCATGGTTCTCCTGCATGTCTGGAAAGCTGCTAATAGTAGATGGCAACAAAGCAGAAATTGCTGGAAAAGCTCAGCAGGTCAGGCAGCATCTGTGGAGACAAAGCAGGGTTAATGTTTTGTGTCCAGAATTGAAGAAGGATCACTGGGCTCGAAACATTAACTCTGACTTCTCTCCACGGGTGCTGCTAGACCTGCTGAGTTTTTTCAGTAATTTCTCTTTGTTTCTGATTTCCAGCATCTGCAATTCTTTCACTTTTTGAATAGTAGAAGGAAATGTGGATATATGAACTCAGAGCAGAAGTAGACCTCGTGGCCTCTTGAACCTGCTCAGCCATTCAGTAAGATCATGTTTAATCTGATTACTCTACATTCATGTATACTTTTGATAACCTTTCATACTTCTGTCTTAATGAAATTATGCAGAAAATAAATTGCGTCTTTATTACAAATATCATTAGACGCAAGTCGTCACACTTTAGCAATCCATTTACTTGCAAAGCCCAAATACATCGAATGCTAATTACCTCACAAGAAAGACTCAATGGCAAAGTTGATGACATACTAGCTGCTGACTTTGGGACTCCAGGCAAATTAAGCAACCATTTGAAAATCTCAGCAGCCAGACCTGCACCCCTTGCTTTTATTCCATCCATTACTTTCGTAGGAAATGCTGCAACCTTCCACACTACCACCCAGTCCAGCAGCCATATTCTCATCTTTCTGGTGCACAAACAACAGACGTCTTATAATAAAACATAGCTCTTCTGTAAATGAAACTGAAGGTTCACTTCTGCAAACCCAAGCAAGGATCAAGGTGTGGAACAGGGTACTAAACCTGGCAGAGCCAAGGAGTCACTGATGTGCTTGTGGCCTTGCAACCAGGTTCTCTGAATGGCCATATGGCTACTGGCCTCCTCTATGACCACCATCTTCCTTGGTTAGACCAAGGATGGGTTGGTGTTCTGCTTCCATTTCTATGGAAGAGGGCTTCCTGCTTTTCCAAAGCCACAAAACATACAAGTTGTAGTGTGTCATCTCTGAAAAGTCACATTTTCCTTGTACAAACTAGCATCTCATTCTTCAACCCTTCACTGTGGCTGACTTGCTGAGCTCTTGGGCTTCTCCCAATGGTAGCACTGCATTGCTGGATGGAGATCTCTTGCAGGTGTATACTGAGACCTGAAGCAACATTGTACTCCTGGGAGTGCTTGGTTAGCTGGTGCAAAATGGCTGCAAGACCAGGAATCAGAGCCAGTGTCACCTGCTACTGATCCTGCTTTCCCCTCTCCACTGATTCATTGAAAATTCTGGCCTAGGATTGCAGTCCAATACATGTCAAGAAAATATTTAGGCCCCCTTCTGCTTATGGTGATCTCTCTTTTCTCTCGAGAATGGTGACCCCCACCACCACCATCATCCCCCCGACCATCTTCCCCCCTACCCCCCACCCACCCCACACATCCAACCCTTCACTTTGTAATATTTCCTTTTTTGTATTACTGAGGAATATCTTCACCAATTTCTAGCTACATCTCCAAGCCACAGGCAATCAGTTAGGTACCTCAAACATGCTAAGTTACCCAGTGGGAATCAGAAATACAAAATTATAATGCCGTCTTATTAATTTTGACAAGATCTCTGTATCCCCAATCTTTCCAGGACACAATCCCCTGCCTTGCCCACTTTCCCATAAATATTGGACCATACAGTCTACTTTTGTTCAAAGCAATGTTAGTATCTGAAAGACATCTTTCAAATTCCCTCTGGAGAGATTGCAGGTACTTACAGCTAAGGAAAGACAAAGACATTTAATCTTGCTTAGCTCATCCTTCAAGCAACAATACATCTCCCTGCTACACATGTCCCCAACAATCTAGCTCCCCAAATGATTTCCAAATAATTGCTTCTTTCTCAATTTCATAGTACTCCAGCTCCATTCCCCTGTCCAATATTGACTTCGGTCTATTGCTCACCTTGTGTGAAAGGATCCCATCAATTCTTGATTTGTATCTATGCAGTTTTCCTGTGGGTCCCTTTATCCTCCTTTCACTATTTGATTTGATGTAAATTGCTGGACCTATCTATTCCATACTGTTTGTTCTCATTCTCCTCTCTAAGGTCACCTTTCAGTTATTTCCTTTAAAAGCTAAAGAGCCCATTTCTCCTCATAATCCAATTCTCTGGTGAGAGGAAGTTCTGTGCATCTTCTCTGAATGTCTCTCAAATTTATCAGTGATAGCACTTAAGATGTACGTACACTGGACACAGTAGAACGCGTGATAGGATTGATTGCCCCTGCAAGGAGTAGGGGTGATTTGCTTTGAGATTTTTGTTTGTGTTTTTGTCTTAAATACAGAGGAACAAAATAATTGCTGAGAGTCAGATATCATTCTTTAGAAAATGGTAGTTCAGATTTAAACACTTCACCTTTAAGAAGCTTCTACTAGACTCTTAAAAACAATGGCCTTGAACTGATTGTCACAAGATAAAAGGGCGACTTCTATGGAGGCTGCTTCAGTTCCATTCTTATAGATAGAAGACTTAATCAGTGCTACTGATAATTGCTTTTGACTAATCATTTCTGGAAATGCTTTGGAATAATTGTTGTTTCGCCACCACCTGAGGTGAGACTGCAATTCCACAGTGAGTTATGGTTAGGAATCGACGTTTGTCACATCAAGATGTGCTTGAGTACCAAATGGTAAGCAGCCATGCATGACATGAAACATATCATTCCACTGGAGCAATAGTCTTTAAAATAGAGTTGGATTCACTCATCTTGAAGATATCAAAATTGAAGTTGGCATTTTCCAAATAACATTGCTCGATCACAGGTTTTGAAATTACACTATGCAATATTTGGCAGATTTTTTTAAAATAAGAAATGCACTGTGATAGCTTTGCTATAGGATGTAGCTTTCCTTCAACTATTAAAGGTCTTCCAAAACTTATTGTAGCTGTATCAAAGTCTTTGGTCTTTTATTTTGTGGAAGCATTAATCAAAAGGCTAATACTTATTTTAATAGAATAGGCAGAAGAATTTAATATGAATGTATCGAATGTTTACACACTATTACTTTTGCAGTAAAAATCTGACATTTCATCTTGAAGGGCATCTCTTTACCTGCGCAAAGAATTTGAACACCAATTTAGTCACAAATCAATAGTGAGGTTGAATCCTGGATAGTCCACTCACTGGTCTTTAAATGCTGGTTAAATTTTAAGGTTAACACAAAGCCAGCTGCCTCATTGACTGTTCAATAACAAAGCAAGATAGAATCTTCATTTATGTAAAAAGTCTGGTTACAACTCATGGATTACTTTATTTACGACAACTTGTATATATGTTATTTCAATTTTATAATTGCTTGCAATTACAGCCCATTTCATTACTACACAGCTTCTACTGTTTTGCCCTTCCCCCGAGAAACTAGATGGTGCTTATTTCTAAAGTCAAGTTCAAAGCCTAAAACAAAACAAAGAACTGCAGAAGCTGAAGATGTGAAACAAAAAAGAAATTGCTAGAGTAACAGATCTGAAAGTTGAGTTAACTCCATTTTGAAGATGGGTCACTGGACTTGAAATGTTAACTCTGCTTTCTCTCCACAGATGCTGCCAGACTTGCTTAGTTTTGCCAGCAATTTGTGTTTCTGTAAGAAATCAGAGGGGTTGACTAGTGGCAGCAGTTTATTCTTTGCTTCTCTAGGCCTTCATGAAATTCTGTCTTCAGCACAAAATTCCAGAATTCTGCATGCATAGTGTCCTCATTCATTCTTTGTCCATCTAAGTGGGCATCAGTAAACCACCAGCCAAACTACATCACTATGGCTGCTTTTGGACTGCTTCAGCCCTTCAGGGCTTTAACTTCAGTGGCACCTTCTAAGCTTCTGCCAGGTCCCTTTGTGCACAGGGACAAACATGCATCTCATGGCTCTTCACTTCATTTGTTTTGAGCTTATTTTGAAGGTGCCAAGCTCTGCTCCTTGCATTTTTTTTAGTGCAGAGGATCTTTGGTGGTCAGTTACAGATAGTCAGCCTTTTTGGCTTGCACTTGCTTTTAGCACAGAAGGAGTGGCACAGATTGTCATAATTTACGACAATGAATAATCAAGGAGGGAAGACATATTGTTGTACAATACTGGGCTAATTCCATGTCAAATCTACAACATGTGCCAGCAGACTTACGTGGCAAACACACTGCATGTATTTCAACCAAATGCCCAAAAGCCCATGTCTGAGAGTCAAAGGAATCCAGTCCTGAATGGGATTAAAGAGGACTATAGTCAGTCAAGGGGTTCTGCCACAGTCAGCCAAGGGGGTTCATCAATTCCAGTGAAGGTATTGATCACAGTTAGTCGAGCACTTATTTCTAACGGATTCTAATGATCAGTGTCTCTGCAGTACGGGAAACCAACCATAGTCAGTCCTACAGGTCAAATGTAACCAGCCCAGAGATTTCAGTCAGACAAATCACTGGAAAGATCACTGGACCCGAAATGTTAACTCTGATTTTTTTCTTCACAGATGCTGCCAGACCTGCTGAGCTTTTCCAGCAACTTCTGCTTTTGTTCCTGATTTACAGCATCCGCAGTTCATTCGGTTTTTATTTACTAGCTAACGCATGCCTTCCTGAATTCTTTAAATGTCCTAAGCTACACAGTGATGGCTGGTGGGGGACAGGGTGTACCCCTTAATGAAACACTGACATCAATGCAAAATGAAGAGGTAGCGCTGGCTATGTTTCTACAAAGGGCACAGTGGAATTGAACGTGTGACTCCTTAAGATGAGGTTTCAATGCCTGAACCACTCCTGATGAGGTACCCAGGACATGGTGAGCCATGTCAATGTGGCATGGTGTATTTTTCACAGCTGCAGCTGACAGAGGGGACATCCTGGATGCAAAAGTAAATGAAGCAATCTTCTGAGAATGAAGGTAAAGGATATTGACCAGGAGGGCAGGTTAGAGCAATGTACAATCAAGTGTGTGAAGCAAGACAGAACTGAATTGAAACCCATTTCCATGATGACAAACCTAGATTTTTAATAGTCTAACTTTCTGTTTGTGATATGGCGAGCGGCCTCTAACTAGTGCAAGGTACATACTGATCTGGTTATTTGTATTAGGCCTTGAACATTCCTGTTTGCTGATTAACTATTTTTATCCATGTGATTGTGAACTTGATAACTACAAGTGATCTCACATTTAATTATCTACACATTACAAGCCCTAATCACTGTTTAGAAGAAATTAGCATTCAGTGAGACAGAGCATGGTGCTAAAGTTACATCGTTTTTAAGGCTTCAATCAACATATATTAGGTATGTGCAGTAATCTCCCTCATATAGACAGTAGATAGAGAGAGGAATCTGAGGCACTTCTTTTTGACCCTGCCATCGTCAATTAATCTTCAGTGTTTCAGAGTTCATGAAGAAGGGTGCTCGATTGTCCTGAAATGTCCTGAGCATCATCTGGGACATTGTTTAATATGGGAGAGGCAGTGCTTTGTGGAGATTCTTCCAGAAGGCCGTTGAGTATGAGGGATAGTGGTCACGTGTACTTCTCACTGTCGACCTCCCAGCCATGAATGACAGTGTATTCTCCCTTCAAAAACGGATATATAGAATGAAACTTTACATCCTGAGATGTGTGGAATCATCACTGATTCAGTACTCTCACTCACAAGGTTTATATCAGTTTGAAAGATATGTGCAGGCCAGGTCTAACATAACCTCTCCCTGCGTGAAGCATCAGGTTTGTCCACCTTAACTATAGCAAGGAGTCAATTGCTTGGCAGAGATGAACAATGCTTGACCATTACAAGTTTCAGGATGTTTGAAAATACAGTTCATCTCTCAAATGGGTGCAATATTATCAGGCCTAACAGCAGCAAATGTTTCAAAGCAGACATTTTAAGTGTGCACATGAACCCCTATTTACAAAACTGTAAGACTATATTTGCAATAATATGTCATTCGCGCGCTTTTTGTCATATGTCATTCAGTGGGGCTTTTTTTTTTCTTACCCTTCCACTAGATCAAAGGGCAGTCCTGACACCCACAGCTGGGATGAAAGAAGCCTGCTCTGTAGTTGGCTCTGTTGGTCTAGGAAACCTGTTGGGAGGTTTGAACATAGACACCTCGGATCTGCTGTAAGTGTGCCAGGATGGAGGCTCACCTCCTTACTTTAGGGCTTTGGTATCACAAGGAGGTAGAGGAGTGGGCACATCTGCAGTACCCCAAGAGGGGCCCTGTAGTTCTGAGGCATGCTGTGTATGGTCCCTTCTCCCTCTGGGTACCTGCTGGCACAACCCTACCTCCCTGAGAGGAAGGGACACCTGGAGTGCTGTCACAGTTCCTTTACACTTTCTTGCCTTGCTATTAATGAAGGCAATAGAGCTCAGGTCCACACACATCTCCAGCACACACTGAGGGTCTCCAGGTTAGTTATAAACATGTCCATGGAGGTAGCTAGATGCACACATGCACATGCCAGAGACAATACCATTCTGAGAACATTGGTGGACTCTTCCATTCTTCAATCCAATTTAAGTACTGCCTCTGACAAGCCTGCCAGATAGTCCTTGGCCTTCCTGTGGGTATTGGCAAAGTCATTCATCACCGATACCATCGGATCATCCTCTGTTTGTGGCTGAGTAGGTACCTGGTCACTCACAGTTAGAGGACTGTCAGAGACCAGTTGCATTCCTTCCTTAAACAGCAAAGGAGACTTAACAGAGACACGGTTACCAGATTGTGCTCCTTCTTCTAATCTAGGTAGACAAACCCAAGAGTGAAGCCCGTGAACTAATGGAGGGTGAAAGCACGAACCTTGCTGCTGGATCCTCTGAGGCTTCTGTGGCTTCCTCCTCAGAGGTGGAGCTCGAGCAGAGGGTCTCTGGTACTGGCCTCTTTGGACTAACTTACGCCAGTGCCTACATGAAGAAGGGAGAGAATTAGTTGTGTTAAAGGAACAAAAGTCTATCGGATCATGACTGAGTTATCTTTGGGATAGTGGGAGAGTAACAAAGAACTGCACAATGAATCTTACTGGGTTGCTTGCTCACTGAGGTCTCTTTGTCCCCATATGAACAGTATCCAATTCTAACATTTTTATCTCATATAGCATGTGATATCTTATATCTGCCATCTCCACTATCTTCATGTACTGGGCCCCCATTCTTCACACTGTCCAGTCATGAAACATTTTTCCCTTGAAATTTGACAAAAGGATGGATTGAGTACAATGGAAGTGGATAGAGTAACTGTTAGTGGCAATACAGGGGTAGGACATGTGATGGAATATCCCCGAGTGGGTGAGTATGAAGCTCAGAGGGCAGGGAGAGTTAGTGGTCTGTGAGGGTGAGGTGGACAAATGCCATTGAATATACACAATGCATAGCAAACGTTGTAGTCCACAGCAGCAGTGGGAGGTATGCAAAAGTACTGAGCTCAAATATGTGTTGGCTCTGAGAGTGTGAGATTGCAACATAAAGATAGTGGCACCTATACTTGCAGAGTGCAGAACACCGTTAGCCTACTTGTTGCACTACTGCACATCCTAGGCACTGAGCCTGAGCACAAACTCAGTCCAGGTTAGCTGAGACTGGTGAATTGGTCTCCTTACCTGTCAGTAGGAAAAGAAAACACTGGCCTCCTTTCATCACTCTTGTATATCAGTGTGCCTTCAGATACCTGTCAGGAAACCAACAAACTAATTTGCTTTACATGGCCATTTCCTTGGGTATAATGGTGCAGGATAATAGTGGGAAAGGCACTTCCTGACTTCTGCTATCAGAATTGCCATTCAAATATGGCACCATTGGCAAAAACCTCACAAAGTTCTGGCAACAGTGAGCACTTCTACCTCTCCTATTGCATAATTTCACACGATGAGAGCTGTAGACCTCAGATGCGTTACTAATGAAACCGGGAGCAGGAGATTGTGTGAGAAAAGTTGCCATAGGCTATGGGAGTCTGAGTGCCATGAATCTCACTTGAAAAAAAACACTTTGCCAAAAATTAGGATAATCCAGCCCTTTATAATTTTCCTCGCATACTTCACTCCAATTAAAATCCAGTTAATCTGTTAACCAGAAAGAATAAACAGCCAATCATAAGTTTTCTTGTGCGAAGGTAAGAATAATTTAATTATTTATAATTCCCAGCAAAATACAAACGCGACAAACACAACACAAACACAACACAAACACATATAAGCACGGGTAAATGGTTAAAAAGAAGGGATCATGTACAATACAAGAGAATAATAAAACAGAATGCAGTTTCAAGTCCTAGGTGCTCTCGAGGTCTAAATTTTTAATCTGAGACAATTGTTCAGTGGCTTACCTTGGACAAATAGCAGCCATGGGCAGGGCAGGTATCAGTGTTTGACAGTTTCTCCAATTTACTTTGTCACTGGTCTTTGTCCTTCCTATGACTGCAGTGAGAGAGAGCAAGAGAGCAAGAGCGAGACAGCCTGCTCAAATTCTAGTCACATATCCATTTCCCAGGCCTGTCAAAGAAGTTGCTTGAAATGAATGTCATTCATGTATTCCCTTTATTGTCTTCATGCTGGATAATTGCAAATAAAATTTCTCTAATCTCCAACTTTAGACTCCTCGTAAAGATGTAAATCAAACAGCTGATGTAGGTTTCATCATACTGTTTCAGTAGCTGTTTTGGTTTCTATTGGCAAAAATTGTACATTCCAGTTCAAGCTGGTTCTTGCTTATTAAAGAATATATGAAGTGTAGCTAGCTTGTTTTTGAGTGATTATTGCAGCACATTTCATCTCAATGTTGTCCCTTTTCAAAATAATTTCAGTCCATGAAAATCCTAGATATTAAAATCAGGTTAAAGTAAAAATAAAATGGTAGTTCATGTTTTATCACTTTCATGACATGATTATCACAATGCAGCCTGAGCCTTATTCTGGGTGCAACTCAGAACTTCATGTTGAGAGGTATATTTTACCTGGAGACCATCAGATAAGGTTCCAAATACTAGCCATTCCAAATGTCAAGGCTCATTCTTCTCTTTCAACTGGACATTCTCACTCAACCCACTTGAATTCAATTTTGATGGCATTAAAACATAACACGGCTGTAGGTTTACTTCTTTATTGAGGTGAAGACCCTTCACTTTGATGAATCCTGTTCTCATGTGCCTCCTGAGCTATGCTACATCTTGTGTTCAGTTGAAGATGATTGTACTTTGTGACTAAAAGATCCTATGTACTTTTATTTTCCCTATTCTTCATACTTAGTCTTAGCTCTTCTATCTACTGTTGTGAGTAGTTGAGTTTTATCTACACCGTTAAAGAACATAGGTAATGTTGCAGACATACAATGCTGCCTCATAGACAGCAGGATAACAAAAGTCAGGTCATCATTGGAAACCCGAGTGGGGCGATGGTAGATTGGACAGAATTCTTAAAGAAATCCAATTTTAAGTAATTGCAAGTGGGACAGGTTTAATGAGTCCGTTTGACAACATGTCCACAAGCTTGCAATAAAAACTAAGAAAGCTAATTATATACAAAATAATATGGTTTAGCGCTAACAGGCAAAACTAATGTTTTGCTGCTTCACTAGACTAGAATATGGATATGTTTTCAGCTACAATATTTTGGGTTGCTGATAAAATGTTCAGTGCAAACAAACATTTGTTCTGGGGAATTATAATTATATCATAAATTTAACATTATGCACAGGGAATTAAATTACTGAATAATTTACTTATAAATAATGAAGTATATCTCTGTAACTTGAGTGGCTACAGTAAGTTGAAAGCCACTGACTCTGATAATCACTTGAGTCCATGAGGAAAGGGGCTGAGCATCCTCTGATAGGAAACCCATGAGAATGGGTACCTGAAGCATCCTACAAAAATATCTTTGATATATAAACGTTTCCCAGTGATTCAGTTGCTTCCATTAAAGTGAATAGAAGATTGCAATGAAGGAAGTTCAGGTTAACAAGTCAGAGATCTCAGGAGGGCATGGCAAGTCAAAATTTTGTAGAGTGTTCGATTGGTTGGTGGGGAATATAGTCAATTGTGGAATATCTAAAGAAATGATCTTGCCCCATTACTTACCTCATTAAACCTGCCCTTCCTGCCTCCTTTTATCTATTGGGCATTTACAAACACTGGAAATCCAGTCTCCATTTTTAAAATGGAATTTTTACATGTATGTTCAAATCCATTTCGCAATTCACCCTTGAATCTGCTTCCATCAGACTTCCTCGCAACAGATTCTGGATCATAAACTTGCTGTGTAAAATGAAAAAAAAAATCTCATTTCCTGCCTGGCATCATTTTTTTTTTACCAATTACCTTCAATCTCTGTTCTTTGATTACTGACCCCCCAGCCAGTAGAAACAGCTTCTCTCCAGTTACTCTATCAAAACTCCAATCAGTGACTACATTGCACTGCTATACCATAGAAAATGGATATCTTTGTACTGTACACTTCTCAAAAATATCTATGCTACATGGACAAGATTTCTGCCAGTCTGGTTCAGCCTTGGACAATGGTTAAAGGAGGGCATCATAAGTCACCATATGTCTTTAGACGCAATGTTGTATAGTAACAAGAATATGTAAAATACTGTATATTATTTGGTATTAAAGGTGGAGTTGTGCATTTTCTGATATTCCCCATTAAAGGTACCAGGTATCTGTGCTGAAAACAATCAAACTTTGGAGTTAATTAGGAATTAAAGTCGATTAAAAGGTAATTGTTTTCCCATGGATCTTCAGCATTTTTTCATGAAACCTATGGATTTTTTTTTTAGTTTAGCATTTTGAAAGGCGCCAAAGTGAATTAGCTTTGTTTTTATATAGATGAGTTATAAGTGATAAATTTGTGAAACAGAACAATCTGAAGCCAGTACTGTGATAATTCATAAATAGAGCAATAACTCAGGGAACAGAGAGTAACAGAGGAAGCAGATAGCTCCAGCAGTTCTTGACAGTTGTATTTCAGATTAAAGAGTCAAATTTAGTTGTTATATGACAAGGGAAACCACAATCAAGACGGGCTCTGTCCCCAGTCCTCCAGTTCAATATTTGTCAACTTCAGACTGCATATTAGACTGAACAATTAGGCTTAGAGGGGGTTTTGTGACATTGAGAGGAGACAAAAGAGCCATCATTCCTACATCTTTTACAGTCACCTGTTTGAAAATGCATCTACGAGTTTCCTTAAACCACTGTCCCTTAGCTCCAATAAGAGGGGCAACTGGACTTCTGAATCACTGGGTTTCCATTAAAATCCTACAACTGTTGCTATCATTTTCTCCACCTCTCATATTCTCTACCAAGACAAACATTATGATGTTTCACTGTTCCTGACACTCGAACTAGCTTTTTGTTTTGAAATTTTCTCCTAGCCCTCTCATGGACTCTCTAAGGTCATTTTTGTTTTCAGAGGATTAAACTCATACTGAACTATTGAATGTCAACCTTCCCTCCTTGGCTGAAGAACCGTTGATGCTATAACACTTGGCCTTCCTTAGGTACTATGATCCCCTTCCAAAACTATCGTTTCTCGCAAAAGATCTACTTGTAAACATGCCAGTTTTGCAAATTACTGCCCCATTTCTAATTTTTCTTCCCTCTCCGAAGCCCCTGAACATATTCTCATCTCCCATCTGCGCTATCTTTAACACAATTACATGTCTGAACACTTCTGCACTGGTTTCCATAACACTGAAAAAATCCTCATCCAAAGCACAACCGATATCCACTGTGACTGATTGACGGTTGTGCACTTTCTACCATCATTGTCAACTCTGTGCTTCATTTGAAATGATAGACCAAACCATTCTCATCTAAAGACTCTCTTCCATTGACTAGCTGAGTGGATCTGAATGGAACTGGTCCCTGTTTGGTCCAATTCGTACCTGCTCACTAATAATCAGGCCACTCCCAGCAAAGACTTCTTCTCTGTTCCTGAATCTGAAGCTTCCTTAGCCCCCTTCTCATCCACATTTTACATCATGGTGCCAACTTCCACGTAGTGACAGGCAGCTGTGTGTCTTCATCGTCTTGATCAGTCAGCACCCTCAGTGTTGTCAATCTGCATGTTTATCTTTCAGCACTACGCAACTACCTATTGGAAACATTGAATTCATTATTTTTTGGCCCCAACCATAAAGTACATTCCTAATCATCAGTTTGTGGTATTCCTTTAGCCATTGTCCAAGGCTGAACCAGATGATTAGAAACCTTGATGCTCCATTTAACCCTTTGACTCAATATTGACTCCATCACAAATCATGCTCTTTCCAGCTCAGAAAATTGTCCATCATTTCCCTTGACAAAACCAAATTAATGCTGCAACGTCACTCAAACATCTTTTTTCATCTACAAACTGGACTATTCCAGTGCTCATCTGCATGGCCTGCCATCCTCCATCCTTCCTAAACTTGAGTTCATCTTAAATCCTGCTGCCTATATCCAAAATTCTCCTCTAATATCACCCATGTGTTGACTAAATGGTTTTAGTTGCTGGTTCACCAACATTTCAAATTTAAGATAGAATCACACAATTTCTAAGTGTGGAAGCAGGCCATTCAGCCCATCGAGTCCACACTGACCCTCCAAAGTGCATCCTACCTATACCCACCCCATACCCAATATTTCCCATGGCTAATCTAGCTGGCCTGCATATCGCTGGATACTATGGGCTATTTAGCATGGTGAAAGATGTGCAGGTTAGGTGGATTGGCCATGTTAAATTGCCCATAGTGTTCAGGGATGTGTAGATTAGGTGGGTTACAAGGGGACGGGCGTGGGTGGGATGCTCTGAGGTTCGGTGTAGACTTGTTGGGCTGAAGGGCCTGTTTCCACACTGTAGGGATTCTATGATTCTAATTCACCTAATCTGCGCATGTTTGGACTGCAGGAGGAAACCAGAGCACCTGGAGGAAACCTACGCAGACACGGGCAGAATGTACAAACTACATACAGTCAGTCGCCTGAAGGTGGAATCATACCCAGGTCCCTGGTGCTGTGAGGCAGCAGTGCTAGCCAGTGAGCCACTGTACCACCCCAATTCAATACCCCTTTGATCTTGTACCTCTCCATATTTGTAACTTCCTCCATCTCTGCAATCTTCCAAGATTTCTACACTTTTCTGACTCTGACACCTTCTACCATCTTTACCAGTTTTTCCAACAAAGCTGGTAACACCTTCAGGTGATTAGGTTCAATTGCAATTGTAGCCCAAACTTCTCTGCTGTTTCCTTTCTTTCTAAGCTTTATAAAACCAATATTTGACAATTCTCTTATTCATCTGCATTGTCTCATGTTACTTGTTATCTGTTTATGCTATATAAATCTTTTTTGGACTTTCTGCTGTATTAAATGTATGATGTAAATACAATTGTTCTCAATGTAAATACAGTAGATGATGGAAATATGAAATAGGAATAAAAAGAGCTGGAAATACTCAGCAGGTTGACAGAGTGGAATGGAGTTAAAGTTTCAGGTTAAGGTAAGCTTGCACCAAAATTGAAGAAACATCGTTATATGTCAGATTTTACCAGTGAAAGGTAGCAGAGAGCATCAGGAACAAAAGGGAAGGTCTGTGATAAAATGCAGTACAAACCACTAAATATTTTATAATAAAATAAAACAACGGAAGTGGTAATGGGTTTAATTGAGAGATGTGCCTGGATTTTCTTCCTATTTCTTCACGAGATGCAGGCATCACTGGCTGGCTCTGGATGTATTACCTATCACTAATTGCCGTTGGAAAGGCTGGAGTGAGCTGCCTTTTTGAATCGCTGCAGTCCAATTTTGTCAGGGAGTGAATACCAAGACTTTGACGTGATGACAGTGAAGGAACAGCCGCACATTTCCAAGTCAGGATCATCTTGGAGAAGAACTTACAGGTTATAGACTTCCCATGTACTTGCTGCCCTCATGCAAATATGACATGAACAACTCTACAGCAGCCAACTGAATGCAACGTAAAGGAATACAACATAAAACATAGAACAGTATAGCACAGGAACAGGCCCTTCGGCTCTCCACATCTGTGCCAACCCCAATGCTATTCAGCTTTTCTGTATAGCTCAAACTCTCCAACTCTGGCGACACACTTGTGAATCTTGTCTGCACCCTTTCAAGTTTAAAAACATTTTCCTTATAGCAGGGAAACTAGAATTGAATGTGTTATTCCAAAAGTGGCCTGACCAATGTCTTGTACAGCCACAACATGACCTCCCAACTCCTATACTCAATGCACTGACCAATAAAGGCATGTGTACCAAATGCTTCTTGGTCCAAAAATACTACCCTAGGATAACTTAATACTTATGTTTTATATTTTAAAAAATATCAAGACCCAGATCCAATAAAACATAAAAAAGCCCTCACCCTACTCACTTATATAGGTTAACAAAAAAAAAATCAAGATTTATAAGTTTTATAACTCTTAAAAACAAACACTTAGCTGAGCAATGAAATCCTTATTCTCCCAGCTGTGAGTAGTTCCGATAATGAGGTCTCTCCAAGGTCAGCTGTGAAATTTCACTGTTTGTTTGATTTCCAGAGATGATTGTACTTTCACAGTCAGTCAGCTTCCTTTATAATTCTCAGAGGCCTTGTTTGATTTCTGTCATCTGAACCTTACATATGCTTCTTTTTTCTTTTTAAACTAAAGTTGCAACATCTCTCATCATCCAAGGTTCACCAATCTTATCTTTAACCCTCATGGCAACATATTGATCCTGAACTCTGGTCAACTGGCTTTTAAAAGACTTTCACATGTCAGATGTGGATTTATCCACAAATTACTGCTCTCAATTCAATTTTTTGAGTTCCTGTCCAATACAGTCATAATTAGCTTTCCCCCAATTTAGTTTTTTCAACCGAGAACAGTCTTAACTTTTTCTCCAAAACAGAATTATGATCCTTGTTCTCAAAATGCCCCCTCGCTGAAACTTCAATCACCTGGCTAGTGACATTCTCCAACACAATGTCTAATTCAGCCCCATCCTTTGTTGACTACCTAAATAAAGATGATTGCACCAACATAAAAAAAGAACAAAATGAAAGCAGAGCCTACGAGCCAAAGTTCTTGAAGTAATTGTAGCACCCAGAAGGCTAAAGAGTGCTGGATTGTGAGTTAAGATGTTGCTCCTTGAACTTTCATTGACCATCACCTGAGTACAGTAACAGGTCATGGAGAGAAAGATCACAGTTGGAGCAAGATAGAGAATTAAAATGGCAAAGGACATAAAGCTGAGAGTTACGCTAGCAGGTAGGATAGAGGAATTCCCAAAGCTGCTGTTATGAGATCAAGCTTGTTTGTGACATGCTCCCTGAGGCAAATGGCTTGCCAGCACTTTGCAGCTTAGGTTATGTCAGATGCACCATTTCATTGGTGAAATTTCAGCAGGTCTGGGCTAGCAGCTCTTGGTAGGGAAGATTTCCAATTGCCCTCGGTCCCGATTTTGAAGGAAAGCCTGTTGTCGCCACTGCCACTGACTGATGGCTTATATTTTACAGGCCTTCCCAAAAAACAGGCAGTGCTATTGTTCTACTAGCTCTCCAACCTAGACCACTGTTCACTTGACAAGCTTCCCATTGAGGTCATCGGATGTGCAAGAGTCCTTATTTATCTTCTTCTATTTCCTCGTCCAGGGAATCTGATACCAATTCCACCATGCTGTCCTAGACAAAATCAGCTAACATCCCCTGCTCAGTCATGGGGGAAATACATTATCAAGCTAATTGATGAACAGATGAAAGACTGAGACAAAGAAACTTTGCTGAACAACTCAGGACCAACAATGTGAATATCCAAAGCCAGCAATGTAACCAAACAAGTGCAATGTTATTTATATCTTCCAAATCATTGAGAGATCAGTGTGAGACAGGTCATTGTGGCAGCAGAACAATGGGGACAGAAGCTAAAGGAAAATGTGTTCATAATAAATTTGAGGTGCTGCATTATTCATGCTGATACGTAGGTAGTTGTGGTGCTGGTATTTTTGAATTAAACAGAATTGATTTCCTGCTTTTATGCTCAGAGATATCAATACTATTTGTACTTCCACTCATCAGACCAGATAAATTATTGATTAACTTCAAAGGAACATGCGTTTCAATGTACAATGTGGCCCTGCTGATAGCTTGCAGTTGTAACCAAGTCCTTGAATTCTTCAAGTTCAAATTCCCTTTTGATCTTGTAAGATTTGATTTAACTCTGTAATTTTGGCTCCTATTGTGGGCTGAAGAAGATAAAGTTTCAGACACACAAAAATAATCACACAGCTTTCTCAAAACTTCTGTTGCCACTGCTTCCTGTGGTACTGGACCCAACCTATCAGCATAAGCTTGCCTTAATAACAGCAATACACTGTACCTCTCATTTCATATATTTTAAAAAAAAATTCTCTGACTGAGCGTGACACTGTGATAAGGCTGTGTCTAATTCCGCTACAAAAGCAGTGCTGAGTTTCCTTTAAAGAAGCAATTATTAGATTTATTGAATTAATTTTCCCAAGCTACTAGTGAGAATTTTTTATGTCTCTTGGGGCTAGTTGTCGTTCAATGTGTTGTCCGAGACGAATTTGTGTCCTCCTTTGTCCGTGTGTATTGAGACCAGTGAGGATTGGTTGAGAATTGGATGAACACCAACTCGCCATCAAGAGACATGACCGATTCTCACTGGTCTCAATACACACGGACAAAGGAGGACATGGAATTCAACTGGGCCAACACATCCATAATAGCACAAGCCAAACAGAGATATGTCAGGGAGTTCCTGGAGGCCTGGCATTCCAACCGGAACTTCATCAACAAACACATTGAACTGGATCTGATATACAATCCACTGCAAAACAGAACCACAAGTGATACCAACCACCCCAGCAAACTGAGGCATAAAAATAACAAGCAGGATAGAACACCGACGCTTCACCAGAGGCACACTTACGATGTTACCTAGCAGGGTGACGCAACATCTGCAACCAAACACACTGGCTTGGTGAGCAAGCTTACAGCCTGATTCATGACCAGAGCTAAAAATCTTCTCAAAAACTTTATGGACCAAGAGGTCTTTACTCCTGTACTCAAGGCCCTTTTCAATGAAGACCAACATACAATGTGCCTTCCGAAGTGCTTGATGCACCTGCAAGTTTGTTTTAGAAAACTCAGATATTTTTGGGCACCCACACTTCACAATGTCTAACCCTTTAAAGATTCTGCTGCCTTTCTGTTCTACCAAAATGGATAATTTCATTATTATCCATTTTATATTCCTTCGGTCATGTTTTGATTCATCCATTGATATGGCACATTGTCTTCACAACTTACATATAATTTCTAATCATCCTGTTCAGAGATGTTATTAGACAGCTCTGGACCAGGTGTGACTGGCGTCCAGGCTCAGATTTAGGAATATTACCATAGTACCACAAAGGCCCTCCTCATAAGTTGTATTGCTACCTAAATTTGTGTCATTAGGGAACTTGGAAATATTGCAATTGGTCCTCACATACAAATCATTGATCTAAATTGTAAACAACTACAAGCTTAGCACTGATTCTGATGGTACTCCACTAGCAAAAACCTGCCAACCTAAAAACTATCTGTTCATTCCAGCACACTGTTTCCTGCCTGTTAACAAATTCTCAATCTAGACTAATTTACACCACCTTCACTGGTATGGATAGAGTTTGAATTAATCTTTCTGGGTAGCATTCTATCACCACCATCTCTCCGTTGCTCTATTCAACAATGGCTCAATGCACAAGCATATCTGCACCAATAGCCCAACACCAGAATGAAATTTTATGGTACAGCCTCTCTACCTACAACTTAAAATAGAACAGGGGCACAAAAAATGTCTGGAAAGCTTGGTTTTGAATAAAGTCATTTGTGAGATGCAACATTTGATCTGTGACTTTCCTATCCAAGGGGTAAAGAAACTGAGATCAATATTGTTTCCAGATTCTGGAAGGAAACTGTCAGGCATTTCAAGAATTTTCCAGGGGGACCTTTCAAATGTCCTGAAGATAGACTTGCCATTTAATTAAAGCCAAAGAAGCCTATAGTACAGCAACTAATGTTAATCATCAGCAAACAAGAACATTCCAGTGAAAATTAAAAGCAATTAAAACCTGGCAGAGACGCCCTGCAACAGGAGATTTAGTAAATTCCTGGAGAAGGAGAATTTGTCACTACAAAGCAGATACAGGCCAGATCTGAAATCAGATCATTTGTGGTCATTGCGGCAAACAGGCACTGTAATGATTTGGAACAAGGTCAGCCAGATGGTGGCACGGTGCTTTAGTGGTTAGCACTGCTGTCTTACAATGCCGAAACCTCGGGCGACTGCCTGTATGGAGTTGGCACATTCTCCTTGTGTCTGCGTGGGTTTTCTCTGGGTGCTCTGGTTTCCTCCCACAGTCCAAAGATGTGCAGGCTGGGTGGATTGGTCATGCTAAATTGCCTGTAGTGTTCAGGGATGTGTAGGTTAGATGGATTAGTCATGGGAAATGCAGGGTTGCAGGTATAGGATGGGAGGGTGGTGAATCTGGGTAGGATGCTCTTCGGACAGTCGCTGTGGACTTGTTGGGCCAAAAGGCCTGCTTCCACAATGTAGGGATTCTATTTATCATAGAATATGAGTTCCCTGATTGGGGCTGTTAGCTGGTCCAATCAGGGAAGTCTGGCTGACAGACATAAACAGAAGTATCAGGAGTTCTGCTCACTCCAGGAGCAGCTCTGATCTATTTGGGTTACTGATGTCTTGATGATGGGATCCTGGCCTTCATGGATTTATTTCAGGCACCACAAGATATGACTACAGAAATGGAAATAAAAGGGCCACAAAAGAAATAGTAATCCAAGACCTTAAACCCATGACATCACAAAACCAGTAATTGAAGCTGTAGAGTTGGAAGAATTAAAAGGCTCAACCTAGTCTAACGGGGCCAGAATGTTTCAGAATCTTTATTCAAGATACAGAGAAGAAGAGGATCAGTCATAAGAGACATAATAAAGGTGAGAATTATTATTAAGTTGTGGGTGATGGAATTATTCAGTACAACCATAACTAAAGCAAGAAAATTGTTTACTAAAGCCACAGACAACATGAGGCATTCAGAAAAACCATAAAAGGAGCAGGAATCATTTACTGAAGCCATGAACTTTGAAAGGAGAAAACTGAAGGACTGAGGGACACTGAAGGAACGGTGATGTATTTCCAGACCTGGGTGATGCGTGGCTTGGAGGGGACTTGCAGGGTGTGATGTTCCCATGTATCTGCTGCTGTTGTCCTTCTAGATGATGATGGTTGTTGATTTTGAAGGGACTGTCTAAGAGCCTTGGTGAATTTCTGCTGTGTGTCCTGAAGATGGTACAAACGGTATCTACTGAGCATCAGTAGTGGAAGGAGTGAGTGTTTATGGATTTTGTGGCAATCAAGCAACTACTTTTTCTTGGATGGCACAAAGCTACTTGAGTGTTGTTGGAGCTTCACCCAACAAAACCAAGGGGGAGTATTCCATCACACTCCTGACTTGTATCATGTAAATTGTGGACAGGCTTTGAGAAGTCAGGAAGTGAGTAAGCATTGCAGGATTCCTGACCTCTGACCTGCTTTTGTAGTCATGATGTGGGGGTGCCAGTGTGGACTGGGGTGGACAAGGTCAGAAATCACATGACACCAGGTTATAGTCAAACAGGTTTATTTGAAAACACAAGCTTTCACCGCCTCGCACCTTCTTCAGGTGTTTGTGGGAGAGGTTGTATCAGACACAAAATTTATAAGTAAAAGATCAAAGGGTCACACCAATGATGAGGGTGTATTATATAAACCTACAATGCTGTTATGTCTTTAATCAGTTAGAAGGTTTTAATTGACTAAAATGTACGATTTCTTTCAAGTCAGTGCCCTGAGAGATTTAAAGGTTTCATCAGTGTAAAGAAGAGGTGACATTTTAGGTGTCTCTCTCTTTCTCTCTCTCTCTCTCACACACACACACACACACTCCCTCTCTCTCTTCTCTTTCTCTCTCTCTCACACACGCACACAAGCACACACATATACACACACATACACATACAATCTGTCTCTCTCACTTCCCCCCTCACATACACATACTCACTCTCTCCCTTCAACCCTCACACACATGCACACATTCTCTCTCTACTCCCTTCTCCCTCACACACTCAGTCATTCTCCTGCATGCACACACACTTCCTCTCTCTCTTTCTCTCTCCCACACACACACTCACTCTCTCTCTCTCTCCCCTGACCCCCAGCACACTCTTTCTCTCTCTCTCTCACTCTCTCACAGACAAGCACACATGAATCTATGGGGTGAATTTGTATTTACAGATACATCTTATTTTGTTCAAAAAGCACACAATTTATAGACAGTCAGTCAATGAGGCATTTATAAATTCCTACTTTAGAAATAAAACCAGTCTGACTCCAAACCAAAACACAACAGATTCTAAACAAGACCTCACACCTAACATGCATTGTCTGACCTAAAATGTCACCTTTTCTTTACACTGATAAAACCTTCAGTTCTCCCAGGGCAGTGACTTGAAAGGAATTTGGGGATTTACATATACGTATTAATCAACTAAAACCTTCCAACTGATTAAAGATTTAACAGCATCTTAGGTGTGTTTAATACATCCTCATTAGTGGCATGACCCTTTGATCTTTTACTTTAAATTCTGTATGTGATACCACCTCACTCACACCTGACGAAAGAGTGAGGCTCCAAAACCTTGTGTTTTCAAATAAAGATGTTGGACTATAACTAGCTTTTGTAGCTACAGTATGTACATGACTCGCCCAGTTCAGTTTCTGGGTAACAGTTTCAACAATGGAGTTATAATAGTGAATTCTCAGAGAACTAAAGCCATTTCAAATCTCCCCACTTCAAGGATCTAGGGTCTCCAAAGATTCTTAGAGATGGTAAACCAGTTGATAAAAATTTTACCCTAATTGGCAATGATCACAATACTCTTGCCACAATTCCTTGAGAAAACACATATGATATTGGAACCCACATCAAAAGACTGCTTTCTATAAGATCAAGAACATATTGATCTCGTCAGATGCTCTAGAATTCATCTTTTACAATCATCATAGCAGTTGAAACTTCTGTTACAGGTTTAGAAACAATACGCTTCCAGTAGCAGTCAGATAACTTTTGTAAACATGTCTATTGTGAATCATAAGCACGATCAGACAGGAAATGTTGGAGAAACTCAGCAAGTCTCTATGGAGAGATAAACAGAGTTAATGTTTTGGGTACATATGATTCTTCTTCAAAACTGAACTTTATTACAGAAGGAGAGTCATTCAAGATTCAAAATGTTCACTCTGTTTCTCTCTCTCCCTTAATATTTTCTATTCGACCTGCTCAGAGACATTATTACACACATCTGGAGCAAGTGGAACATGACCCCAGGCCTCATGCTTCAAAGGTAAGAACACTTTGAATGCACCACAAGAGCCGACAGTTTTTCCCTCTTAAAAGATGCTGCCAGACTTGCCGAGTTTCTCCAGCATTTTCTGTGTTTGCTTCAGATTCCCGGCAACCATAGTATTTTGGTTCTGTTGAAAAAGCAAGATATGCTGTCATTGAGAAAGAGGCTCTTTTGGTTAAATGGGGCTTATGCGAGTGTTTTTATGCTATATCCTTTATGTTAAAGTGGACATGGAAATGGATTGCAAACCTATGGCTACTTTATTGGATAACAAGGAATGAATACGGGTATCTCAAAGAAAATAAGAACTTCAATGCTATCTTAAGAGAATTGTGTACATGTGTAAGGAAAACTGCAGGCGATGGCAGATGCACTCACCAGTTTGAAAGTCAACAGCTTGACCAGGTGTGATATTACGTTTCAAAATTAAGTCACATACACATACATAACCCTATAGCATCACAACAATCAGCAAGCCACAATCAGTTGTGGTTGTTTGGCTCGCCGAGGTGATTCATTGTTGTTCCACAGACATTTCATTACCCTGCTGGGTAACATCATCAGTGCAGCCTCCGATGAAGCGCCATTATGATTTCCTGCCTGGTATTTAAACACTGGAGTCCATTGAGCTGGATTGCCTCACTTCTGGTTTTCCTTCGCAGTGGAGTGTATATGGGGTCAAGTTCTACGTGTTTGTTGATGGCTTCCTTCATGGAAGACCAGGATCCTAGGAACTCCCATGCCTGTCTCTGCTTTGCTTGTCCCAGGATCTTGGTGTTGTCCCAGTCGAATTGGTGGTTCTCCTTATCCATGTGGATAGAGATGAGTGAGCATTGGTCGTGTCTTTTTGTAGCCAATTGGTGTTCATGTACTCTTGTTGTTAATTTCCTTCCTGTTTGTCCAATGTAGTGTTTGCCACAGTCTCTGAGGGGAATCTTAGAAATGACATTGGTCCTGTCCATAATGGAGAGTGGGTCTTTGGTTCGAGTGAGCAGTTGTCGTAGGGCTGATGTAGGTTTGTGTGCCACTCTGATGCCCAGTGGTCCTAGGAGCCTTGTGGTTAGTTCCAATGTGTCCCTGATGTAAGGTAGCGTGATGAGTGTGTCGGGGCGTGTAGTATCTTCCTGGTGTCGTTCGTGTAATAGACATCTTCTGACCCAGTTTTTTGGATATCCATTATCTTTGAAAACCTGGAAAATGTATTCTTCTTCCTCTTGGCGTAGTTCTGTGCTGCTGCAGTGTGTTGTTGGTCATTTAAATAATGCTTGCATGCAGCTTCATTTGTGTGTGTTAGGATGGTTACTGTTGAAGTTCAGTACTTGGTCTGTGTGTGTGGCTTTTCTGTGTACTTTCGTTTGGAATTCCTCATTTGCCCTGCAGTCTACCATGACGTCCAGGAATGGGAGCTGTTTGTTCTCCTCCTCTCTAGTGAATTTGATTCTGGTGAGGGTGTTGTTTATTAGTTTGTGTGTCTCCTCTAGCTTGGCCCGTGTAACGATGACAAAAGTGAGGTCCATGTAGCATATGCATAGTTGTGGTTGGTTTAGTGGAAGGGCCATAGTTTCTAGTCTTTGCATCACTGCCTCCATAAGTCTGGAGATAGGTGATCCCATGGGTGTCCCGTTGATCTGTTCATAGGTTTGGCCATTGAAAGTGAAGTGGGTGGTGAGGCATAGGCCCAGTAGCTTCAGCATGTTGTCTGTGGAGATGGTTTCACCGGGTTCTTGTTCTTGTTGCAGTAGAGCTGTCATTGTTTCCCTTGCTAGTGATATGTCTATTGATGTGAATAGGGCAGTGACATCAAACGATACCATGGTCTCATCGTCATCTATCCTTATGTTTTTGATAGAGTTGAGGAATTCTTGGGCTGAGTGGATTGAATGGGGTGATTTGGTGACCAGATGCTGTAGTCTCCTTTGTAGTGCCTTGGCTAATCTGTGTGATGATGTGCCTAGTAGGGAGGCTATGAGTCTAAGGAATACTTCCGGTTTGTGTACTTTCGGGATACCGTAGAATCGGGGTTTGTTGGTTCCTTTGGGTTTCAATCTTGAGAAGTCTGTTTTGTTGATCTCTCTGGTCTGTTTGTGTCTTTTTAGCATGTAGAGGGTTTTGTTGCCTAGTTGCTGTGTCGGGTCAGTCTGTACTGGCAGGCATGTGTTCTTGTTGGCTAGCAGTGCCTGTGCCTTGAAGATGTAGTCCGTTTTATTTAGTATTACTGTCATGAGCCCTTTGTCTGCGGGTAGTATTGTGATGTTCTTATCCTTTTCTCAGTCCTTCCAGGGCTGGCATTTCCAATGTGTTGAGGGTGTTGCGTTCGCTCCTTCTGGTCAGTGTCGGGATTACTGTCTGTTTTATGGTTTGTTGTGTTTCTTCATTGATAGTGTTGGTCCTCAGTGTGGCTTCCAGTGTGGCTAGGAATTCCATTTTGTTGGTGTCTCTCCAGTTATAGTTAAGTCCTCGGGTGAGAACAGCTTTTTCTGTGTCTGTCAGTTTCCTGTCAGAGAGGTTTCTTTTCCAGGTGTCTGCTCTGTTGTTGTCGCTTTTGTGGGTAAGTGTGGCTAGCTTTCCTGAAGGTTCTGTCTTTTCTTTGGCCCTTGTGGTCTGTTGGCTGATGTTGTTGGCTTGTTCCGCGTCCGTTGTCCAGTCCTGATTGGTAGCTTCCAGGAATAAAGTTTTTTTTTACGTAATTCTATGTGTTTGTATAGGAATAAAGGCCATCACACAGATTAGCCAAGGAACTACAAAGAAGACTAAAGGATACCTGGTCACCAAGTCACCCCACTCAATCCATTCAGCCCAAGAATTCCTCAATTCCGTCAAAAACAGAAAGATGGATGACGATGAGACCATGGTATCGTTTGATGCCACAGCCCTATTCACATCAATAGACATACCACTAGCAAGGGAAGCAATGACAGCACTACTAGTTCAAGAATAAGACCCCTGTGAAACCATCTCCACAGACAACATGCTGAAGCTACTGGGCCTATGGCTCACCACTCACTTCACTTTCAATGACCAAACATACGAACAGATCAACAGGACACCTATGGGATCACTTATCTCCGGACTTATGGAGGCAGTGATGTAATGACTGGAAAGTACGGCCCTTCCACTAATCCAACCAAAACAATGGATACGCTACATGGACCTCACCTTTGTCATCATTAAACGGACCAAACTGGAGGAGACACAAACTAATAAACAACACCCTCACCAGAGTCAAATTCACCAGAGAAGAGGAGAAGAACAAACAGCTCCCATTCCTGGACATCATGGTAGAGTGCAGGACAAATGGGGAATTCCGAATGAAAGTACACAGAAAAGCCACACACACAGACCAAGTACTGAACTTCAACAGTAACCATCCTAACACACAAATGAAGCTGCATGCGAGCATTATTTAAATGAGCAACAACACACTGCAGCAGCACAGAACTACGCCAAGAGGAAGAAGAATACATCTTCCAGGTTTTCAAAGATAATGGATATCCAAAAAACTGGGTCAGAAGATGTCTATTACACGAATGACACCAGGAAGATACTACATGCCCCGACACACTCATCACGCTACCTTATATCAGGGACACATTGGAACTAACCACAAGGCTCCTAGGACCACTGGGCATCAGAGTGGCACACAAACCTACATCAGCCCTACGACAACTGCTCACTCGAACCAAAGACCCACTCTCCATTATGGGCAGGACCAATGTCATTTCTAAGATTCCCCTCAGAGACTGTGACAAACACTACATTGGACAAACAGGAAGGAAATTAACAACAAGGGTACACGAACACCAATTGGCTACAAAAAGACACGACCAATGCTCACTCATCTCTATCCACATGGATAAGGAGACCACCAATTCGACTGGGACAACACCAAGATCCTGGGACAAGCAAAGCAGAGACAGGCATGGGAGTTCCTAGAATCCTGGTATTCCATGAAGAAAGCCATCAACAAACATATAGAACTCGACCCCATATACACTCCACTGCAAAGAAAAACCGGAAGTGAGGCAATCCAGCTCAATGGACTCCAGAGTTTAAATACCAGGCAGGAAAACACAACAGCACTTCATCGGAGGCTGCATTAATAATATTACCCAGCAGGGTAATGAAATGTCTGTGGGACAACAAAGAACCAGCTCGGCGAGCCAACGAACCACAACATCCACAACCCGAACTACAAATCTACTCCAAAAACTTAGAAGCCACAATCAGCTTTAAACATACTGAATAGGAGTAGTTGAGAGCCCAGGGTAGCTCAACAGCCAATGGTATTGTTATAGTTGGTATGGATGGCGCATGGGAGCATATTGAGTCCTCGATAAGAATTTTTAAACGTACCTTTCGAAACATTCCCATATTCCGATTATAGTTCACAACTCCTCTTAAGGGTCATGAATCACACATCATAGAGGAGCAGTCCCAAATTCACAACAATTACTGTTCCCCATGAAAAGGCATGAGTGTAGGTTGCAGGTTGCCATATGTATTGCCGCTGGCAAAAATTACTGGTGCTTGTAATGAGGTTGGAATTCCAGAGTTGGGTCATGCCGGCCATTTTTAATGCCACTAGAGTCAGCTGGACTCTGCACAAATCCAATCCATTATCTTAAACTTAGAGCGAGACCATCCTGAAGTAAAGTCAGGAACATTTATATTACATGAAGAGTACGAGAAACCTGTCAGACACACCCCCCAAAAAAAACAAACACTGGGACAATTGAAAATTTGTTTCATAAAGCTATCAAATGATAGATAAATGGGATTGCAATGCAGATCAACTATAATCTTACTGATTAGCAGAACAGGCTTAAGGGATGGAAAGACCTACTCCAGTATTTAATGAAAAATATAACTTGTGAAGATAATAATTACTTTTTGTAGCAGACATTGTCTTACAGATGTATGGACAGGGTTTTGAGGAATTAAATTACTGCAGAATCTCCGCAGAGTTAGCCAATACTTACCAAGAATATCATAGAAATATGTCAATATATATAAGACGTCTGGAGAAATGCATTGCTAACAATTTGTAAAGCAATGCCTGAAAACAGGTTCAATAAACTTGAAAAGGAAAAGAAAAACTAACTGGATTTTTAATTCAAGGATTTGTTGAATGGTCTCCCTCTGTGCTTATAATTCTATAATTACACAATGTAGCGGCTCTTTGTACATCAATATTTTCAGGAGATCCCCAGCATTATGTCAATATTTGCAAATTTCCTTGGATGTAAGCCAATGTCTGGAGGGGTTTTCCAGGATTCCACTGTGATAACGATTATTTTGTAAGGTGGAGGAACAGAACATGCATTAAGGATGTTAGCGTGCAGGAGTTTGAGGAGAGATAGCTACGTTGTCAACAGCCTGGTCAAGATGGGATCAAAGATTTAGGAGGTGGGTGGGATTTTAGTACTTAATGCTGTGAATGGTTATATGAAGGCAATGTGTTTGGCTGCATTTTGGACGAGGGTTGGAGGAAGAAAGAGGCTGAGGCAACCGAGTAGATCATCTCAAATTTTGTTTTTATTAATTGTTCATGGGATGTGGTTGTCAGTATTTGTTGTCCATCCCTAATTGTCCAGAGGGCAGTTCAGAGTCAACCACATTGCTGTGGGTTTGGAGTCACATGTAAGCCAGTCGAGGTAAGAATGGCAGTTTCCGTCCCTAAAGGAAATTAGTGAGGCGGATGGATTTTTTGCAAACAGTGGTCATCATTAAACACTTAATTCCAGATTTTTTCCATTGAATTCAAATTCCACCATCTGCCATGACAGGATTCAAACTGGAGTCCCAAGATAATCCCTCTCTGGATTAACAGCCTGGAAAAATACCACTAGGCCATTGCCTCATGATGACAATATCTTCTGTGCTGGGAACTTATGCATTGTCCCCACAGTAACGTCAAATGCAAATTGAGTTTTGTTCACAATTCTACTGAAGTTACTGCAACATAATGCAATTCTCATTCAGCACTTTCTCACAGTTCCTTCTGGAGGGCTCAGCTTACTTGAGCTAAATTATTTGTCTTCCTGTGTATAAATTGCACAGTTCAAAGTGATTAGTTGTGTGATATACTACATACATAACATATGTCCTATGTAAAAATTTGTACCTCTTCCATAAATGCAAGTATTATTGTTTGTTGACATTGTCAAGTATATTGTTATGTTGAGGACCAGAGGATATAGTCTCAGAATAAAGAGGAGCCAATTTAAAACTGAGATGAATAGGAGTTTCTTTTTTCAGAAGGTTGTGAGTCTTTGGAACTTCTTGCCACAGAGAGGTCTGGGAGCAGAGTCTTTGTGTATATTTAAGACTGACATAGATAGATTCTTGATCAGTCAGGGAAACAAGGTTTATGAGAAAGGGCAGGAAAGTGGACATGAGGAGAGTCAGATCAGCCATGATCCTATTGAATGGTGGAGCAGGCTCGAGGGACCAAGAGGCTGACTCCTGTTTCTATGTCTTTTACTTCTATGGTTTTATCTATAAGTGCTAACTCCATTAATTTTGCTCTTCCTTGTGCATCACTGTGATAGAACAAATGAGTTAAAAGAGAACTTCACTCCTTTTCTAAAATTGTCAGACATTGGCACGAAAAATGGAAATTTACAGCAAGATAAATATATACATATATAGTCCTGATGGATCATGATGTGCCCCATCTGTATTGTGAATCATCCTCCCTTCATTACCTGAACCACACTATAATTCTCAGATAATTTTATTGTGCTCCTGTTGTGATCAAGTCTGGCAAAATCTGACACTGTCTCCTAGGACAAGCATCTGTTCAGAAGTGATATCAGCAATAGCAGTCTGTAGGCTTAAACTTCTTCCCCAACGACAGAACATTATTGGGATAATATGAAATTGCACAGAATTCTGTGGAATTGTCTGATTGCTAGGCAGAAGTTCACTTGGTGGCAGGTCATGAATCACGTTTATTTTTTCACATAAAACAGCAGTGGACAAGATTATGATGATTACCTTATGTTAACTGACATCAATCTAGCACCTGCTTACTTTTCACAATAATATTGTCTTTCATTTTTGTGAAGGATGCTGACACATTCAGGGTTACAGCTGCAAAGACAACAGATACCCATTTGCTCAGAGTGACTTTTCTTCATGTGATAGTCAATAAGTTAAGGGTATACATTAGTTCTGGACCGTAATTCAACTGATGGACAGGGAACTGACAGAAAAAAAAAGCCCTATTTTCTTTTCCACTAACTTCAATGATCAAATTAGTTGTGACGTAAAACTTGCTGCCAGTTTATTGCTTTGTGTTGCTCACTTTGACATCTCCCAAGAGTTAATATTATTAGTAGTTGGGGAAGCTAATGTATGAAAAATGAATTGTTGGGTAGCAGGTGGCCACCAAGGTCTTTTGTTGCAATAAAATTAAATGAAGTAAACTGTCCATTCTAGATAACAAGGCGTGGGGCTGGATGAACACAGCAGGTCAAGCAGCATCATAGGAGCAGGAAAACTTGACGTTTCGGGCCTAAACCCTTCATCTGATGAAGGGTTTAGGCCCGAAACGTCAAGTTTTCCTGTTCCTATGATGCTGCTTGACCTGCTGTGTTCATCCAGCCCCATGCTTGTTATCTCGGATTCTCCAGCATCTGCAGTACCTTTTATCTCTGTCCATTCTAGATGTTGTTCACTCCCATTTCCATATATCTATATTTTCCTCTTGTGTTTGTGTTTCATACTACTCATAAATATTAATTATAATTGTCATTAACATCTTAAAATTATTGGCCTCAGCAACCTTTAACCCCAGTATCCCTCCACACTGCTCTATCCAGTCTGTACTGGGCAATACATAATAGATCTTTTTCATTCATAAAGCTGACATTCAAAAGTTGTGAAAACCTGCATATTTGTTGAAACTCTTTGTGTTAGCTTATACGCTGAGTACATTCTATTATAATATGCCTCTTAAACCAAGACTGTACTCCTTGCTTTGCCTTGTATGTCCAATCTCCCTTGATTTCGAAGATAGGAGGAAGGGTCAACTTGGTGACACTGTCATCTTCCCAATTTGGACCTGTCCTAACATTTTACTTTTCATCTGCTTCAAAGGATTATCTAATTTCCACATCATGTCCTTGAGTCTTCTTCTCCCCATGGAACATTCATTTGACTGACTTTCAATCTTTGACAGAGTGGCTTGGAGGCCAAACGTAAACAGATTGTGGCTGAGGAGCCTTATGTTCAAGCTTTTAATTAGCATTAAAACACCAAGGACAAAGGTATTAGATATTCCCATTGAAACACTAAATGCAATCTAATTCTCACAGTTCCACTGAAACAGAAACAAGCTACACTGTATGAAGTTTTATTCTTAATTTTGTTTTTTTTCTCTTTTTCTCTCCTGATAGCAGTGTTTACTGGGTGACATAAATGTTGATTCTTCACATGTAGGTACCACGCTTCACTACTAACTATTGACGAGTTTTCAGAACTATAAACTTGCATTTAGTTGTTATTTTTACCATGGGAAATACCTCAACGGGCTCTGCTAAGGTGAAATTTGGATGTTAAACTGTTGCAAAAAAAGCGTTTGGGGTGACTAGATGTAGGATCTGAGAAAGAATTTTATTAAGATGAAAGAGAGATGACACAATGAAGCAATCTGGAGAGATCAGAATAGATGTATCAAATGGTTAAATGACCCTGAAAATAAATTTCAGACAAGCAAGTGAAGCTAGAGTTCAGAACAGTGGAGACTATGGACTGGCAGAGATTTCAGAGGATATTCGGATGAGAAAATGTCAGTAATATGAAACCAAGCGTGAAGAATTTGAATACAATGCATCTGTGCATCTGTGTCAGAGAGATGGTGGCATGTTAGTATAGTTACTGGATTAATAATCCAGGGCCCTGGTTGATGATTTGGGGATAGGAGTACAAATTCCACAAAGGCATCTATTGAAATTTAAGTTCAAACCCTAGATCTGAAACATTAACCTGGTCTTAGTAATGTGATTGAAAATTGATGTTATAAGAACACATTTGGTTCACGATTGTCTTACTGGGAAGGAAGTCTGTCATCCTTATTTAACTTGGGCTATATGTGACTCCAGACCCACAGCAATGAAGTTGACTCCTAAAGTGCTTTGAGAAGCTCGTCATGGCTCACATCAACTCTAGCCTCCCAGCCTGCTTTGATCCCTTGCAATTTGCTTATTGGCAAAACAGGTCCTCAGCAGATGCCATTTCCCTAGCTTTTCACTCATTCCTAGAGTACCTGGATAAGAAGAATACCTATAGGCCCGAAACATCAGTTTTCTTGCTCCTCTGATGCTGCTTGGCCTGCTGTGTTCATCCAGCTCTACACCTTGCTGCCTACATTAGGCTCCTGCTTGTTGATTACAGCTCTGCCATCAACACTATAATCCCAACCAAACTAATTTCAAAACTCCAAGACCCAGGTCTCTGCTCCTCCCTCTGCAACTGGATCCTCAGCTTCCTGACCCACAGACCACAATCAGTGAAAATAGACAACAGTGACTCCTCCACGATAATCCAATACCCCAAGCCCCACACAGATGCATACTTAGCATCCTACTGTACTCCCTATACACTGATGACTGTGTGGCCAAATTTTGTATAAATGCCAGTTGTAAGGTCCCTGACAACGCCACCGTTATCGGCCGATATCAAACAATGATGAGTCAGAATACAGGAAGGAGATAGAGACCTTGGTGACATGGTGCAAAGATAACAATCTGTCCCTTAATGTTAGCAAAACTAAAGAACTGATCATTGACTTCAGAAAGAAAGGAGGAGGACACAGCCCTACCTTCAATAATGGAGCTGAAGTGGAGAAGGTTGACAGCATCAAGTTCCTAGGACTGATGATAACCAAAAATCTGTCTTGGACCTCCCACGTAGATGCAATTTTCGAGAAGGCACAACAATGCCTCTTATTCCTCAGGTGGCTTGGGAAATTCGGCACCTCCACAAGAACCCTGATCAACTTTCACAGATGCACCCTAGAAAGCATTCTGCCTGGGTGCCTAATAGCCTGGTATAGAAACTGCTCTGTCCAGGTACATAATAAACTACAGAAAGTTGTGTACACAGCCCAGACCATCACGCAAGCCACCCTCCCATCCATGGACTCAATTTATACTTCTCATTGCCGTGGAAAGGCTGCCAACATCATCAAAGACTCCTCCCACCCTCGTGATTCTCTCTTCCAATTTCTTCCATTAGGTAGAAGATACGGAAGCTTAGACACACGTACCAACAGGCTCAAGAACAGCTTCCTCCCTGCTGTTATTAGACTCCTGAATGGAACTTACTAATGTTGTTCTTGCTTTTGTGCACCTCCAGTGCAGCCGTAACCTTGTATGCCTCAGTCTGTCTAAACACCTCATTACCTGTATGTCCTTGTATGTTATAATCTGCTGTACTGCTCACAAAACAAAACTTTTCACTGTACTTAGGTACATGTGACAACAATAAACAAATCAAATCAAATCAAATCACGTGGCCTCTGAAATTATCCAGCAAGCCTTGCAGTTCAAAGGCAATTAGTGATTGGCGACAAATGCTGTCGTTGCCCTCAACACCCACAAGCCATGAAAGATTTCATGCCTGAAGAATTATAGATAAAAACAGACATCTCTTACTTTTTTTTTCTGAATTTGGAGCACTTTAGCCAATTATGATACTGTAATCATTACTCTGGTTGAGATCATTTAAACTCACCATCAGTTAAGAATTTAATTTGGCAACATTCTGATCTTAGGTAGTTTGGGTTCTGACAGAACTTGTCAAGCATCTGGGTGTCAATGTCACATTTTTTTCACTGAGGTAAACACAATAAGGCAAACAAATAGTGTGCATATTGGTCTATCATTTACTGTCAAGATCATAATGAAGCTAATAATTTTGATCATTAATTATACACAAATAGAGCAGCAACTTCAAATGAGGGCTGATGTGCAATTAAATAGGAAAACCAAAGTTGTTGTTGAAGGTGTACAGTTGCGCTGTCTGCTTTGCAAGGTAGTACTTGACTGACTAGCATGCAATCGAAATGCATTGAGATGAACTTGTGATATTTTACAACATGTATAAATTAAACTTAACACAGAAGATTACAAATGGTCTGATGTGGCAGAAAGAGAATGTTTCGAAAGTGCACATAGATTTGAATCTGGATTAGCTGTCAAAGATTCTTTTAGACATTTTTAATCAGACCATTCAGATATATTGTGACACAGATATATTTTGGCTCAGAGCGAGGGTCACTACACTGCACCACAAGAATCCTTCACAGATTCTTTTACCAATATAATGACCATTTATTTATTAATTAACATTTATATTTGGAGAAAATAATGATTATAGGTGTGGTGTCTGATTATTTCAGGAGTTGGAAATTTTACAGTGGTGAAATTTAAAATTAAAACTTACTGTCTTACTTTCCCTTTATGTCTCATTTGTTTTTTTCTCTTGTTTCTCTTAATCTAATTGTCCATTCCTTTTATTTCAATATTGGAGTCAATCTCTCTCATTGACATTTGCAACTCAATCCTTCCTTTAGAAATTTCACAGTTTCTTAGTGTTGTTGGTTAAGGAGCAGTACAATTACTTGTCTTTTTCCTGAAATGTCAGAGGCTTGTAAACCCTCACCGTAAAATTATTAGCTCACATTTTCAGCAGCTCATCCAACATGTCATTACAATAAAATGCATAAGAGTGAGTCAAATGAATGGCAGGTAACATTATGTTACCCCCTACTGCAAATTATGGAAAATTGGCAGATGGTGTAATGCGTAGGAAAAAGTGAACTTGTCTAGCCCGGAAAGAAGAATCGATAAACAGCACATAATCTAAATGGAGAAAGCAATGCAGAAAAATTTGGGTATTATAATATTTCAATCATAAAAATCTGATTCAAATAGCAAGTGATTAGGAGAGCTATGAACTGTTATCAATATTGCAAGGGGAATGAAATACAACAGTGGGAAGTTTCACTACAGTTGTAAGGGGCCTTGATGAGGTCACATCTGGAACACTGTGTACTGCTTTAGTCCACATGCTTGAGAAATTATATTGTAAATACGGTATCTATTTATTTTGCCGCATTTTTAATTGTTGACTGAATAAGGAAAAGAACTATTTTTAAAATGAAGGATTGCCTGAGGATTGCTGCAGGTTTTGAAAGGAAGTAATGTGACACTCTTGTAAGTATTATGTATAAAGTTCTGGCTCAAGAGGGAGGAGATGGCTATGGATGAGCCAATAGTTACGTACAAGCAGAGTTTCAGGCGGTAACAAGGAGCTGATTGGTCTATGGACTAGTGACCAGTTATTGATGTCAAAGTCCTCTGCCTGCCAACAAATATGTGATTGCTTCCCACGTAGCTGAACAGCATGGGGCTGTGAACAAGTTGGGAGAAGCTATCCAAACTTCACAGGCTCATAAACGATCCATATTCGTTGCAGTAAAAAAGTACTTCAAACCTGAAGAAAACCAATTTATTTGTCCTTTATCATTAGTTGTAAGTTGTGATGTTAAATTGATAAGTTAGAGAATGCTTAAAAGTGTAAACCAGCCATCCTATCCTTCTTGGAAATATAAATTATATAAATATAAATATAAATTATCCAGAGAAGGAAAATCTTGAAAGTGTGCTTTGATCAGCACTAAAATCATCCCAGCAAACCGCATTAACAAAGGCCACTGAACTACCTTCCCCATTTCTTCCCTTCCCCCGCCTTCTTTCCAGTCTGTTTGTGTCTCTACGTGTGTGCAGAGGGGGAGCTGATAAGATGGTTAGAAATGTCACCAGCAGATTAATATGCCACCAGTTCACAATTTTTGTGCCTGTAGCTAGGATCAACTTATTCGTAACAAATAGTAATTCTTGTTGAAATCATAAACCTGGTGTATGCTTTCTGTTGACTTGGGTCTGAAAGTCAGGTAAATTGAGGAATTCTGCACAAGTTTTCTTAAAACCTTTAACTTTTGTGATTGCTCTGGGGCTTGATTTCCAGTATGTTATCCTGGTGAGGTACAACAAAATAACACTGTTGGAAGAAATTCAGAGAGGTCCATAAGACTATTAGACTATAAGAAATAGGAACAGAACCTCTTGAGCCTACTCCACCATTCAATTGGATCATGGGGAATAAAACACTCCTCATGTCTACTTTCCTGTCCTTTCCCCATAATCCTAAATTCCCCTACAGATCTCCCTATCTCAGCCTTAAATATACAGAAGGGCTCATTCCCCATGGCCTCTCTGAAACAAAGAGTTCCAAAGGTTGACATTTCTGAGAGATGTCACTTGATTTATTCCTGCCAGGAAGGGTTGTTTCATAAGGAAAGATTGTATAACTTTGATTTGTATCATTTGGAGTTGAAGAGAATGAGAGGTGAACTTATTGAAACATAAAATCCTTAGGAGACTTGACAAGGTGAATGATGAGAGGATGATTTTCCTTGTGGTAGAGGCTAGAAATTTGGGCACATTTTAAAAATAAAGTGTTTCCCTTTCAAAATAGAGATTATAAGAATTATATTTTCTTAGACAGTCTGTTAGTCTAGGAAATCTCATCTGAGAGAACAGTGGAGGCAGTGTTTTTGAATGTTTTTAAGGCTAAATTAGACAGATAATTGATAGTCTAGGGCTTCAAAGGGAATAAATAGGACTGTAAGCTTTGGTGAAAAGTAGATAAGCCATGATCATGCAACGGTAAATATTCTAAAATCTGCCACCAATTGAGGTGTTATTGGCCATTCCATGACATTGCCATACACAAAAAGTACCTGGTTTCTCAGGAGATGAGAAATTGTTGTCTACTGGAGCCCCTGTTGAGCATCTTTCAAGATCAGAGATTACTCCCAAATTGCAAGGCCCTTCATTTTTGTTTTGGCATCGCTCAATGATTTGTTATGTTTTACAGCAGTTAACAAATTTTTAAGGGACATGTTCATGATGTCATCACCATATCATGACATATGACCTAAAGGTGCAATTCTTTCAGTCTCCATCTTACTGAGCTCTGTCCTCTTGCAGCATGGCATTCTGAAGGAAGCATGATGTAGTACATCCAAATTGCTGTGATTGTAGTCCATCATATGTAAATATCTGGAGATGTACTGAAAGTTCATTGAATTCTTCCTGATGATCTAATGGGTAAATAAATCAACAGGTGTGGTGTTATGCATATATAGACCAAGGTGGTCAAATGTATAATCCAGTTTGATGTGGCAATGAAGGTAGAACAACTGGTCTCAGAATCCCCTGAGGTGTTGGTGGTGGCTGCAACCCTGCCAGAACATTTGCATCTTTGTGAACTTCAAGTTAGGATCGAACAGGTTTTGACTTTGGTCGTTCATGATTGCAAACTTGACGCGCCTTCACAACCTGGAGCGAACTCGCATGAACTGCAGAGAGACACACAGCATGACTATCAATACACTTTCAATAGAGTTGTTGCTATCAAGAGGAGAGAACTAACAGGAGTAAAGAATATTGAAACAATAGACAGACAGTTGATAGCAACTGAATGCAAGATAGACAACCTTGCTGATTAAAGATATTTTAAAAAATTAAGCACCTAGAATTTAATATTTCCATGTAATTTAATCCAGACATTTGGATTCAATGAAAAATGATTACCAATCATTTCTAAACTGTGATCAATGCCTGTTCACAATCAAAGCGGAAAACATCCACAATGAAACTTGCATTTACTGTATGTGTAAAATGTTGAAGTAACTTATTGGTGGAAACTGAGAGTGCTCTGTGTGCATATAGAAAATGTATTTGAAGCTTGGAGTTCATCTTTCAGTCAGATCTGATGAGTTGAACTTGTGCTTCAGAGATTGCACATGAAAGATGTATTCTTAAATTAATTCATAGAGCAGTGATTCATTTTAGAGATCAAGGAATTTGTCTTCTCGGAGAAAAACTCGCGGAAGGGCTGAAAATCATTTCTTCAATTTAAAGAATAAACCTGCTTTTTTCAGTTTACATCATAATAATAGAATTTTATAAAAATACAAGAGGCAGTGTTTCAGATCCAACCACCTTAAGTTATTTCATCAAAATTCTTAGCTCCATCACAAGGTCAGAAGTGGAAATGTTTGCTCATGATTGTAGTGTTCAATTCAGTTCATACCTTTATAGTTAAGCAGTCCATGTCCACATCCTAACAAACTTTATAAACATTCAAGATTAAGTGGGAAGTAGCATCCATGCCAAACAAATGTCAAGAAATGGCCATCTCCAACAAAGGTAATATTTAACCATGTACTCAACACATTCAATTATAGTTCCATCAACGAATCCACAGCTATCAACATCCTTGGTGTGTTGTGTGGGGGAAACTACAATTGACCAGAGACATGCCTTAGCATGCCACTTAAGGCTGGGAAATATGTGGCAAGTAACTCTTTTCCTGATCCTCAAAGACTACATATGAGCTACAAGGTGCAAGTAAGGAATATGCTGGTGTGCTCCCCACTTGCCTGGATGAGCTCAATTCCACCAGCTGTCAAGATGCTAAACACCAGCCAGATCAAAGCAGCCTCTTTGTTTGACATCTTATCCATCATTTTAAAGATTCACACCCTCTACCATCAATGCTCAATGGCAGCGATACATACCATCTACAACACATGATGCATCAACTGATCCAGGCTCCTTGCAAACTCTCAACTTCTACCACCTTAGAGAACAAAGGCAGTAGATACATACAAAAATGTATACAGTGCTGCCTTTGTGCAAGTAATAGATGTTGAAGGTGGTGAATGGGATTCCAATTATGCATCAATTTTGCTCACTTGTGGGATACGGACATCACTGGCTGCTCCAACAGTTATTGCCCATTCCTAGTTGCCCATGAGAAAGTGGTAGATAACTGCCTTCTTGAATTGCTGCAATTCATATGCTGTAAGTAGAATGTCTTAGGGAGGGAAATCCAGGATTCTGAGCCAGTAATAGTGAAGGAACAGCAATATATTTACAAGTCAGGACAGTGAGTGGCTTGGAGGGGAACTTGCATGTGATGGTGTACCCATGTATCTGTTGCCCTTCTAGATGGAAGAGGTCATGGATTCGGAAAGAGCTGTCTGAGGATCCTCAGTGAATTACTGCAGTTCATCTTGTAGATAGCATACTCTGCTACTACTGAGTGCCGGTGATGCAGGCAATGGATGCTTGTGGATGTGGTGCCAATCAAACAGGCTGCTTTGTCCAAGATGGTGACAAACTCCTTAAGGGTTGTTGGATCTACACACATTCCAGGCAAATGAGGAGTATTCCATCACACTCATGACTTCTGTCTTATGGATGGTGAACAAGCTTTGGGAATCAGGAGGTGAGTTACTCGCTGCAGTATTCCTAGTCTCTGACCTGCTCTTGTAGCCAGAGAATTCATACGTCTAGTCCAGTTTAGTTTCTGGTTAATGCTATTCTGTAAGGTGTTGGTAAAGGAGGATTCGGCAATACCAATGTCATTGAATGTTCAGGGGCAATGGTGAGTCTTTTTTTCTTTAAAGTTGATTATATCACTTGTATAGTACAAATATTACTTTTGCCAATTATCAACCCAAGGCAAGGAGTCATGCAGGCATTTCTCCAAATGTACACGGATCATTTCATTTTTTGAAAAGCAGGAAATGATGCTGAACATTGTGCAATTATCAGGGAATTTTCAACCAATGGAGGGATATTCCCCAATACCTATTGATTCCAGTTTTGTTCAGGCTCCTGATGTTATTCTCACCTTGCCTCTGGAATACAACTTTTTTGTCCATGTTTGGATGAAGGGCTGCAATGAAATCTGGAGCTGAGTCACCACGGTGGAACACATACTGAATATCAGGAGCAGGTTATTGCTGAGCAGGTGCTGCTTGATAGCACTGTTAATCACACCTTCTGTCACTTTACTAATGTTTGAGAGTAGACTGACGGGGCAGTGGTTAGCTGAGTTGGATTTCACTAAATTTTTGTTAGCAGAGCATAACTGGGTAATTATCATAGAGTAGATGTCAGTTTTGTGGCAGTGCTTGAGGATTGGTTAGCTCAGTTGGGTGGACAGATGGTTTGTGTTAACAACAGCATGTGTTCACGTCCCACATTGGCTGAGGTCACTACGAAGGATTCTTAGCTCATCCTTGCCACTTACTGATGTGTGGTAACCTCAAAAACCATCACTAATTGTCTCTCTCCGGAGCAAGCTGATGTTGATTTTACTGAGCTGTACTGGAACAACTTGTGTTAGCAATTCAATCCTTCATAACAAGGATGATTCCTCTTTGCAGATGATTAGGTTCGAGTACTAAGTCAAAATTGGCAGAGATTTTACAGATGGTTTCTGAATGCTTCACCACCTTATAGACGTTCCCACAGTGAGGCATCAGTTGGTTGAGAATTGGCAGCTGTAGTGGTTAGGACCATGTTGATCTCATTAACTATGAGGATCTTAATTGGGGTTGTTAAACTGGGCTAATCAGGACAGCCTTGGCTGACTGATATAACCAGGAGATTAGAATCTCCTCAGTTGAGGGTTGACTCTGAGCTGGCTGTACTGTGTACTAATAAATAAAGAGTGACTTGGTGACTGGACCTGGCTTCTGTGCAGTTATTTCATTAGCTTTAGCATACTCTTTTTCATTTCCCTTGCTCATTTCTCTCAGTAGCTATTTTTGTTGATTGGAAGATCTTGACACTATTTTTGATGAAATAAGCCATTTTGGTCCTGAGTGATCATTTGGTTTCTATCTGCTGATTTTTCAATTTTGCAGATTTTCATTAAGGCTCTGAGGTTGCATTTGAATGTCTTTGCTCTTTGATTCTATCCACCACCCCACCCATGTAAAAGGAAACAAAAGCAAAGATCCCGAAACATAACCTGGATTGACTCAGAAAACAATTGTTTAGCAGAATAATTGGAAGTATTTAAAAATTTCAACATCACACAAGTGGACATAGAGGTAATGGCACCAGGTACATCAAGGGTCTACTCATTTGTATTCTCATTGGAGGGAATGAGATTTAACATGAAAATGTTTAATTTTTGAAGGCGTTGGCCTGGCAGTGGAACAGCACTCCAGAGGTAATGCTGCAGACTCCTTAATTGCAGTCCATCATGAAAGTGTTAATGGACATTTACGAAAAACTACAAGGCAGAAGAAATGGCCTGTAATAAAAACAGAAAATTCTGCAATTGTTTGTCAGATCAAACAATAGAGAAAGAAACAGAATTAATGTGTTTTGATGATGACTTTTCAATAGCTGAATTCTTGGAGTTTTGGTCCGTGAGCACAACATTTATGGAGGATTACGGGCTTATTTAAGGAGTTGCTGTTTACTATCCAGTTGAGCATTTTCATTTAGGTACTGTTACAGACAAGGGAAGCTGGTAGAATGCTTTCTACATCTTTACTGATCACATATAAATGTGTTTCAAAAAGAAAAGTGTTTTATGTCATTGAGTGTTGTGGCACTCAAGAGCAGACAAAAGACAAAATTTCTTTTTTTTTTTGAAAAATGATCGTAAATGTTTATCTCTAGACAACCAAATGTCTTCGTAACAGTAGCCACTCTGACACACACACACACACGCACACAGAAACAGGAGAAAAAGTGATTGCAAAAGTGGTAGCATTACTTAAAAAGCAAAAAGAAAAATCACTGTATGTTTGAATCTCTCTCTCTCTGGATGGAAGTTTGAAGTAGACATAAAGATTTCATCTCAATACACTGAAGAAATAAAAGGTAAGGATTTCTGATAATGGAGTCACAGTAGCTTACTGCTTATTGCAGTAGATTTCTAGTTTCAAACCAGTTCAGTTGCAATTGAAGCCTTAAGGAAAAGATCTGTCTTAGTTCTTCAAGTCAGCAAATAAAAATTAAACCCAATTCTCTGTATGACAGTGGATTCTAAGCATTATTCTTCTTTTGTTGTCTCTCCTTGTCTACCTAGTCTCGCCCAGTGTGGTTGCTTTCAAAATATGTGTCAATAAATGTTCCTTAGCACAACCTGGTTTATATTTTATATGACTATAATGTTTGTTTCTCCATTATCCACACAATTGGTTTCTGTTTTTGAGTTTCATCTATTTACGTCTCTTCGTCAGAGAGCGGGCTTCTCCTCATATTTATTCCATGGAATTCCATGCCAGTCAAGACAGCTGCATTCCTGTTGTTCACCAGGCCTCAGTAATAATTTGGACAATGATCATCAGTAAATCACAAACAAGATCTGTTGTATCTTAATGTCGTCTCAATAAAATGTTTATAAAATGTTGCCATTTTAATATCCTGACCAAAGAAGCAGGCTAATTTCCAGTCTTGTGGAGTTCCACATGTGGAAAAGATCACCTGAGTTCTTAATGGCATGTTGTTTCAAAGCAGATTGTCCAATACCCATATCTGAAGAAGGGTCTCAACCCAAAACGTTGTGACGAAGCTCTGACTCCAGCATCGGCAGTTCTTACTATCTCTGAGTGAGTTATAACCCCACTGTGAAGCCTCTTCTAGGCTTGAAGAAGTTATCTTCCTCCCTCTGGAAAGACCCCATTGGATCTCTCTCCCACTGCAACCCTCTGGTAATCGCTTCGGCCCCGAAAACTCTTCGGCCACATACTGAAGCAAACCAGGTACTACAGCCACATTGCCTTTCTCAGTACCTGCCTACAGAACTAGATCATCCCCAATGGACTGCAATCTACATTCAGGCCATCCTAATTTGGCCCTAACCGCGACAACCTCTACATACACAACATCCAGAAACAGTTTTCCCTGCTGCTCCTCAAGAACACACTCTCAGCAAAAGCCCATTTCTGAAGAAGGGTTCCGACCCAAAACATTAGCTTTCCTGCTCCTCTGATTCTGCATAGCCTGCTGTGTTCCTCCAGCTCAGCACTGTGTTATGTCCAATCTCCAAGCTGATTTTAAATGTGACATGCCCATTTTCCATAAAACCATGAAGATAAATACATAGTCATGGTATGTACGCTCAGAAAATGCACTTTGATGGCTCTTATTGGTTAGTATTACTGTTACAGGCACCTGATTGGTAAATTTATTTGGCTTTGTGATTCCTGCAATCTGCTGGTTGGTGGAGTTTCATCCATCAGGCTGTATTTAATCAAATATGAAGTTCAGATTAATTTACTCAGAAACGTTTGATATGGATTATATTAGCTTGAGGTACTGAGTATGAAGGCCATAAGACCATGACTACTAAAGAACCCTAAGACCATGAGAAGTAGGAACAGGGGCAGGCCATTCAGTCCCTCAAGCCTGGTCTGCTATTCAATAGGATCATGGCTGATCTGACATTCCTCATGTCCTCTTTCCTGCATTTTACCCGTAACTCTTGATTCTCCTACAGATTAAGAATCTATCTCAGCTTTAGATATATATAAGAGCTCTGCCCCATAGTGCTATGTGGCAACATGTTACAAAGACTTACAAAATCTGAGAAAAGAATTTCCTCCTCACCTCAGTTTTAAATTGGCACGCCTTTATTATGACACTATGTCCTTTGGTCCTAGATTTGCTCATGAAGGGAAACAGTCTCTCAACATTTACCTCCTCAAGCCCCTTAAGAATCTCAAATGTTTCAATGAGACCCCTTCTCATTCTTCTAAACTCCAGAGAATACAGTCCCAACCTGTTTATCCTTTGGTCAAAAGACAATCCCTCCATACTGGGAATCATCCCAGTGAACCTTCTCTGAACTGCCTCCAATGAAATGATATATTTCCTTAAATAAGAGGACCAAAACTGCTCACAGTAGTCCAGATGTGGTCTCACAAATACCTTGTACAGTTTCAGTAAGACTTCCCTACTCTAATGCTCAAAACCCCTTGAAACAAGGGCCAAATCCCATTAGACTTTCTGATTATCTGCGGCACCTGTGTGCTAGCTTTCTGTGTTTCGTGCACAAGTACCCCCAAGCCCCTTTGTGTTGCAGCTTTCTACAGTTTTCCTCCATTTAAATAATGGTCTGTTCTTTTGTTCATTACACTCTTTTTGCAAACATTTTTTCTATCTACTTCACCTATCAATATCTCGATCAATATCAATATAAAGTGCTTGTACTCTTCTCACAAATTGCCTTTCCACCTGTCTTTTTTTTATGCTTTACATGTGGAACATAAAGACATGAGGAACACAAATAGCTCATTCAGGCCCCTATGCCTGTTTTACATTTCAGTTAGATTTTAACCAGCATGCATTTCATTTCCATTTTCCTGTCTTTGCTGTATTTCATTTGATATCTGGGCCTCTCAGAATCACGCTAGTTAAGTCTTAGAAGCATCAACTTACCCAGGACCTCAGTTTCTTCAAGGAGGGTGAATTTCACATTTCTGCTAACTCTTGTATTTAAAAGAAAATCCTCTCCGGCTTCTCTCCTGAATGATTTAGATACTGCCTGCATGTGCTTGATTCTCCACCAGTAAAAATAATTTCTCCTTACCTACCTTATCAAATCTTTTTAATATTTAACTACCTCAATCAGTTCATTGTTTCATCACCCATTCTAAGAGGAATATGCTTTGAAAATATGGCATCTGTAAAGGTCGAAGTTTTTTTAATTATGTGCTACATTGTGTGTCACAGTCTATTTTTGGTACTTTCTTGGAGAATTGTGTACCATAGTGAAAAATCTATAATAAACAAATAATGTGGATGTTGGAGATCTGAACCAAAAATAGTTATTGCTGGCTAAACTCAACAAATCTGGCTGCGTCTTTGGAGAGAAAGCAAAGTTAGCATTTCAAGCCCAGTTTCAAGAATTTGGGTGAAGATTCTGATAAAGAGTGATCGGACTCAAAATGTAAGATCTTCTTTCTCCCTACAGATACAGTCAGACCTGCTGAGTTTCACCAGTACTTTTTTGTTTTATTAATGAAACATCTGCTTTGTATTTGTCATTAACTACTGCCACAATCTCGTCTTAGCCCCAGACAATTAAGCAGACGGAAGATTGATGTTCTAAAGCAGGGCTAAGTAAATAAATAATTTTCTGCAAGGACTTAGTTTCAAAGGAAAGTTACAATCAAGTTAACAGCACATAGCTCCCTTTATTGTCAACCAAACAACTGTATCATCTTCAAATAAAATTGCTGTTTCTTGATTCAGGAGAGAAAAAAATACAAGGACTGTCAGTGGAGTAACGCTACAGATTGTAGTAATATTAGACAACATGGATTACCTTAAAATAGTGAACATGATGTGCCATCTGCTTTCTGTAGGGATGCAGATCTCTACAGCAGGCTGCCTTTCCCTGCTTGAATCAATCTGCAGAGTAAATGGCAACTTGACTTAACATCACTGGACAGGGTAAGCAGAAGTTAGCGAAAGTTGGATTCTGCCATGATTTCAAACTCTTTGCTCTGGGTCATTCGCATATGTAGGATATGCTGCCATGTGACCTTTATTATACAGGGAGGAATCCGTCACTGTTGTAGCAAAGAACGGTCACAGCACTCGAGTCTAGTAGGACATGTTTCAGCAAAACAAAATTCTAAACAATAAAATTTGTCCAAGTGGATAATTACTTAAGTCGCTGATGGACTATATTATGGTTAATTTTCAGGAGTTGTTAAAATAGGGGGTGGCACAATGGCTCAGTGGTTAGCACTGCTGCCTCACAGTACCAGGGACCCATGCTTGATTCCAGCCTTGAGTGACGGTCTGTGTGGGTTTCCTCCAAGTGCTCCATTTCCTCCCACAGTCCAAAGATGTGCATGTTAGGTAGGTTGGCCGTGGGAAACGCAGGGTTGTAGGGTAGGGGCATGGTTTTGGGTGGGATGCTCTCTGGAGGGTTGGTGTGTACTCAGTGGGCTGAATAGAGTGATTCTATGAAATTATTGCATACTTTTGCTTTTCCCCTTGACTGGTTCTGCTGTTTTAGGAGAGCACATAAAATCTCATCATAAAATCCCTCCAGTGTGGAAACAGGCCATTCAGCCCATTGAGTACACACAGACCGTCCGAAGGGCATCCCACCCAGACTCACACTGTCTCCGTAACCCTGCATTTCCCATGGCTAACCCACCTAGCCTACACATCCTTGAATAATATGGGCAATTTAGCTTGGCTACCTTGGTCCCTGGTGCTGCGAGACAGCAGCGCTGACCACCATGCCACTGTGCCACACTGGTGGCAGCCAATCAAACAACTGGAGCTCATGACCTAATTATAGCTTTTATTCAAACATTGACAAAAGACTGAACTCCAGAGGTAAGGTGAGAGTGACTGCCCTTGCCATTAGGACATTGTTTGATTGAAATTGACATCAAGGAGCCCTAGCAACATCGGTATCAATAGGAATCAAAGGAACAACTCTCCAGTGGTTTGAGTCATAGGTCATATTATGATCTCTGCTGATATTATTCCTGAAGAAGTCAGAACCCAAATTGGCTTGATAGATTTTTTATTTAATTTTGATTTTAACAGGGTGGTCTTTCATTGAAACACAGGCCTGATTCAGTTTTAACAGTAAAACAAAAGCTCCTTATGCAAAAGAAATGAAGAAACTTTATGACAAATTCATTGCATTTAACAAAAGTTTCCAAATTTATAAACACACAGAAAATAGAATCCCACTAATTCCTAAACAGTCTTTTAGAGTACTGACACTGGAGATAATTATCTTTAATTTCAAAAGTATAGGGTTTTATTCTCTTCAGTTCCCCATCTTGAGAATCTGAAAGCCTCTTCATGAAACCTTCCATACAAGTGAGCTTGATAATTTCAGCTTCAAGGAATTCCTTCAGAGTTGTAACTAAACAGTTTTCGTCTGGATATTTCAAACTAAATTGCTTAATTAAAAAGGTAAGGGTAGGGAAAAACCTTTCAGCATTTCAAGACTGCTCCACCTTTGTACCTTATGTGAATTTCTTCTCACCCCACATTTGCTTTAAAGCTGTGTCTTTTGGTTCTTGGTTCTTTTATGGAGCAGAAACAGTCTCTCTCTCTCTATCTATCTATGTTGCCAAGCACTTCATGATGTTGAAAAATTCTAACAGATTTCCTTTTGGTTTTCTCCTCCCTAAAACAAACAGTCCCAATTTCTCCAATCCTTCTTCATATTGAAAGTGTCTCATCCTTTGAACTTGAACTTGAAAGAGAAAGGCAAATGTTTGAACTTGAACGCTAGAGAAAGAAGTTGGCAGTGGAGCAAAGTAAGATTGAGAGAGAAAGAGAACTTAAAAGAATGAATAAAATCAGCCAACATGAGCTTGATATAGAAAAATTTAGGTTACAAAGTGAAAGAGAATAGCTGAGATGAGGAGGGAAGTTACATTTAGAAGCTGGATTAAACCAACAAACTGTGATAGTAATGATACCATATCCTTATGCGTTAATCAGCTCCTTCATCTCATTTCCCTTAGTCGCAAGACTCCTTTCATTAAAGTAGGTGCTATTCAACTTTGCTGAGCTCCCTTGTGCCTTAACTTTTTATGTTCTGCCTGCCAGACTGCCTTGGCTTTTTGTCTAGTGGGTGCTCCCCACTGTCTTCAGCAAATGCCCTGGAAAATGTCAGAACAGGGAAACATAACATTGATATTCTACTTTCAGGAGATTAAACTGCTGTACATATCCCAATTACCATTCCGTGTCTGGGAAAAAACTTACCCCTACAACTCAGGAATATGTGATGACTCACATTGGATTTTCAACTGAAGTTAATCAATTTCCAACAAGGCAAAAGATTACAGTGTATTTCATGTGTGGTGACTCCAACCTGAAATGATAACTTATAACATGATAGTTACGTGTGATGGTTTGTGAGCAGACAGCCAACTGTTACATTCTCTATGAGGTGACTATCACTCCGTTTACATTAAATCCAATTGCACTGGCTCAAATTATTTTTATAAGGCTACAAGCAAAGTTAGAGAAGTGCATAGTCTCTCTTTTTTTCCCAGACACGGAATGGTAGTTGGGATATGTACAGCAGTTTAATCTCCTGAAAGTAGAATATCAATGTTATGTTTCCCTGTTCTGACATTTTCCAGGGCATTTGCTCTCTTTAGTCCCACTTCTCCACTAGTAAAAAACAGTTTAAATACGCTACCCAGTTACCAATATCACCACTTATTTAGTTAACCTATATCAAGTTTCAAGTGTAAAGATCCATAGAGCACTCTCTTTGTATGAATGAGATAATGGGATCAATGCCCGTATTCACCACTTTAATTTTATAATTTTATAGCAAGTGGTAGTGTCATTGCCTCCAGACTATGAGGTTTGTGTTACAGTCCTACCTGCCTAGAAGGTCTGTCATGAAGTTTTTGAGAAGGTTTGTAGCTCGAGTTGTGGATGAGGTTCTCGACTGCCCACCAAGCTGGTGTGTTTGGTTGCAGATGTTTCGACATCCGGCAAAGCGTCAGTGTTCTGTCCCTCAGTTTGCTGGAGTGGTTGGTATTACTTCCGGTTTTGTTCTTCAGTGGTTTGTGTGTCAGGTCCAGTTCAATGTGTCTGTTGAGTTCTGGTTGGAATGCCAGGCCTCCAGGAATTCCCTGACATATCTATGTTTGACTTGTGCTATTATGGATGTGTTGTCCCAGTCAAATTCATGCCCTTCTTCGCCCGTGTGTATTGAGACCAGTGAGAATTGTTTGTGTCTCTTGGTGGTTGATTGGTGTTCGTGTATCCTTATTGCCAGTTTTGTTCATGCTTGGCCCATGTGACGTTTCTCACAGTCCTTGCATGGTATTTTTTATATTACATTAGTATTACTGGTTGTGGCTAAGTGGTCTTTTATGTTTGTCAGTAGCTGTCGCAGGGTGGTTGTTGGTTTGTGGGGTACCCTGATACGTAGGGGTCTGAATAGTCTTGTGGTTATCTCTGATCTGTCTCTGATGTTTGGTAGGATGGCTAGTGTGTCTGGCCATGTTGTGTCTTCTTGCTGTGGTCTGTCATGGAGGTAACAGCAGATTCTGCTTTTTGGGTATCCATTCCTTTTAAAAATCTGTATCAGCACTCCTTTTCTGCTTTCCACAATTCTAGGTTGCTGCAGTATGTTGTGGCTCATTTGAATAATGTCACGAAGCAGCTCCATTTATGGGTGTTGGGGTTATTGCTGATTTAATTACTTGTCTGTTCGTATGTGTGGTCTTTCTATATACACTAGGCTGGAGGTCCCCGTTGTTCATACGTTCTACCATAATGAACAGGAAGAGTAGTTATTCTCTTCTCCTTTTGTGAATTTTATTCCGATGAGGATGTTGTTTATGTTTCAGTGGGTTTCTTCTAATCTTGAGCATTTGATAATCATGAAGGTGTCATCTACATAGCGGTCCGAGAATTTGGGTTGCATAGTGGGGTGCACTGTCCATTCTAATCTTTGCATTACTGCTTCTGCAATCAGTCCTGATATTGAGGATCCCATTGGTGTTTCGTTGATTTGTTTGAATTTATAGGGGTTGAAGGTGAAGTGGGTTGTGAGGCACAGATCCAGTAGTTCCAGGGTGCTGTCCTTGTTGATGATGTTGGTGTCATGGGGTGCCTGCCTTCCTGATTGGTCTAGCAGTGTGACAATTGTCTCTTTAGCTAGGTCGATGTTCATGGATGTAAATAGTGCTATTATGTCGAAGGATATAATTATCTCGTCCTCTTCTATTCTGACGTCCTTGGTGATGTTGAGGAATTCTTGGGAGGGGTGGATCGAGTGGGTAGTGTTGTCAACTAAGTATTTCAGTTTCCGTTGTAGTTCTTTGGCTAGTCTATATTGGTGTGCCTGGTAGTGTGACAATGGGTCTGAGGCGGACCCCTGGCTTAGGTACCTGAGGGAGCCCATAGAAGCAAGGTGTGTTGCATCCCTCTGGCTTCATTTTTTGGTAGTGTGTCTTGTTGATGTCTCCTGAGATTTGTAATTTCTTCAGGGTTGTTTTGAAGAAAACTGGCAATAAGGATGCACGAACACCAACTGGTCACCAAGAGAATTTTCACTGGTCTCAATACGTACAGACAAAGAAGGACATGAATTTGACTGGGGCAACAAATCCATAATAGCACAAGCCAAACAGAGACATGCTAGGGAATTCCTTGAGGCCTGACATTCCAGCTCCATTAAAAAACACATTGAACTGGACCTGATATACAAAGCACTGAAGGGCAAACCCAGAAGTAATAGCACCCAGAAAGTCGAGGTATATAAATAACAAGTGGGGCAGAACACCAACACTTCGCCAGAGGCGCACTGACGATGTTACTTCGAAGAGTGACAAAATGTCTGCAATCAAACACACTGGCTTGGCGAGCAGGTCTACAACCTCAAAGTTTATCATAGTATAGCCAAACAGGTCAATTTAAATAACCCAGCACTCGTTGCCAGAGAGCAGTTAAGAATCAAGCACATTGCTGTTGATCTGATGTTACATGTAGGCCTAATCAGGAAAGGATGGCAGATTTCCATCTGTAAAGCACATTAGTGAATCAGATGGGTTTTTATAACAATGTATGGTTACCAGTAGTACGGCTTGTTAATCACAACTTTTTTTTCATTGAACTCTAATTTCACCCCCAGATATGGTGACAAATGAACCCATGCCCCTAGAACATTACTGTAAGGTTTTGGATCATTAGTCCAGTGACAGTACCACTGCACCATCCTAACCCTGAAGATGGAACCTTTTGCTCTACAAAAATTGGCTATTTTCCCTGGAGTGTCGGAGGCTGAGGGGTGACTTTATTGAGGTTTATAAAATCATGATAAACATAGAAAAAGTGAATAAGTTTAAAATGAGAGGGGAAAGATATAAAAGGCACCTAAGGGGCAAACTTTTCATACAGAGGGTGGTGCATGTATGGAACAAGCAGCCAGAGGAAGTAGTGAAAGCTGGTACAATTACAACATTCAAGAGGCATCTGGATGGCTACATGAATAGGATAGGTTTAGAGAGATATGGGCCAAATGCTGGCAAATAGGACAGGATTAGATTAGGATGTCTGGTCAGCGTGAACAAGTTGAACCAAAGGGTCTATTTCCATGCTGTACATCTCTATGACTCTATAAAAATCGAAATTGCTGGAGAAACTCAGCAAGTCTGGCAGCATCTCTATAGAGAAAACAGAATTAACAGTGCAAGTCCAGTAACCTCAATCTAAAGAAGGGTCACTGGATTAGAATAACCTTGAAGCTTTTGGTCTGTACTGGAACACTGGATGTTTGAAAACCAGGGAAGGGAAATACATTTCAGGCATTGAGATACAGTGTGCATTGGTGTTGATTTTCTGTGAGTTTTTTTGCCTGAATGCTTGTAGAACTCACTTCACATAGGACTCCACTATTTGTTTGATGGTCCAACCGTTGAATCAGGAGAATGCAATGGATACAACGCTGAATTTCACTAAGACTGTGTTATAATACACAGTGAAGGTTAATGGGATTTTTATGGGTTTCTGTCTAGCTTTGGCATGGAGCCAACTGAGGTTATTGGTGCCATTCAGATGGTATTTAATATTGACGCCAGAGGACAGCTAATCTTGAGGAGACCGGAAAACAGACAACCACAGAATCTTACAAGCCCAGATTTTTTCTTACAAATTCTTTAAGGGTCTGCATAGACTTTTGACGTGAGGGAAAGCACAGCAGCTTTGAAAACTCAGATGCAGTCTCACAGAAGGCTCAGCTTTTGTTGATTTCTATCTATTTAATTGGCATTGCAGCTCTCACATTGATGATGGTTCAACCATTCATTCTACCATAGCGCGTTGGGAGATAGCTGGGAGCAGTTGAAAATGTTCCTTCTAGCATTCACAGATAGTATTGTCATCCTTAAGCAGATGGACACCATTTGATATTGCTCCATAGGTGGCCGCGTTCACTTCAAAAAATGTTTAGCTCGTCATGACTATTTGCAATTTTGAACCTCTTGAGCTATTTCCACCAACTTTATGCCCTTTATCTTTTGGATTTGCATTTGAACATCAATATTTAGCTGTTGAAATGCTGCGTTTTTTTCTTGCAACCTAACGTTGTTCTGCAAGACAGTAGGAGATGATTAGTTTTGGCTTAGGATATCTCTTATTTCAGAATCACTTTTATCAATCCAATCCATTGCTTATCATACTTAAACAAAATGATTTGTGCCCAGGACTCTATTAGAGTTGACTTCATTTTATGATACTGTTCTCAAATTGAGTTGGATATGTGAAGATTTTCTAGATTTATCATGGGAGCTGCTTGGAATTCCTTTATCAGTCAGGATGCTTTATAGTTTGAATGTCAATCATCTTCCGCTTGGACCTGTGATCTTTGTGATACCTTGGTGCTCGGTGAATGTTCGTCATTTATTGAATAAGTCTATGATCAGTCAAGCAAACTCTAATCCATTACATGGATTAAGTAATGTAGCAATCACTCAATGAGTGATGCTTCCAGTACTTCTTTGTTAACTTGAGTTTCTATCAGAATGAGCTCCCTTGAGCTTTAACTCAGATTACACATGGAAAATGGTACCAGACACTGCAATAAAGATGCTCTAAAGAAACACATAGTTTGCTTTATTGAGATTGATTCAGATTTTTCAGCCTCTACATAGATAAGTGTGAAGTCAGGCTGCATTGTATGTGTTTGTGCCTTTAACGCACATCTTTAAGGACTCTACATGTTAAGTGTATACAGTATTGTGTCTCTGCCTGGGCTGTTCACCAACTTTTGGTTTTCAAGGTACACACAGAAATCAATTAGCTTACTGTCATGTCTGTTTCATGACTTGTTATGCATTTCATTGTTTTAAATAAACTAACCAATTGAGTTAATCAATCCCCAACAAGCAATTGATCATAAGACCATTTTCTATCATGTGGCAGAGTTGAGTAAAAACACCATTGGCTGGTGTTCCAGTTTCCAGAAACAAAATGAAAGAGTGGCAGGGCTAGCTGCAGATAACTAATTAGGATCTTTAAAGCAAATTAATGTCAATTATCAGAGGCCAACTGGAAATTTCCATTCAGCCTCTGGGCCACTGAGAAATCAGTGAATGCATCTATGGATAGTCTCCTGGTGGCAGACCAACAGGTTCTCACTGTCTGTCTGACTTTAAAGATAGCTGTCCTACAAAGAAGATCTGCTTCCACATTGGTGATCCAGCTGCTGAAGATCATTTTAAATTTAAACGTGTTACATATAGAGAGCACGTACCTCAAATTGAAGGAACACTTTCCCCCTCTCTCTCACTATTGTGCGCAGCACGCAGCCGTTCCTTTCCTTACTGATCCTCCAGATTCAATGGCCAACCCATAATCCATGATTGAACAGCAAATACACCCTCTACAGTTTAACAACAACTTAGATAAATATAGCAACTTTGATGCACCAAAACTATTTAATACACTTCATATGAGATTTATAAAAAAGATTATGACACTAAGTCATATGAGATCAGATGCTCAAAACCTTTCTCTAAAAAGTCAGTTTTAAGGAGGGTCTGAAAGGAGTGCAGTCGGCTAGAGACGCTGCAAAAGAACCCAGAATTAGAAGAGGCAGAGATATCTCAGGATATGTGAAGTTGGAGGCACTTCCTGAGAAAAGGAAGGGTGAGGCCATAGAGGGATTTGAAAACAAGTTTGAGAATTTCAAAATCAAAATGTTACTTGAGCAGCAGCCAGAGTGGTGTGGGAAAAGATTTAATGATTTAAGACAACCATAGGAACAATTTCAATCTTTCTATGCTTACAAAGAGTGAAAGTCACAGATTAGCCAAAAGAATAGTCAATGCTTTTAACCACTAAGACATAAATAAGGATTCCAGTAGCAGATAAGATGACAGAGTAAGGTTTGAGGAGGTAATGAGATCGTTATAGATGGTCTTATTGACAGCATGAAGCTGAGATCAGAATTTCATCCTGGGATTGAATGTGATACCAGGGTGCTGAACTGACCAGTTTAATCGCAGATTGTTGCCGGAAAGAGGGATGGAATCTTGAGTTAATTAACAGAAATCAGAGCAGTGATCAAAAATAATGGGTACAATCTTCCCCATATATAACCAGAAGAAATTTCTACTTGTCCTGCCATGGATGCCAGACAAACAGGTTGATAGTTCAACATCAGTGGAGAAGCTGTGAGAGATGATTGTGAGATAGACCTGGATGTCATTAACACGTAAAGGAAAATGAATGTTATATTTTCAGTTAACGTTACCCAGAGGTAATTTGGAAATGCAAAATAGAGCCAAGATCCTTGGGGAGACCAGAAGCAATAGTACAGAAGCAGAAAGAAAAACCTCTGCCATTCTCTGGCAATGATTAGCTAGATAAGAATGGAGCCAAGCAAGAGTAGTCCCAACCAACTGAATTATAAATTTTATTTTCTTCTAGCTCTATGTAACTTGGGACTGAATTTAACACATAAGAGTAGTCACATAGTATGATGGAGTATAAAAAAAGAAATAATGAGAACTTTTCAGAAAGATACCATGATAATCATGAGGGGTTTTAGGTCATAGAATGTTTTTACTATAGTATCTTAGAACAGCATGCTCTGGAGCTGAGAATAGTCTATGCTGGACATATTTTGCAACAAGATTGAATTAATTAATGATCTCATTCTGAAAGCATCTCCAGGAAGCAACAATCATAATTTGAATTTTGCATTCACTTTGGTAGAGTGAAAGCTAGACTCAGGACTGCTATGTTAAATTTAAACACGGACAATTCTGAGAGCTTGACGTTGAGCTAGCCAAAGTGAATTGTAAAATTACGGTTCAGGGAAAGGGCAAGAGAAATGCAATAGCAGACATTGAAGGGGATATTTGAGAAAACCGAGAGAAAATATATTCAGCTGAGAAAGAAAAGTTCCAAGGAGAGGACTCAACACTCATGATTAATTAAAATGCTAAAGATGGTATCTGACATGTAAAAATATATAATTGTGTAAATATTGGTAGCAAGCTAGTAGATTGAACAGAATATATATGAAAATGATGACTTAAAGATTTATAAGAAGGGAAATGATAGAGTACAAGACATGGTAAGTTAAAAATATAAAAATATAATAAAAATTTCTATAGATATAGAGTTTGCACAGGTCACAAATAAGCACTTAACAATTCTATTTCTGAGGAATGAAATGGATGCAGTTGAAATTAGGCAGGTATTTTGCATCAATATTCACCATAGAAGATAAAAAGTAATGTTCAAGAAATGGCTTAATCAGGAAATGGAAAGGAAGGAGGAACACAAAAAACTCAATCACCAGGAAAGTGGTGTTCAGCAAATTGTTGGAGCTGTAGACTGACATGACTCCAGTCCTGATAGACTTCATACCATGTTCTCATTAAAAAGTGGTTCATGAGATAATCAAAACGTGGTTTTAGTTTTCCAAATTTCCCAAGATTTTGGGAAGATTCTACATAATTGGAAGATGGCAAATGTTATTTTGTTGATTCAAAAAGGGACAGAGGCATATAGCAGGTAAATATAAGCTATTTAGCGTAATGCCTGTCATGGGAAAATGTTGGAAGCTAATATTTAATGCATTGCAGAGAGCACTTAGAATAGTTTGAAGCAATCAGGCAGAGTCAACATGGCTTGTTGAGAAGAGAACTCACGTTTAATCAATTCATGAGAATTTTTTGAGCAAGTGCATATACTCTGGATAGATACGAACTGGTGGATGTATAATATTTAGAGTTCCAGAACATATTTAATAAAACGCTGCGTTAAATTTTGTGGAAAATAAAATCTCATAAAAATAAAATAACATCGTAAAAAAGCAGAGAATAGGCAGAAATGTGTCATTTTCTGGTTTGGCGGGATGTAATGAGTGATGTGCCACAAGATGAGGCTTCGACCTTTTGCATCTTATACAATCAATTTGGATTAGGGCACTGAACGGAAGGACACAACATTTGCTGATAATGCTCAGATAACTAGGAAAGTAAATTGTGAAAAGTATAAATGAAGGTTACTAAGAGATCCAGGCAGGCTAAGTAAGTGGGAAAAGATCTAGTAAGTGGAGCATAATGTGAGAAAGTGTGAAATTTTACATTTTAGCAGCAAGAACATAAAAAAACCTATATTATCCAAATGTGTGAGATTGTGGGGCTCTCAGATTCAGAAGGATCTGTGAGTCCGTGCGTATGAATCAAAGAAGAATAGTATGCAGATGCAGAAAAAAATAGAAATTTTAATAAAATATTATTGTTTATTTCAAAGGGAATTAAATACAAACATTTGGAGGTTTTACTTGGAGGGCATTGATGAGACTACATCTGGAGTATAATATTCGTCTCCTTATTTAAGGAAGCATGTAAAACTGTTAAGAGATTAATCAGATAGGCTTTACTAGCTAAGATCTGGAATGGACATGAGATAACAAGGTGTAGATCTGGATGAACACAGCAGGCCAGTCAGCATCAGAGGAGCAGGAAAGCTGATGCTTCAGGCCTAGACCCTTCTTCAGAAATGGGGGAGGAGAAGGGAATTCTGAAATAAATAGGGGGAGGGAGGAGGCGGATGGAAGATGGATAACGGAGAAGATAAGTGGAGAGGAGACAGACAGGTCAAAGAGGCGGGGTTGGAGCCAGTAAAGGCGATTGTAGGTGTGGAGTTAGTGGGGCATAGGTCAGCCGAGGGAGGACGGACAGGTCAAGGGGGCGGGATGAGGCTGGTAGGTAGAGGATGTGGAACAATCCCTCTTCCGAAGCTACTTTGGCCCTATCCCCCACCTCTTCCTCCGTTACTTCGATATCTGTATCAGTGCTGCCTTGTGCTCCCACAAGGAGCTCGAACAGCTCATCCACTTCACCAACACTTTCCACCCCAACCTAAAGTTCACCTGGACCATCTCTGATACCTCTCTCTCCTTCCTGGACCTCTCTGTTTCCATTTCTGGAAACCACCTGGGAACCAATATCCATTTCAAGCCTACCGGCTCTCACAGCTACCTAGAATACACCTCCTCCCACCCACCTTCCTGCAAAAATGCCATCCCTTATTCCCAATTCCTTCGCCTCCGCCACATCTGCTTCCGGGAAGAGGCATACCACACCCGGACATCCCAGATGTCCTCGTTTTCCAAGGAACGCAACTTCCCCGCGACAGTGGTCAAAAATGCCCTCCACCACGTCTCCCACAGTTCCCGCAACTCATCCCTCACACCCCCTCCCCGCAATAACAACCAAAACAGGATCCCCCTCGTCCTCACTTACCACCCCACCAACCTCCGAATCCAAAGTATCATCCTTTGGCACTTCCACCATCTGCAATCTGACCCCACTACCAAGGAAATTTTTCCCTCCCCACCCTTATCTGCTTTCCGGAGGGACCACTCTCTCCGTGACTCCCTTGTTCACTCTACACTCCCGACCAGTCCCACCACCCCCAGCACTTTTCCTTGCAACGGCAGGAAGTGCTACACCTGCCTCTACACCTCCCCCCTCACCCCCATCCCAGGCCCTAAGAAGACCTTCCACATCAAACAGATGTTCACCTGCACATCTGCTAATGTGGTATACTGTGGCCTCCTCTACATCAGGGAAACCAAGCGGAGGCTTGGGGACCGCTTTGTGGAACACCTACGCTTGGTTCGCAACAAAAAACTGCACCTCCCAGTCGCGAACCATCTCAACGCCTCATCCCACTCTTCAGACGGCATGTCCATCCTGGGACTCCCGCCGTGCCACAACGATGTCACCCGAAGGTTGCAGGAACAGCAGATCATATTTCGCTTGGGAACCATGCAGGCCAATGGTATCAATGTGGACTTCACAAGCTTCAAAATCTCCCCTTCCCCAACCACATCCCAAAACCAGCCCAGCTCGTCCCTGCCTCCCTAACCTGTCCTTCCTCCCACCTACCCACTCCTCCCACCTCAAGCCCCACCCCCATCTCCTACCTACTAACCTCATCCCGCCCCCTTGACCTGTCCGTCCTCCCTGGACTGACCTATCCCCTCCCTAACTCCCCACCTACACTCACCTTTACTGGCTCCACCCCCGCCTCTTTGACCTGTCTGTCTCCTCTCCACCATTTTCTCCTCTATCCATCTTTTATCCGCCTCCCCCTCTCTCCTTATTTATTTCAGAACCCCTTTCAACTCCCCCATTTCTGAAGAAGGGTATAGACCCGAAACGTCAGCTTTCCTGCTCATCTGATGCTGCTTGGCCTGCTGTGTTCATCCAGCTCTACACCTTGTTATCTCAGATTCTCCAGCATCTGCAGTTCCTACTATCACTGGAATGGACATGTTGTGTTTGAGGAAAGTCTGGACAGATTAGGCTTGTATCACTGTAATAATTACCGTAAGAATAAGAAATGACTTGATTGATTGAAATAAGATTCTAAGGAGTCTTGAAATTTTGAATGTGGAAAGAATTTTGCTGCTGGCGGGAGATTTTGTTTTTGTTATTCTTCAGTAGAAGGTGAACATTACTGACAAGGTCAACATTTGTCATGTTATGACCAGACTCCGAGTGAGATTCCAGATCGGATACCCAAACTCTTGGGATCTGGGATGTGGAGGGATGGATTAGCTTTTTTTTTAGTAACCCACTCCATCAGTTGGCCGAACTTGAAAAGAATCCCTTCCCACGCGGATATTTGGCTCCCAGGCTAAATGAACTTATGTTTTAAAAAGGAACCAAATTAGCCAGGTTTTCTCGAGAGAACAAAGAGTGAGTTTGTTAAATACTAAACGTGAAAAGAATTGATAATGTAGCACACATGTATGGGGTTTAGGAATGAGAGGTGACTCCAAAAAATTGAAATTAAAACAAAGATATACAGATCAGCCTCTTAATTGTGCACGAAGAGTGCATGTTGTGGCCGTTGGGCTGTGAAGTTTAGCAGCAGCACTGACATTGGTAGTTGAGTAGCTTTTGTGTTGAGATTCTTGATCTGCTTTGTTAACTGGAGTTCTTTTGGCCTGATTCCATCTATTTTAAAACAGGACCAGAAACTGCTAGAGAACCTCAACAGTTCTGGCTGCAATTGTGGAGAGAAAGTAAGGTTAATGTTTAGGAACAGCCCTGAAGAAGGATCACTGGACCTCATACTTTAACTCTGTTTTCACTCCACAGATGCTGCTCGACCTGCTGAGTTTCTCCAGCAATTTCTGCTTTTATTTCAGGTCTTCATGATCCGCAGTTCTTTGCTTTACTTTTCTACTTTTTTCTTAACGAGTTTTCTTATTAACTAGCAGCTAATAAGAATTGATAATTTTTTTTTTCAATGCTTCAACCAAGCTAATTTGTCATGAACTATCTATGGTTTGCTCCACAAGCTGGCAAGCTTAAGACATTGTCTGAGGTATTTAGAATAAAGACAAAAAGTGCTGGAGAAACTTAGCATCTGTAGCATCTAAAGAAGCATATGTGGAAACAGTTATTGAGTTAATGTTGCAAATCCAACATGACTGTTCATTGGAACTGAAGGGAGCTTAAGTATAATGGCTTTGAAGCTGTTGATTAAGAGGGAGGAAGGACAAGTGAACATATGCATGCCCAGAGTAAGAGGCAAAGGGAGGTCTGATGATAGTAATGTAGTGACATAAATGAAGATTAGGTGTTAATGGTCGTGCTAAAGAAAAAACAATCAGTCAGCTGTGATCAAATCCTTGCAAATAAGGCACTGGGGTTGTCTGAAGGGAACGTAGAACATGGTGAAAATTTGTTGAACTCAATGTTGAGTCCTGAAGTCTAAAAAAGTGCCACAATGGAAAATGAGGTGCTGTTCCTCCACCTTATGTTAGGCTTTTGTGGAATTCTGCATCATGCCTAAGGCAGAAATATTGGCATGAGTAAATGCTTGGGAGATACGATTGTGTCTGATGATTGGCATAAAGCGGGCTGTGTGCAGTTGGTTACTTGATCCAAGGCAGCATATTAATCTCAAGATAGAATTCCTATTAAAATGGTTCAGACATGAAGCCGGTCCGACCCAATATATATAGTTTAACCCTCATCACAGAGGTAGAATATCTAGTTATTATACCAGCTCTTTGTGGGACATTGCTGTGTGCAAATGGTTTGCTGTATTTCCTATAACACACCGATGACTACACTTTGAAATTATCTAATTGTCCATGAAATGCTTCAGGATGTTTTAAAGTCACAAAAGACAATATGTAAATGCAAGTTTCTTTTTCCAAAATGTTCAGTTTTCTCAGCCCCCTAAATAACACAGAACATTTCCATTAAAACAACCCTTCTACTTATGCTACATGCATGACTTAAAATTCTTGATGGGCAGCCTTCAGTCCCTCTTCTGTGCAATGTAGTTTAATTAGGAGCTACATCAAAGTGTATAGTGATGCATGCACAGCAGCCTCAAGGCAAAATATATAAGTCACACAAAAATTGAACTAATGTGTTTTTTCTACCCAAGGCTGCAATTCTATTTCTGTTTCGAATATTTGTGGAAGGAAGTAAAATTGGAATTAACTGTTAAGTAGGAATTATGCTTAGTGCCTGGTATCTCTCATGTTAGCCTGCCAGGTTACCATGCAGAAACTAATTAACAATATCTCAGGGATAGCACAGTGTGGAGCTGGAGGAACACAGCAGGCCAGGTAGCATCAGAGGAGCAGGAAAGTTGACATTTGGGTTCGGGACCCTGCTTCATCCCATTTCTGAAGAAGGGACCCGAAAAAAAACCGTCGACTTTCCTGCTCCTCTGATACTGCCTGGCCTGCTGTGTTCCTCCAGCTCCACACTGTGTTATCGCTGACTCCAGCATCTGCAGTTCTTACTATCTCTAAACAATATCTCAGATTCTTTGTTACTTAGTCTTAGCTCTGGATAATGGACATTGCTTCACCAGCTCTTGACAAAGTCACCAGGTGCAGTGTAACAAACTCAAAAATATTACTTAGAAAGGGGATATGTGGAGTTTTCACTTTGGGCGCAATCTGTAAATTAGCTTAAAGTTGTATTTCGATTTTCTTCTAAAATTCACTTGCAAAAATTCAAACATAAAGTATTCCAAGATCCACTGTAATTTGACAACATAATAGAATGCAACCATTGTTTTTTTTCCTTTCCATTCAAAAATATTCCATGACCAATTTAATGGTGGTCATTTGTTGCTGTGTTAATGAAACTGAAAATGGGTTTAACAAATGTCAAAGACAAACTCAGCCCTGTTGACCCAAAAAGTATCTGCCAAATTTTGGAGAGCTGTCTCGGAATGGTCTGACAAATGTATACTCATGGATTCAAATCTTAGAGGCAACATCCCAGATGTAACTATCACTATCCCTGGGCATGTCCTGTCCTACTAGCAGGACAGACACAATAGATGTGCTACAATGCTGGTGAACAGTAGGGAGGGATCTGCCTTAGGAGTCCTCAACATTGACTCTGGACACCATGAAGACTCATGTCATCAGGTCAAACTTGGGCAAGGAAACCTTTCCCTGAGTAGCATACCATGCAGGCACTTGTCTGATGAATCGATACCTCATACCTTGAAGAAACACTGAGGGTAGCAAGTACACAAAATGTATTCTAGGTTGGGGTACTTCAATTTCCACCACCATGAGTTTATTTCCAGCACCACTACTGATGGAACTGTTGAGTCTTAAAGGCCATTGCTGCTAGACTGGGACTGTGGCAAGCAGTGATGGAGACAAGAGGAGGGAGAAGCACGTTTGACCTTATCCTCATTAGTCAGTCTGCTGCAGATGATCTGTCCATGACGGTGTAGGTAAGAGGAACCATCACACAACTGTGGAGAGAAAGTGCCATCTTCCCATCAAGAATACCCTGCATCATAATGTGTGGCACTATCATCATGTTAAAGGAATAGACTTTGAACAAACGTGGCAACTCAAAACTGAGTTTCCATGATTCGCCATGGGCCAGCTGCAGCAGACAAATTGCATTCAAACATAATTTGCAAATGTATGTTTAAGCATATCCTCTACACTACCCTTACCACAAAGCCAGAGGATCAATTCTAATTCAATTGAGAGTGCAGGAGGGCATGCCAGGAGAAGTACAAGGTATTCCTAAATACAAGGTATCAACCTAGTGAAGCTACAGGACTAAATGTGTACAGCGTAAGCAGCAAGTGATAGATTCGGCAAAGAGATTCCATAAACAATGGATCAGATCTAAGCTCTGCAGTCCTACCACATCCAGTCGTGGTAGGTGGACAATTAAACAACTCAGTAGAGAAGGTAGTTCTTCAAATGTCCGCATTCTCAAAAAAGGAAGAGCCCAGTGCATCAGTGCAAAGATAAGGCTAAAGTATTTGTAACAATCTTCATCCAGAGGTGCTGAATAGGTGATCTGTGTGAGCTTTTTTAAAGATCTTTTTTCCTCTTCACATCATATCAAGAAATGGCTGGAGGCACTGGATAATACAAAGGCTATGGACCTTGACAATATTCCAGTATTAATACTGAAGACTTGTTCTCCAGAACTTGTTGCGCACCTAGCCAAGCTATATAAGTTCAGCCATAGTACTAACATTTATCTGATCATGTGGAAAATTACTCAGGTAGTGCAGTATTCAAAAATCAGAACAAACCCACACAACCTATTATGGAGCAAAAGAACATGGTTTTGGTTGTTGAGGGTTAATTATTTCAGCTCCAGGGCATCTCCGCAGGACTTCCTCTGAATAATAACTTAGATCCAACCACCTTCAGTTGCTTCATCTCTTACATTCCCTCCATTACATCAGAAGTGACGATGTTTGCAGATGATTGCAAAAAGTTCAGCACCATTCATAACTCCTCAGATACTTAAACTGTTCACATCCAAATACATTGATTGGTTTTGATTGTTTTTTTTAATCGTCACGTGCCGAAATACAGTGAAAAGCTTGGTTTATGAACAGTACAGGCAGATCACAGCATACAAAGGATGTACAGATCAAAAAAACATACAGGTTACATTGCAGGTTACATTATTTGAGGCCAGAGTCCATTCAACAGTCTGATAACGGCCAGAAAGAAGCAGTTCCTGAACCTACTTGTGCCTGTGTTAAGGCTTCTGTACCTTCTGCCTTATAAAAGAGGTCATTATTAGGGTGCGATAGGTCTTTAATGATGTTGGCTGTCTTTCCGCGGCAGTGAACCATGTAAATAAAGTCTATGGATGGAACGTTGACTTCCCTGATGGTCTGGGCTGTGTACACCACCTTCTGTAGTTTCTTACGGTCCTGGGCAGAGCAGTTGCCATACCAGGCCGTTATGCACCCGGACAATTTGCTTTCAATGGTGCATCTGTAGAAGTTGGTGAGGGACCTTATGGACATGCTAACAAGACAAGTTTGGGCTGACAAATGGCATTTGTATCAGAAATTAACCATCTCCATCAAGAGAACATCCAACCATCACCCCCTTGACATTCAACGACATTACGACCTCTGAACCCCCACTATCAGTATCTTGGGCATTACCATTGACTAGAAACTGCATGAAACTAACTGTATAAATACTATGGCTACAAGATCAAGTCAAAAGCTAGGAATCTTGGAAAAAGTAACTCACAGGCTGATTGTCCAAAGCTTATGTACAATCTAGAATCAACAAGTCATGAGTGCGATGGAATACTCCCACTTGCCTGGATGTCTGCAACTCTCCAAGAACTCTCAAGAAGTTTGACACCATCCAAGACAAAACAACCTGCCTAACTGACACCACATCCAGAAATATTTACTCCTTTCATCCCTGACACTCTGTAGCTGCAGTGTGCACCAACTACAAAATGCTCTGCAGAAATTTACCAAGGCTCCTTAGATACCACTTTCCTACACCATAGATTCACAGAGTCATAGAATCATCCAGCATGGAAACAGATTCTTCAGCCCAACTCGTCCATTCCGACCAGGTTTCCAAAACTAAACTCGTACCATTTGCCTGTGTTTAGCCTATATCCCTCTAAACCTTTCCTATTCATGTACTTGTCCAAATGACTTTTAAGTGTTGTAATTGTACCTGCCTCTAGCACTTCCTCTGGCAGTTTGTTCCATATATGTACTACCCTCTGTTTAAAAACATTGCCCCTCAGGTCCCTATTAAATCTTTCCATTCTTGCCTTAAACCTATGGTGTCTAGTTTTGGACTCCCTTACCCAGGCAAAGATACCTTGGCAATTCAACTTACCTATGATTTTATAACCTTTATAAGATCACCCCTCAGCCTCCTAGGTTCCAGGGAAAAGAGTTTAATAACAGCCTTCCTATTGGAAGGCGACCAGAACTGTATGCAGTAAGCCTAATGTGGCCCTTCCAATATCTCGTACAGCAGTAACATAATGCCCCATCCTGTACTCAGTCCTCTGGCCAATGAAGGCAAGTGTGCTTCACTTGCGATGCCACTTTCACCCATGACCACTTCCACATAGCAAGACAAGGACAGTAGATACCTGGAAACACCACTACCTGTAAGTTCCACTCCAAGCTACCCATCATGCTGACTTGGAAATATATCAGGATTTCTTCAGTGCTGCTGGGCCAAAAGCCTGGAACTCCTTCCTTAACAACATATGGGTCTCCTTACACCAAATAGACTGCAGAGATTTAAGAAGGCAGCTCATTGTCACTGTCTGAAGGGCAGCTAGAGACGTGCAGTGATTGTAATGGAATCAGCTGACCGGACCTCATAGAATATGAGTTCCCTGATTGAGCTGTTAATCTGGTCGAATCAGGGAGCCCTGGGTGACATGTACAAAGGATGATTGGCCGAGATACTGACACTCTGATAACTGACTCTGAATGAGGCAGTACTAAAGTCAAAGACTGTTCATGTGAAAATAAAGGTCACCTTGGAGACAGATACCGGCCTCTGCGGTCTTATTTCAGGCTGGGCAATAAATACTGGCCCAGAAAGTGACACCCAAGTCCCATGAGTGAACAAAATAGAAATCACCAAACATAAATATTCTCAATATATGATCTTCTACCTGTGCATAACCTTATTTAAAGTCATTTCAACAGACTTCAAAGCCAGCACTATATCATTTAGCAATTTAATTGATAGACTACGAGTCAATTTCTCAGTACTATATTTATTTCCTGGCAAGGAAATAGTTTTAAAATGTATCTGTTGGTGCCTACGCATCTAGCAATTAAACACAAGTTGAAGAGCCCAATCTAATCAATATAATCTTGCATTATCAATCTTTGGAGTGATCAGATTTATATGTAGGGGTCTAGTCAGTTGAATGGAATGTTCATCTGTCACAAAAGTTTTCATAAAGTAATCTTGGGCACATCACAGTCACAGTGGGTTGAATGGCCTTCTACCAGCTGTATCATTCTATAATTCTGTAATAATGCTTTTGCATTTTCTGGTCTTGCTTGTTTCCTTAGAAGTTGTGCTACTAAAACCAGAAACAAGTAATTTTCTTTAGATTTTCTACACACATTTTATCAATTCACGGGTCCAGCTGCTTTCATTTCACCTTTCTCTCAGTTTATTTCTCTCAGTTTACAATTAAATCTGAACAGAACAAAAAAGAAAATAGATTTTTAATCCACAATAAAACTGATTTTAATGATGGCTACCCATTTTTCCAAACACCTCAAGCCACTATTACTCGCTGGCATGGGTTAATGATTGCATACCCTTTCTTGATGACATTAATTGAAGGATAATTATTAGCCAAGAGGCAAGAGAATATTTCCCTATTTTTATAGAAGTACTGATATGGAAATCTTTCCATCCAGTTGAGAGGACAGATGGAACTTCAAATCAATGTCACACCCAAATGCTGACATCTCTGATTTAACAGAGCAGAAACCAAAACGTTATTTTCTCTGTTGAGCGATCAAGATAAGTGATCAAGGACAAAAGGTCACAATCTTAGAATCTGAACTGGATTATTCAGCAGAGTAATCTTCATATGAAGAATTCTGGAATTACTTCCCTCAAAATGTTTTGGACAGTGGGACCATTAGAGGTCTCAAGACAGAGGTCAATAGGTTAGAGGTCAATAGGTTTTGTTATGTTTCAGTATCAAAAAATATGAATTTCAGATAATTAAGTGGAGTTGAGGCACAAATCAGTCATGATGGAAAAGGTTCTGGCTGCTGATCAGCATATACTTGTTCCTACATAGAGTATAGGACCGTTTCATATTGTACAGATTGTATGATTTGATGGTTATATTGACATAAAAAAATTGAGAAATATAAGGAAAAATGTCTTCTAAGGACTAAGTCCTTATTTTATATCTACTAGTGTTCAGCTGGAGTTTTAAGTCGTGAGTTAAACTTTCTATTTAATGTTATGATGCATTATGAAATGTGATTTGTTTGGTTCCATTAAGTGTGATTCAAGTGCAGTACACGAATTAACTGAGATTGAGCATTGATCCATGCAGAATAAATGTCTCTTTCAAAAAGAGATTTTTTATATTTAAAATATATTCAGCCCAGGCATTATTTCATCTTTTTTTTCAAAGAAGCTATCTACTAGAGGGAATATTGTGCAGTTGAAGCTGTTGTGTTTCAGGTGAGATGCTAAACCGAAACTCGATCTGTTTGGTCATTATTCATGTTTGTCTTGGTGAAGAAGTAAAAAAGCTGAAAATCTTCCCCGTTGCTCATAAAAGCATAAAAGTGCCTAAGAAGGATAAAGTGCACAAATTAACAAAAGCCAAAAGAAGTTTTAAGTCACTAAATTTAATAAATAAGCATTATTAAAATTATCAGGAAAAGCTATGGAAAAAAATTGAAAAATGTTACGAAAATCATATTAATGGTATCATAATTTGACTGATTAAAATGAAAAGTTAAAGTCAGAAGAAGAGTTTCCTTGAAGTCAACGTTTCCAAGAAAAGGATAATTTCTATTGTGAAACCAAAAATATTCTTAAAGATGCAATAACAGTACCACATCTTTTTGTTTCAATTTAAAATGACAATAGGAGTTCAAATAGTCCATAATTTTTAAAAGACCATGTAAACCACTAAGAGGAAAGGGAAGGGAAGTCTTTCCATGTGCTGTGTGAAAATAGAAATACAAGGCTGATTCTTACAATAACTTGGCTGAGTGTCATTTTTGCCAAATATCATGGAAGATTTCAATATGCAAAGCCCAAGGGGTTTTCATGTGCTATTACCCTAAACTCACCTCATTAACAAAATAGTCTATCCTAATGGACCCCCCTTTCTTTTCTGATGCTTGTCAGATTTTACCACTCACCATAGCTGAAAGAGCTTACCACTGTTGGGATATCCCAGAGCAGACATTCATTGCTGATTGTGGAACCATGTTTAAAAAGCCATTGCACACCCAGACAGCACTGACAGTCCAGAGCCACTTTACATGATACACGGTGTTTTCCCGAGGCATAGCAGAGAGGGAGAAATTGGTGCCCTGTTTCTCAGACAGCTACCTGGAATTCCTGGTGGAGAGGGTGATGAAAATGGGTCCAGCCATTTCCACCAGAGCTGGCAGTGGAGGCTTCAATACCAGATGCTGCCATCCTGGGTCAGTGAGGTGTCCATGGTCTGGAGAGATGCCCAGAATTGCAGAAAAAAGGTCAATAACTGTCTCCACTCTTCCAGGTTAATTGCCACTATTTTCTGTCAGCTACTTCACACTCACTGTATCTGCTAATCTACCTGTCCCCTACCAACGTTCATACTCTGTCCGTTGCATGCAACATCCTCCCTCACTTACTCTCAAACGCCAAACTATCCATGCTACAAACTCTACATGTGCACTATGTTTCCTACTCACTCACTTGGTGCAGCTCAACACTTTTCTCCCATGTGCACCAACACTAACAGCGGGCCACTTGCTTTCATCTCAATCATTCTCTCCATTTCACTCAGCCCATGAAAAAGACACAGCCCACAGCAGGGCAGAAAGAACCAGGATGAGTCTAGGATGCCTGACATTTGGCTTTTTGCCTCCATTATGCAGCCCGTACCGACCCTGACCATCCTGACCAGACACCCGGTCATGCTCAAGCCCCTGGATTGATGGAGGCTTCCCTTGCCTTACTGCACAGAAACCCCCACTAAATGAAAGGTGTTTCCCTTGTCATGATTGAGCTTTGCTCCCTTCTGACTTTCAGGCAAGGTCACTTGATTGAACCTGTGCATCTATCACATCAGCTGTTGGCATTTGGTGTAGATATAACACTGATGTAGCAGGGTGACATGCAGCACCATGTCTACTCTCTTGACTGGAGACTGCAGACAACAATGACAAACTGATTGGCTTTGTGTCTGCACTAAGAAACAAGGCAATACAAGGTAAGGCAGTGCAAGGGAGGCAATGGTATAATGGTATTATCGCTGGACTGTTAATCCAGTGACCTGGATAATGTTATGGGGACCCGGGTTTGAATCCCGCCATGGCAGATGGTGAAATTTGAATTCAATAAAATATCTGGAAATAAGAATCTAATACTGAACATGAATCCATTGTCAGTTGTCAGAAAAAACTCACCTGGTTCAGTAATGTCCTTTGGGGAAGGAAACTGCCATCCTTACCTTCTGACAAACATGTGACTCCTGACCCACAGCAATGTGGTTGACTCTGAACTGCCATTTGGGCAATAAATGCTGCCTAGCCAGCAACGTCCTCACCCTGTTAATGAATAAAGGAAATAAAAGGCAACGTAGGGCAAACAGTAATGCATCTAAGTAGCCACAAAGGGAGTGAATGCTAAGGGAACAAGAGAACAGCCCTGAAATACAACTTGTTCCAATCCATGAGTTAATATCTGCCCCTGTGTGCAAAATGTCCTTGCAGCAGCCTTTCCATGAGAGATACACGACCAAAGTGTAATATTAAATTATAACAGTAAAGCCACTATCATCCCAGAGGATCATAGGACTGCTCTCTCATTACAGAGAGACAATTGGTGATGGTTTGACCTGAAGGTCACCACACATCAGGCAAGAGGCAAGTTTGAGAAGGTGGGACCTTCATGGTAACTTCAGCCTTTTCGTGAAGTGTATTGTAAACGCTTACTATAACAGTTTGAAGTAAGCCATGTGCCTGGCATGTGTCAGCTGCTAAGGTCCATGGAAAAAGGGTACTTGCTGCCACTGCCCAAGGAACATGCCCTGAGCTGTTGCTGCTTGTGTTCAAGATAGAGATCCAGAGGAACAACTGTGTCTTGCAGTTGCCAGACACCACTTTAATATTTATGTCAGGAATTCCCAATATCCAGTTTCTATCTGACATGTGGTAGAATAGGAACCTGAATATTGATAGGATGAGATTTGTAGTAATGAGAATGATAAAGAGCAATAATCCCTATTAACAGACATCTTGTGCTTTGTACTGAGAATTGCGTCTTGATACCTCAGTCTCTGTTGGAATATCTGACTTCAGCTCTTGCTGTTTTTGAGAGACCTTACAGGGCTTCTCCAGTGACACTCCCAAATTTCTTGCCATAGCCTACATCATTCAGGCTTTGTAAGATTCTGCCACAGAATTTCTTATTTTGTCAACAGAAATATGTGAACAATTATGAAATATTTATAAGTTTTTAACACTAATTAACAAAAGTTTGAGAAAATTTTGGAAAAGGAAAAAGTAACAAAAAAGAAATCTTAAGGAAATAACAAATCTTCTTAATGGCAAAATTATATTGGTAATTCATCTTCATTATCCTAAAATTAAAGAAAATAATTGTAAAAATCTAAGATAAAACTAATTATGGAAGACTAAGCAATGAATAAATTTGAAGAGATTGTCCAATTTAAAATATTGCGCAGGAAGTCTTGCAGCAGCATCATCTACACATGAAATAAAATCCTGGAACAGCTTTCAAACAAATCATTTAAGTAAAACAGCTATTAAACACAATAACAATGGAGAAAAATATTACACCCTGAAGTTGACTTGGCACAATAAATACTTCATTGTAATTGAATTAAATTGAACGAGATAAAGAAAAACATAGAACTATCTCAGGATTACAGAAGCAGCTCAGATAAGAATAATTGAACTCATTGTGTAGATCCAATAGATCATATATTAAAACAACAGAAAGTAAAACTAGAGACACATACATTTGACAGTATTGTTAGAACATTTGACAGTTACCTTTTGTTATGAAGCAAACATAAAACTGAGAAAAAGAAAGTTGAATATCATATTCAGGAGAATGTACTAACAAATTTATTAATTTACTTTACAAATTGTCAAAGTTTTATGATTATAATGACTTAAAACCAGAACTAATATGAGACAGAGATGTCATTGGCATTGCTGATCCATTTCTATCAGGCCAAAGAGGGTCTTTCATTGGAAAGATTAATCCAGATAGTGGTAGAATCTAAAATCTGAAAACAGTACAAAATGAGTACATAAAGCCAACCGAAAGCAAGACAATGATGATGGAGGCCATGGCTTTGTGGTTATTTATCCAGAGATGCAGATAGCATTATGGATACCACCTCGTCAGATAGTGAAATTTGAGTTCAATAAAAATATGGAATTATAAATCTAATGTTGATCATAAAACCATTACTGATTGTCATTACCAATTCATCTCAATGTTCTTCATGGAAAGAAGCCACAGTCTTTACTTAGTCGAGCCTATATGTGACTTTACGTCCACAGCAATATGGTTGACTCATAGCTACTCACAGCATTCAGTGGTATCAACCACTAGAAAGAAAAAAAAGAATGAAAATGGATAGACCACAAGGCTTTGAATAAGGCACTGGAAATGACGACAGTAAACAAAATCCTGTTGACACTGCAAAATGTTCCTTACTGACATTTGAGAGATTGTGAGAAAATTGGGAGTTGCCTCACAGGCTAATCAAGCACAACCTGACATAGCTATACTCACAGAATCATATCTTACAGACGATGTCCCAGATTCTGCCATTACTATCCCTGGTTATGTTATATCCCACTGCAGTTAGGAGGGAGCTGCTCTAAGAGCCTTCAACTTGGACTCCAAACCCCATGAAATCTCATGTTATCTGGTTCAGTGTGGGCACATACTCCAACAATATTGAATGTCACTTGGAGGAAGCACTGAAGGTGACACGGGTGCAGAATCGACATTGACCAGGAACTGAACTGGACTAACCATGTAAATATTGTCACTACAAGTGGAGTTCAGAAGTTAGAAATCTTATACTGGATTTCTGACCTCCTGATTCCCCAAAGCCTGTCCACCATTAACAAAGTCTAAGTCAGGAATACTCCTCATTTGCTTGGATGAGTGCAGCTCAAAAAAACACTCAAGATGCTTAACGCAAACCAGACAAAGCAGCCCATTTGTTTGGCATCACATCGTGAAACATTCATTCTCTCCACCATCGATGCTCAGAATGTGCTGTAGAAATTCATCAAAAATACTTAGACAGCATATTCCAAACTTATGACCACTACCAGCTAGACAAACAAGAGCAACAGATATATGGAACATTGCCACCTGTAAACTCCCCTCTAATCCGCTCACTATCCTGACTTGGAAATATAGCACCATTTCATCAATGTTGCTTGGTCAAAATACTAGAACTCCCTTCCTAATAGCATTGTAGATGTACCTACATCAAATAGACTGTGGCAGTCAATTAAATATTCAAGCTTGAAATAAGCAGATTTTTATTCAGGAAAGGAATCAAGTGTTATTGAGAAAAGGTAGGAAAGTTCAGTCGAGGACTATCAGATCAGCCATGATCTTATTGAGCGATGGAGTAGACTCATTGGGTTGAATGACTACTTTTGCTCCCATGTCTTATGGTCTTATTACGGATAGTTCAGGAAGACAGCTCACAACCACATAACTTCATTGGATCATATATCTTTATATAATGATATAACATCTTTGGGAAAGGAACTCAGTTTGCATATAGGAAAAAGGCAAGAAAATGGAGTTGAAGTTTACCAGATCAACCATGACTTAATTGAATGGAATAGCATACTCAATGGTCTGAATAATCTATTTCTGCTTCTACATCTTTTGGTCTTATGATCTTAATAGGGGACTCATCTGATGGTCAATGGTCACGCAACTCATTTCATAATTAACAGTGGGGTGGATGCTACAATGTTATCCGAAACTACAATTGTCTTGCAGAGAATTGCCTGGTACAGGCAGAACCCGACTACCTCAAAACCAAAAGAATGCTGAAAGAATTCTTAAGATACACAGATCTACTATGTCAGCCAGGTGTACTGATCAGAATCTAACATTTCTCAGTTCTGGTCAGAAAAGAATTGTTCGCTCTTCAAATTCTACGGTATGCTGAAGAACCTCAACAAATTCAGGAGTCAAATTCCAGATATCATCATTGGAAAGCTTTACAGGTCTCAGGAGAAAGTTCTTTGGGCCTTGAAGAATGTGTATACTACTTTAGATAGCTTTCCACGACTGAGAGATCAAAAGGGACAACTAATTTCACAGATTTGAGGAACCATTGACTTATCTTCTGATCACAAATGAATCTTCAAAGATTAATCATTGGAAGTTTTTGAAACTGCAAATATCAGCTGTCAGTAGTAAATTCTTAATATACTCAATTGGCTGTCTAAAGGAAGTAGTACTAAAATAGCTCAGTTAGTTTTACTGATTATCATTGAATCAGATAAAAGGAAATGTTATCCAAAAGAATATGTGCAAGAAGGGAGAGATTACTTACAAGCCTTGCTCGTTATGATGTAAAAAGGAAAAGACTACTTATTTCAGGAACACAGCTACCTTCTCTGATATGATACGAGGGAATTAAAGATCATCCAAGGGAGACAAACAACATCAATACTGGAAAATGTCCTTTGCAAAGTATATTCTGGAAATCAGACATCCACCAAGGTTCCAGTGTAGCCATAAATTGAACCTGAATATGTCATCCTAGAGCAGCAGACTTTCAAGCTGAACAGGTTACCCACCATTTATAAAGTCAGAGATTTGGCTGGAGATTGGGGAGCGGCAAAGCTACTTTAGTTATTTGGAACAGTTATATACATAATTTAACATCTAGAATAAAACTTGGTACAGTAACGTACCAGACTGTTGGCACCGGAAAGGGTTAACTGATACCATGAAATAAACTTCACTTAGGAGGATATAAGTGCTGTTCCTGGGAGGAGCTAAAGAGTTTGACCAGTTATCTGTGAGTTATCAGAATGCTTTAGTACCAGTAATTTGTGCTTACTCTTAAGTATAGCCTAGTGTCCTAAAATGGACTCTTACTTAACTCAGGTATAGTATATTTAGCTATTAAATACCACATAATAAATTGATTTTGTTTAAGAAGGGTGTGTCTATCTTCTGCCAAAGACTTTGTATGATCGTCCTGCCCCAGTGGTATCAGTAACTTAGACTAATACCAAATAAGAAGGATTGGTGGCAGTGAATCTACCCAAGATAACCCAGATGTTTCTGGTGGACACAACCACAAAATTACCAAGCAACTGTTCCTCAGTTCTGAAGAAGGGTCACTGGACCTGAAATGTTAACTCTAATTTTTTCTTCACAGATGCTGCCAGAGCTTTTCCAGCAACTTCGGTTTTTGTTCCAACCAGACTGAGCTGGTATCTGAAAACATAGCAAAAACCTTACAATTCACTGCCTTTAAAATCTGTTAGATGAATTGCAAACGTCAGAATTAAAATTGTTGGATTTTTGTAGTCATGAATACTAAGGAAAGATTCAATTGAATGCCTGTTTCCACACCGTAGGGATTCTATGATGATGATTCCATTCTATGAACTGAGTAGGGTGGCTTGGTGGTTCAGTAGTTAACACTGCTGCCTCACATCTCCAACGACCTGGTTCGTTTCCACCCTGAGATGACAATCTGTGTGGACTTCCGTCAGGTGCTCTGATTTCCTCCCACAGTCCAAATATATGCAGGTTAAGTGGACTGGCTGTGTTAAATTGCCCACAGTGTCCAGGGCTGTCCCAAAATTAACCATGGGAAATGCAGGAATGGAGTGGGTCCCTTTATTCATTCACAGATGAGAGCATCGCTGGCTTAGCAGCATTTATTGTCCATCCCAAATTGCCCAGAGGGCAGTTAAGAGTTAACCACATTACTGTAGATAACAAGCATGGGGCTGGATGAACACAGCAGGTCAAGCAGCATCATAGGAGCAGGAAAACTTGACGTTTCGGGCCTAAACCCTTCATCAGAAAAACATTACTGTTTGGAGTCACATGAAGGCCAGACCAGGTAAGGATGTCAGTTTCCTTCCCTAAAGGACATTAGTGAACCAGATGGGTTTTTTCCTGGCAATCGACAATGAATCACGGTCATCATTAGACTCCTAATTCCAGATATTTATTGAGTTCAAATTCTACCATCTGCCATGGCGGATTCAAACCCAGGTCCCCAGAACATTATCTGGATCTCTGGATTAACAGTCCAGCAATAATACCACTCGGCCATTGCCTGCCCTGTACCTCTGGGTGGGATGCTTTGTGGGGGGTTGCTATGGACTCAATGGGCCGAATAGCCTGCTTCCACTCTGTAGGTTTTATTATGACTACATGAACTGAGTTAAGGCTCAACTTTGCCCTGGTTTAATTGAATTGAGTAGGCTGAAGTATTTGAACATTCTACACTAGTTCCTTTGCTCTGAATTTCTGTTTTGATGACACTATGAAGTTAGATTTGATTCACAAAAGGTTAACTCTCAGGAAACAAAAGAACACGTTACATTGGACAGATCATTTGGAATACCAGCTGTCTTAATATCATGCCTTTTCACACAGCAGATCTGCTTGGATCGGAGGGGGTTGTGCAACAGCTCCAAGAGATATTCACACCTTTAAAGTTGGAAGGGCTTTCAGTTAGAAGCACTCAGCAGGAAGCTCAGCTAAACAGATAGTGTAGTTACCATAGCATCCGCATCAAAGGAAAAGTTACTTATGCGAGAAGAAAATGTTAAATAAAAACCAAAAGAACTGTGGATGCTGTAAATCAGGAACAAAAACAAAGTTGCTGGAAAAGCTCAGCAGGTTTGGCAGCATCTGTGAAGGAAAAAAAGAGTTAACGTTTCAGGTCTGGTGACCCTTCCACAGAACTGAGATGAAAATGTTGATTGCCAATTCAATGAGCCAATACTTGCTATAGATGAGCTAAGGGATTGATAAGAACAGCCTTTGTCTTTTTCTCTGGAAGAACTACATGGGGTGAGGTGTCTCATCTTCCTGTGAGAGATGCAAACATAAGAAACTAATGCACATAACATACAAAAGAGGCTTTGTGCCTATCAGTTTGGTAACTCATAATTTGGAAAGTCAGTTAAGCCCATTATTGGAGAATACATTGTCATTTTTCATGGTACTTGGAGCAAAGGAAAATCAATGCATCACACTTTATGCTAATACTTGCATTTCATGGCAAACAAATCAGTTTATTGATTGATGAATTACTTTGTTCTACTTTCAGTCTGTCTCTCGAATGACGGGAGAACCCAGGTAATGCAACATGTAAGATCACAGAATCAAATGAATCAATATTTGGTCTTATTGCTACAATTCCTTTTAATTAGATTTTCAATAATAACACTACCCTGAATCTTAGGGAGTTGCAGGTATCAGGGAACTCAATAAAACATTCAATTGCATAAAAAAGACTGAGAGGAATTATTAATGCCACATTAGGGCTTAGTATGACAGGGTCCGAGAAAATCCTTGCATTATGGAAAAAGAAAACCAATATGTCATAATACATAGTGCAGCTGCAGCAATTTGAAAATAAGTGGTCATGAATGCAAATACACTCAATGGATAAATGATGGTAACCTGCTTTCAAATGTTGGTGTTAGGACTTGTTACAGGCTTTGAAAATAATTAGAGATGAACATCATTTAATATGGATGGTAATTGTTGCACAGAAACTGGCTATTCAAAGCCGACCGGTTGATGCCATTGTCTGTCCTCTACAAGAGCTGCCAGCAATTCTTTTTTAATTTAGATTTGGTGATATGAAGGCTCACTAATTGATTGCTGATGTGAAAAGGCTATCTTTTGAGAAAATAATGAGTAGAATGTTTCTGTATACTCTGAAGTTCAGAAGCATAGACCAAATCTTGAAATATGTACTGTTCTTAGATGGAAGTTGCTGAGAAGCTGTTTCCTTTAGCTGGTGTGTCATAGTCTCAGGATAAGAAGTTTGACATGTAGGACTGAGATGAAGAGAAATTTCTTCACTCAGCAGGTTATAAATTGCTGGAATTCACTATTCCAGAGAGCTGCACATGCTGAGATGATGGGTATGTTCAAGACTGAGCTTGATAGATTTTATGCATTAATAGAATCCAGGATATAAAAAATGGTAGGAGAGTGGAATTCAACCTTGATCATATTGAATGTCAGAGTAGGCTAAACAGACCATATGGTCTATTGTTCTGATTTTTTGTGTTCTTCATGCAATCCTATTAACATATCCTTCTATTCCTTTCTCCCTCATTTCTTTATCTCACATCCTCTTAAAAATATTTATTCTAATCATCTCAGTTAAACCTTTGACGAAGTTTTACATTCAAACCATTCTCTGGATAAAAGGGTTTCTGATAAATTTCCTGTCAGATTTATTACTGACTACCTTAAGTCTGTCGCTCAATCATACTTTTGTAATAATTAATGGATAAGGTGAAATTTAACATCAACTTTCATAACTTCAGAGCCTACTAATTTTAAAGAGTTAGCCTGAGCATATTTAGGTAGATAAGTTCAAAAAATACTGGGTCGTGTAGTTGATAAATTTATAGTGTTGCATGATGTGAAGCAGTTTCTCCGCCAAATTTTCTTTTTCATCTGTTCAAAGATGGAGGCCATTCATCCCACCATGTCCTTGTTAATTCACTGTAATATAGTTTTATCTTGCTATATTTCACCGTACTTCCTCCATAATGATGCAAATTATTTATCTTTATTTATCTTTTAGTGGTGCATGTATCGAATAAGCTATCAGAGGAAATGGTGGAGGCTGGTATAATTATAACTTTTAAAAGGCATCTGGATGGGTACATGACTAGGAAACATTTAAAGGAATATAGGAGAAATGCTGGCAAATGGGACTAGATTAATTTAGGATATCTGGTTGGCATGGATGAGCTGGACCAAAGGCCATTACTCTGTGACTCTATATGGTACAGGTTGTCCCGCAATGTCATTAGGGAGGGATTTAAAGGATTTTGACTCAAAAACTGTGAAGGAACAGTGCTATATTTCCAAAAAAGATGGTGAGTGACTTGAAGGGGAACAGGTAGGTGGTGGTGTTCTCATGTATCTGCTGCTCTGATCCCTATGGATGGAAGAAGGTATAGGCTTGGAAGATGCTGTCTGAGGCGCTTTAGTGAATTTCTGCTATGCATCTTGTAGATAGTAAACATTATTGCTACTAAGCATTAGTGGTGGAAGGACTGAATATTTGTAGATGTGGCACCAGTCAAGTGGGTTGCTTTGTTCTGTATAGTGTCAAGCTTCTTCAGTCTTGTTGTCACTTCACTCCTCCAGGGAAATGGGGAGTATACGATCAAACTCTTGACCTGTCCTTTGTAAAATATAGACACACTAGTCAGGGCGTAAGTTGTTCACTGCAGGCTTCCTAGCCCATTATTATTGTCACTGTATTTATATGATTTGTTGTTATGCCTGATTGGAGTCCAGCTATTTGCTGAGCATTACCAAATGTTAATTCTTTTCAGAGTATACACAGTAGTCCATTTTACCTGAGTCTCTCACCCAACATTGATAGAAAGCACAGACAGGTTGAAATACTAAATGTGAATTATTACTAATAATTCAATCATAGCTACAAGTAAATCAACTTAAACCATTGGCATATAACATGGAAAGTATAATGGACCAGCTATGATTTTACTGAATGGAGGAGCAGATTTGAGGGGCTGAATGGCCAAATGCTTATTTCTTAATGTCTTATGGCTAACATAACTAACTAAAACGCTGATTGTCTTACACACACACACACACACACACACACACACACGCACACACACACACACACACACACATAATGATACATACAGATAAACAAATAGGAAAATAGATTAACAGATTAATGGCAGAGTTAGAAATACTGAAAAGTCAGTTCAGTAGACTTTGTTTCCTGGTTTCAATGCCAAGATGATCCTTTTTCAGTTAGACACACTTTGATGTTCAGATGTTTTTCTCTGGAATTTGTCACTAGTTTGTAAGAAGTACAGACTGACTGATTCACTTGGAAAGTATCACTTATTTATTAACTAAAAACTCATATTCACAGTATTTCCTTCAGGGAAGATAACTGGTTTTCTTCAAGGTTAAACTAAGATTTTTACTGCCGAGAACAGTACTGCCTATCTTCTGCTAGGGAAAACAATGCACTCGTATCTCTGTTTTTCTAATGTGGTCTATGCCTCTGTCACTTTCCTCTCTGCTCAAACCTGCTCAGTTAGCTCAGGACTAATCAGCTTCACTTGTAAATAACCCCTTGGCTCCTCATTGTACATTGCATGAATCCATAGCTGTTAAAAAAAGTTCATAAAAGATATTAAATTACTTGCTGTGAAATTATACAGGCATCCTGGTAAATATCTGTTTTATTTTTTAGCAAAATGTTCTTTCGCCTTTCAGTCCACAGTTTTTTTGAAGGTACGGAAACAAAAAGATGTGGTTTTTACATTTGCCCTGTTCAGTTTCTGGTTGATGGTAACCCTTAGGATTAAAACGCGGAGGATTCAGTGATAATAAAGCAATTGGATGTCATGAAGTGATAGTTTCTCTTCTGAGTTAGATAGGAGAAAAATCTACAAGCAGAACAGAAAACATGAATTTAAGGGACTTGTATAAAATAATAAATGAGCTCTTTGTTTAAAGTTCTCAGGAAGAGATGTTGAAAGAAAATAACATTTATTGTACACATTTGCCAAAAAATTTGCCAATTGAACCAGGAATTTTAAATTCCTTGGAGATGGAGGTGACCTTTCAGTAGCTTTGAGGATCTGTAATTTCATTGAGGTTAAATGTGTTGAACTTTATTGATAACATTGGCAACAAGCCCCTGTTAAATAGTTCTTGTATAGTGTAACTCATTTCATTTTACTTTTGTGAAATAGTTTTTTATATTTGCTTTTTAAAGTATATAGGCAGGCTTGAGAATATGGTTAGAGACTAATGTCCATTGTAAATAAAAATAAAAGTAAAAGTAATGTAAAAATTAAAGTAAAAGAAGTCTATCTAGTTGACTGTTACCAGCAGCTGGATACATAACATAATAAAGTAAATTGTATTCCATCACACTTCTGACTTGTGCATTTAGAAAATAGCATTACTTCATGGGGACAGGGGCTTGATCATTCACAACAAAATTTTCAGCTACTCATCTCCTCTTGTATCCATAGTATTCGTATGGCTAATTCATTGTTACTGATCAATGATGATCCCAGGATGCTGATGTTAATGTATTCAATGATAACAGTGCCATTGGATATCAAAGAGAGATAGTCAAATTTTATCATGTTCAAAATACCACTGCCTGGTACATCTGTTTTCTTTCTTTCATTCATTCATTCATTCATTCATTCACAAGATATAAGTATCACTGGCTAGGACAGCTTTCATTGTCAATCCCAAATTGCCCTTGAGAAGATGGTTGTGAGCTTTCTTTTTGAACCATGCACTTTGTTGGGATAGGTACACCCACAATGCTGTTAGGGAAAAAAAGTTTCCAGTTCCAGTGACAGTGACAGAATGATGATATGATTCTAAGTCAGGACATTGAATAACCTTGTTGACATACTGAAGTGCATCTTGTAGATGTCACTCATTGCTGCCATAGTGTAGCTGTATTGGAGGGCCTTTGAATGTTAAAATTAGTGTCTGGGGTGCTGATAAGCTGGTTTTGTTCTCTGGATGGTGTTAAACCTCTTGAGTATGGTTGGAAATACAACGAATCATAGTCCTGACATGTGACTTGTAGATGTTAAAAAGACATTGTTAGGACAGAAGGTGAATTACTTTCCATAGAATGCCTGGAATCTGACCTGCAGCCACAGTATTTATATGGATTATCCAGTTCAGTCTAGTTTATGGTCAATTGTAACCTTCAAGATACACACAGGCCAGATAGTTTAATTATCTGACGAGTTATGAATGATGCTGAACATTGTACATGAATCAATGAACATCTTCGCTTCTGATCTCATGACAGAAGGGTCAGAAACAAAGCACTCAATGATCACTGGGCTTAGGACTTGGCACTGAGGAACTCCTACAGTATATCCTGAGGCTGAGCTAAATAATTATATTTCTAACCAGTGGAGAATTTTCCTACTAATTCCTATTTTTACTTGGGTTCTGTAGGTTATTTTAGATAGCAATTAGTAAAAGTCAATAATTTTCAGACTAACGTAGTACAATCACACAATCACATGAAATGTACTAAATGTTGAGTCTTCCACAATATGTTCTTTGCAGATTTTTATAATTACTTTTGTTAATTACAGGATCATGCAGACGACTTAGTAACAAACAGTGAAACATAAAAGATAGGAGCAGGAGAAGGCTGTTTGACCCCCTCGAGCCTGCTTTGCCACTCAATATGATCATGACTGATCATTTGAGCTCAATGCCCTAATCCCACCCTCCCCCTATATCCCTTGATCCCCTTAGCTACAAGAGCTATATCTACTCCTTTCTGGAAAAGACATAATATTTTGGCCTCAACCACTTTCTGTGTTAGTCAATTCCATAAACTCACCCACTCTCTGGATGAAGAAATTTCTCCTCATCTTAGACATAAAAGATTACCCCTTATCCTTAAACTATGACCTATGGTTCTGGACTCCGCTACCATTGGGAACATCCTTGCTATATCTAACCTGTCTCGTCCTGTTAGAATTTTATAGTTTTAAGACCATAAGTCCATAAAACATGGGAGCAGAAGTTAGGCCATTCAGCCCTTCGATTCTGCTCCACCATTCAATTATGGTGATAAGTTTCTCAACCCCATTCTCCCGCTTTCTCCCCATAACCCTTGATCCCCTTGACAATCAAGAAGCTATCTGTCTCTGTCTTAAATATACTCAATAACCTGGCCTCCACAGTCTTCTGTGGCAGTGAATTCCATCGATTCACCACTCTCTGGCTGAAGAAGTTTCAATGAGATCCACCATCATTCTTCTGAACCCCAGTGAATACAACTGTAACAGACTCAATCTCTCCTCATATGTTAATCCTCTCTAACTTCAAATAACGTAGATCTTGCTAATGTTGATCTTGCTTTGTGCACCTCCTGTGCAGCTGTAACCTTGTATGCCTCACTCTGTCTAAGCACCCTATGATCTGTATGTCCTTGTTTGCTATGATCTACCTTTACTACTCACAAAACAAAACTTTTCACTGCACTTAGGTACATGTGACTACAATAAATCAAATCAAATCCTGCTGTCACGAGAATGAATTTTGTAAACCTTTGCTCTGTGGCAGATAAGGAAGCCAAAACTGTGCACAATGTTTCAGATGAGCATCACCAATGTCCTGTATAATTGCAGCAAGGCATCCTTTTTTCTATACTCAAATCCTCTCACTATGAATGCCAACATAGAGATTATATTCTTCAATGCCTGCTGCACCTACACGTTTACTTTCAATGACTGGTGCAGGAGGACACACAGGTCTCATGGAACATTCCTTTTTCTCAATTTACAGCCATTCAAATATGAATCTGTCCTCTTATGTTTACAACAAAAGTGGAGAACCTCACATTTATCGATATCATACTGCAACTGCCATGCATTTGCTCACTCACTCAGCCCATCCAAATCATGCTACAACATTTCTGCTTCCTCCCCGGAACTCACTCTTCCACCGAACTTTGTGTCATCTGCAAATTTTGAGATATTACATTTAATTTCCTCAGCAAATTATTAATATAAGTTGTAAATACATGGGGTCCTGGTATGAATAAGTTAATAGGTCAAAAGATGCCATCTGCAAAGCAACATATGATTTCTTGACAGTATTTCTTGACTTTACATATGGCAAGTCCAAAAGATTTGATCTGCCTTCACAAGGTTACTGTGTATTAAGAATAAAACAAATATGTGTGCTAGTGACTATAGCAATGTATTGTAATTGGATATGAACCAGAAACTCAGATGAATTCATGAAAACTTTACATTTCTGTTATACAAATATTTGAAAGGTTAACAATTTATTTGTGCTATAATAAAGATAGCTGTTGCACTCAAAGTAATTTTAAATTACCGAGAAAGTTTGTTTTTAAATATTAAAATTTTCGACTTTACACTTATGTAGGAGAAGTAGGTCAGCTCTCCTGAAAACAGAGCCAATGAGATACAAGTAATACAGAGATTGGTGGTGGTGGTGCAGGTGTCATCATTGAAATGGAGAACAATGTTCATGCTCTGATTTTGTTGAGTCCAATGTTGAATCCTAAAGGCTATAAAGTGCTTAAGGAGATGTTAAAGTGCTCTTCCAGCTTGCATTGAGCTTCACTGCAACACTGTAGTAGGCACAGGAAAGGAATGTTGGCTTGGGAGCAGGATAGATTATTGAAATGGCAAATAACGGGAAGGTCAGGATCATTCGTATGGGCTATGGAAAATTACACCAGTATCTCCAGTATCTGGAAGCACTTTTTCTGATGTTGGCTAGCTTTGGGCTATAGCAATTGTGTCCTTGCACTAGCTTCCACTACAGATGTAATGTGCTGTGGTCATCACACAGCACTGTGTGGCAGGATGCCTACTGGGCAGGGTGTCACTGGGTGTCACTCATGGATCTGATAGAGAAATTTCCGAAGATGAGCAATGTTCTACACCCACAGGGTATAGCACTGAGGTTGCAGGCTCGGACTGTGACCTCTCCTTCTTGGTTCCCTCACAGTTGTAGCCCTGGCACTGCTCTACTGGCCTAGATTCGTATCCTCCTCTCACCTCTCACCCAGATCAAAGGAAACATCTTACAAAATGTCTAAGACCAAGTGCTCTTTTTCTGTTATAATTGCTTAATTAGGTTCTCCAATAAAGCAGACCATCACAGCAACTATTCTTCATGTGTGAAACACTCAAAAAATTTCAGCATAACTGTTGTTCAAATGTTCAAGAAGTTTTGGAAGGACAGAAAGTCTCACCATGTGTTACAGAGTTCCTGTTTACAACTCCAGAAGCAATGAACATGCAAATATATCCAATTAAATAGGGCTCGGAATTAACATCAATGCCATATTTACACCAAAACAATTGGTTGCTGTTAGGAGATAGTGTTAAAACATTCATAAGTCCTGGCTCCAAGTGAATCACTTCTGCAGTGAATTAAATTTGTTTCCCACTTTATTTGCCTGAGTCGTGTATCAAACTGAGAAACAGAGAGTAATTGGAGACTAAGAAGGAAGTTAACAAAACAAATTTACATTTCGGAGCAAGCACTCAGTATGTCGATAAATTATCTGAAACTCACAAGCACAATGGTCCACTTCAAATGATACAAAACTGATATTTGTAAATATGAACAGGAGCAGCTGATGGGTGATCTGATTACATTTTGGGAAAATTGTAGAATTCTCGATTAAAGCTAAGCCCATGGAATATCTGGATCGAGCATTAATAATAAAATATAGCCAGTCTGGTTTCATGAGGGTGAAGTTTTAGTGGAATTTATTACCTTTCTTCATTGGTGTCGCAAAGAGCTTGATAGCATACAGGGGCAGATGCAGCGTACTTGGAGTACAGTAACGTTTTTGATCCTCTTAAAATGTTACTAATTTAAATAAATAAAGTGGGAATCACTGGAAATATTACACAATGGGACTTCATTTGGTTGAACAATGGAAAAGAGAGTGAGGTGGTAAAGGAATTGTCATCAGCCTGCAAAAAAATTAGTAGCAGCATTTGGAGCAAAGTGTGCAGAGGACACTGAAAGTCCGCAGAGTGGTGAGTGGGCAAGGGTCTGGCAGAAGGAGTACAATGTTGGGAAATGTGGGGTCATCCACTTTGGTAGGAATGAAAAAACAGGACTATTTAAGTGGTGAAAAATTCCAACATGCTGCTGTTCTGAGGGACCTGGGTGTCCTTGTGCATTAATCACAAATGATTTGGAGGTGCCAGTGTTGGACTTGGGTGGACAAGGTCAGAAATCACACGACGCCAGGTTATAGTCCAACAGGTTTATTTGAAATCACAAGCTTTTGGAGTGCTGCTCACTCACTTGAGCAGAAGTAGGCCATCTGGCCAATTAATCTGGCCCCAAGTACTGTATTCAGTTTTGGTCTCCTTACTTGTGAAAAGATGTACTAGCACTGCAGAGGCTACAGAGGAGGTTCATTAGGCTCATTTCAGAATTGAGAAGGTTACCGTATGAGGAGAGATTGAGTGAACTGGGACTATACTCACTGCAATTCAGAAGAATTTTTATTATCTTTTTATTAACAGGGCAGCGCAGTGGCCCAGTGGTTAGCTCTGCTGCCTCACAGCACCAGGAATTATGCTTTAATTCCACCCTTGGGGGACTGTCTGTGTGGAGTTTGCACATGTCTGCATGGGTTTCCTCTGGGTGCTCCAGTTTCCTCCCACAGTCCAAAGATGTGCAGGTTAGGTCGATTGGCCATGCTAGCTTACGAATAGCTTTCAGTCATGTGTAGGTTAGGTGGATTAGCCATGGGAAATGCTGAGTTACTGAGATAGGGTAAGGGAGGTGAGTCTGGGTGTGATCCCCTTTGGACAGTCACTGTAGACTTGTTGCTGCTGAATGGCCTGTTTCCACACTGTAGAGATTCTATGAAAGAGGGGGGAGTCTTGCAAAAGCATATAAAATTATGAAGGGAATAGAAAGGATAGAAGCAGGAAAGTTGTTTCCATTGGCGGGTGAAACTAGAACAAAAGGGCACAACCTCAAAATAAGGGAAAGCAAATTTAGGTCTGAGTTGAGGAGGAACTTCTTCGCGCAAAGGGTTGTGAATCTGTGGAATTCCCTGCCCAGTGAAGCATTTGAGGCTACCGCATTGAATGCCTTGGAGGTCAGGATAGATAGATTTGTGAATATCAAGGAAATTAATGGTTATGGTGAATGGGTAGTTAAGTAGAGATGAGTCCATAAAAATATCAGCCATGATCTTATTGAATGGCAGAGTCGGCTCAATAGGCCGGATGGCTAACTCCTGCTCCCATTCCTTATTTTGTTATGTTCTTATTTCCACAGGTTTTTGAACACTGATATTTGACTTAGACACAGGCACAGTGGCTAAATTCACAGAAAATACAAAGGCAATGATCGTGGTGAGTGTACTGTCAAACAGGATATGTTTCTGGGAGTTATGAACATACTTAGAGATGGGTTAGACAAAAAAAATCAATAAGAAAATAAGTGATCTGGGGTCCTGATGGTCAAGACATTAAAACTACTGCAACAGCAGCAGTGATTAAAATAAATCAGATTTTGGAAAATATTAAGGAATCAATACTATATCAATAATATAGTGATTATCCTGTACTTTATAAATCATTGCAGTCGCATTTAGAATACTATGTACGGTTCTGATCGCTACAGTACATAAAATGTATTGCAGCTATTGTAAAGATACAGAAGAGGACAACTAGAATGATTAAATGGATGGAGAGATTATTTAAATTGAGCTATTTTTTAAATTGGACACAAATTCGTTGGGAAAGAGAAGACTGAGAGACAGTGTCGTATTCGTTGTGATTAGTTTTCTAAAGGAGTTATAATGTAGGCCATAACAATACATTTTGCCTTGTTGTGAACAGTAAAACCAGACAATGATTGATGAGGGCAGAGTGGTAGATATTGTCTACATGGAATTTAGTAAAGCCTTTGACAAGGTTCCGTATGCTAGACTGATTTATAAAGTTAGATCACATGGGATTCAGGGAGAACTTGCTAATTGGGTACAAAATTGGCTTGACAGTAGGTGACAAAGGGTGGTGGTGCAGTTTTTCAGACTGGAGGCCTGTGACCAGTGGTGTTCCGCAGGGATTGGTGCTGGGTCCATTGTCGTACATCATTTGTATAAGGGGTTTGGATGAGAATTTAAGAGGAATTGTCAGTAAACTAACGGATGACACAAAATTGATGGTATTGTCAACAGTGAAGAAGGTTCAGAACCTCTGAGGAAGGGTCACTGGACCCGAAACGTTAACTCTGTTTTCTCCTTCACAGGTGCTGCCAAACTTGCTGAGCTTTTCAGAAACCATTTTTTTTGTTCCAGATTTACAGCATCTGCAGTTCTTTTGGTTTTTATTGAGTATAATAAGCATCATCTTTACAAAGAGATGTTCTTAATTGTCCATGGGCAATTAAGAGTGGTCAATGGAACAGGAAACCGAGAGGACCAATAGCGGGCCCACCAAGTCATCACAAAAGCTTCTCTCTTCAGCTGATATATGGCTGCGGTTGTTGGAGATCAGTCATCTTATCTTCAGGATACCTCTGCAGGAGTTTCTCAGCGTAGTGTCCTTGTCCCAACTATCTTCAGCTGCTTCATCAATAATCTTCCCTCTGTCATGAGGTCAGAAGTGGGGATGTTCCTAATAATTGCATAATGTTTGGCACCATTCGCGACTTCTCAGATGCTGAAGCGTTCCATGTTGAAATAAAGCAAGACTTGGATACCATCCAAGTTCACACTCACAAATGTCAAATAACATTAATGCCACACAAAAGCATCCCTAACAAGATAGAATCTAACTACTCTTCTTGAAGAATGCCTGCAGCCCATCCTCTATCCCTGTAAGCCTTGTAGATATGTGATACATCTGTTAACCAGCCCATAAAGCACCTGAGGTAACCTCCAAAGATCTGGTGGCTTCGATAATTCAGTTTCCCTTTGGGTAACTGCCACTGCCTTTGGAATATAGCCCATTTTAGAAGAAGTCAGTCATATTTCAGCATGTAATTCTTTGTGTCAGAGGAAGTTTATTCATATCCACTGCAATGCATTGAATGAAAAGTATAGGTTCCCATTTCAGTACCATATTGAAGGAACACTGTACTTTTAGAGATGTTGCGTTTCAGATGGGTTGTTGAACCAGCCTGCCCTGTCAGGTTAATGAGCAAGATCTCATGGCACTATTTGAAGTTGAACAAGGAATTTAATACAATTGGTTTTGGCATTTTATTTTTATTTCTCAACAAATGTCACTAAATAGATTATGAGGTCATGAACTTATCACTGCTTTTGAGACCTTACTGTGCTCAATTGATTTCCCATTTGCTACATTATAACAGTGACTACACTTCAATATCATTTAATTTGGCCATAAAATTATTTTGTCACCCTGATTGCACAGAAAGATTGACAAAAAGCTCAGGTATTTTGTTCTTTTCTTTTTTAATTGAATTAAATGAAGTCAATGGGAACATTGAATAAACAAAGAAATGGCGTACAAATTTACCAAGAGTTAACTATAAACTCACATAACACGGTATGTGGTGAGTGAATGTCATTTTAAAGCTGTCCAAAAAGTATAACTCACTACAAGAAGTCTCCTGATTTACAAGGAAACCTATTTTGTATAGCTCCCTAAATACTTCTGATATCTAGTTTTACCAGGGAGTAAACAATGGAGATAGCTGGACAATCTTGTGCCATCAGTAACAAAACAGCAACAGCGTGTAATTATATAACACCTTTAATTTTGGAAAGCAACCAAAGAGAATTCACAGTAGCATTGATAACCAGCACATGACACGAAACCATGATTAGTTAACACAGGCAGAGCTATTTTTAAAGGGACATCTGGAAGAAGGAGAGACAACGGTAGGAAGATAGAAGGCTGAAGGAAGAAATTCCAAAACAAAAGGCCTTGACAACTGAAAGTATTGATGCCAGTATTAGAAAATCAAAAGTGTACAATAGCTCAGAATTGGATGAACATATATCTTAGAGGGTTGTAAGGCTGGATGAGGTCACAGATAGAGGAGTAGGTAATCAGGCTAAACAGCACTTTATCTAGGGACGGGAAAATGTAAAGTCCATCATTACCACTAACAAATAAAAACACAGAATTGGACTGAATGTTTCAAACAGCCAAAAAATGGCTCACTGTCATGATTTGAGTGTTATTCACTCTGAAACAACCTCAAAATAAGGGGGAATCTAGTCAAAAATGTTCTTGGCTCACTGACCATCAAAACCCAGCAAACATTAAGCGAACATTCATCCACACAGAATGTAAAAGACTGCATATTGTTCTAAAAAAAACACAAATATAGAACAAAATCTGAAAAAGTAATTGCAATTAACAAAGTTTCTGATGAAATTATATGTTACGAGAATTTTGATAATGAACATTCCAATGATAAGATTCCTGCCAGGAGTTGAGTTTTGAATGGGAAATGGAACAGAAGTCATTCTAAGGCAGTGAACTGGTATGAGGTAGACTGTTCCAAATCTTCACATCAGATTTCAAATATTCATTGTCAATTCCACCTATATTTTGAGGTTTTTGGAGATTTGCTCACAGTTAATGTTATTTAAGTGGGTTGATTCTACCAAGCAAATCAATTACGATCATAGGCAATGAGATACAATGGCCCCTATTCACTGCTAATGGCAGTAATGATCAGTGAAACACTCAATAACTTAAATCCATGATATAAGAGAATTCTTCAAGCAATCTCACAGGAAGAAATCTTCTGATATACTGAAAATATTTGTACGAAGTTCAGTAAAAAAAACACTACAGCCAAAATTTGAAGTTATGTCCAAAAACTCAGGAAAATCCTGGTATCAAATATATGAAATTAAAGCAAGAAACACTGGATACAGACATATGGTAGATTTAACCTTTCAACTATGGTTTCTTCATCACTACTGACCAACTTGTTCAGTGCGTCCAGCATTTCTAGTGTTTGGAGGCACAAGGTGATAACGATTATTTAAAAACAAAACACAAGATCTTATTAGAGTCATCCAGCACAAAATACTGATCCAGATCTTTGAAGATCCAGAATGAGGAAATCTGAACTTTAGTCCACGTGGTGCTTTGGGACCCATTTTTCTTGGCAGATCAACCTGCCTCCTCGCTCTGCCTTGTCGACCTTCTCAGCACATCAGCCTCACACCAACTTATCTCCAAATTTTCCGTGCAGTTTTCCTCATCTTTATTTATTCTGTTACAACTCACTGGAGTGGCATTCTAGAAAGCAAGATCAGCTTTTCTCAGTCAACAAGCGTGGGGCTGGATGAACACAGCAGGTCAAGCAGCATCATAGGAGCAGGAAAACTTGACGTTTCGGGCCTAAACCCTTCATCAGAAATGGGGGAGGGGAAGAGGGTTCTGAAATAAATAGGGAGAGAGGGGGAGGCAGATAGAGGATGGATAGAGGAGAGGATAGGTGGAGAGGAGGCAGACAAGTCGAAGAGGCGGGGATGGAGCCAGTGAAGGTGAGTGTAGGTAGGGGGGTAGGGAGGAGATAGGTCAGTCCAGGGAGGACGGACAGGTCAAGGGGGCGGGATGATGTTAGTAGATGGGAGATGGGGGTGTGGCTTGGGGTGAGTGGAAAAACAGGTTAGGGAGGTGGAGATGAGCTGGGCTGGTTTTGGGATGCGGTTGGGGGAGGGGAGATTTTGAAGCTTGTGAAATCCACATTGATGCCATTGGGCTGCAGGGTTCCCAGGCTGAATATGATTTGCTGTTCCTGCAGCCTTCGGGTGGCATCAGTGTGGCATTGTAGGAGGCCAAGGATGGACATGTCATCTGAGGAATGGGAGGGGGAGTTGAAATGGTTTGCGACTGGGAGGTGCAGTTGTTTGTTGCGAACTGAGCACAGGTGTTCTGCAAAGCGGTCCCCAAGCCTCCGCTTGGTTTCCCCGATGTAGAGGAAGCCACAACGGGTACAGCGAATGCAGTATACCACATTGGCAGATGTGCAGGTGAACCTCTGCCTGATGTGGAATGTCTTCTTGGGGCCTGGGATTGGGGTGAGGGAGGAGGTGTGGGGGCAGGTGTAGCACTTCCTGCGGTTACAAGGAAAAGTGCCGGGTGTGGTGGGGCTGGAGGGGAGTGTGGAGCGGACAAGGGAGTCGCGTAGGGAGTGGTCCCTCCGGAAGGCAGATAAGGGTGGGGAGGGAAAGATGTCTTTGGTGGTGGGGTCTGACTGGAGATGGCGGAAGTGTCGGAGGATGATGCGTTGGATCCGGAGGTTGGTGGGGTGGTATGTGAGGACGAGGGGGATTCTTTTTTGATTATTGTTGC
>JAHRHZ010000053.1:3839473-3855468 GCA_024137785.1 Ginglymostoma cirratum | reverse complement strand
GCTTGGCCTGCTGTGTTCATCCTGCCCCACACCTTGTTATCTCACTTTCTTCACTATCCTGTCTACCCACAATTCCACTTTCAAGGAACTATGAACCTGCACTCCAAGGTTACTTTGTTCGGCAACACTCCCCTGAATCTTAAAATTAAGTGCATAAGTCCTGCCCTAATTTGCCTTACCAAAAACCAGCACCTCACATTTACCTAAATTAAACTCCACCTGCCACTCCTCAACCCATTGACCCATCTGATCAAGATCCCATTGTACTGTGAGGTAACCTTTTTCCACTGTCCACTACACCACCAATTTTTATGTCATCTGCAAACTTAGTAACCATACCTCCTATGTTCACATCCAAATCATTTACATAAATGACAAAAAACTGTGGACCCAGCACCAACCCTTGGGGCACAGTGCCAGTCACAGGTCTCCAGTCCAAAAAGCAACCCTCCACCACCGTTCTCTGTCTCTTACCTTCAAGCCAGTTATTTATCCAAATGACTAGTTCTCCCTTCATTTCATGTGATCTAACCTTGTTAACAAGTCAACTGCACCCTGCTTTGTTGAATGTCTTACTGAAGTCCATGTGGATCAAGTCCACCACTCTGCCTTTATCACCCCTCTTTGTCACTTCTTCAAAAAACTGAATCTTAAGTTAGTGAGACACAATTTCCTACACACAAAGCCATGTTGAATATCCCTAATTAGTCCTTGCCTTTCCAACTACATGTAAATCCTGCCCTTCAGAATTCCCTCCAACAACTTGCCCACCATTGACATCAGGCTCACCCGTCTATAGTTCCCTGGCTTTTCCTTGCCACCTTTCTTAAATAATAGCACCAAATTAACCAACTTTAAGCTTTCCAGCACCTCACCTGTGGCTATCAATGATACAAATATCTCAGCAAGGGGCCTAACAATCACTTCCCCAGCTTATCACAAAGTTCTGGAGTAAACCTGATCAGGTTCTGGGGAATTATCCACCTTTATGTATTTTAAAACATCCAGCACCTCCTTCTTTGTAATAAGGACAATTTTCAAGATATCGTTATTTATTTCCCCAAGTTCTTAGCTTCCATATCCTTCTCCACAGTAAACATTCATGCAAAATACTTGTTTAGTATCTCCCCCAACTCCTATGGCTTCACATATAGGTGGCCTCATTGATCTTTAAGGGGCGCTATTCTGTCCCTAGTTACCTTTTTGTTCTTAATGTATTTGTAGAATCCCTTTAGATTTTCGTTAACTCTATTTACCAAAGCTACCTCATGTCCCATTTTGCCCTCCTTATTTCATTTTTATTTATATTTCTGCTGTCTTCATATTCCTCTAGGGATTCACTTGATCCCTTCTGTCTATACTTGACGTATACTTCCTTCTTTTACTTGACCAATACCTCAATCTCTCTAGTTATCCAGCATTCCCTATACCTACCAGCCTTGCCCTTCACCCTAACAGGAACATACTGTCTCTGGAATCTTGTTATCTCACTTTTGAAGGTTACCCATTTTTTCAGCCATCCCTTTACCTGTGAATATCTGTCCCCAATCAACTTTTAAAAGTTCTTACCCTATACCTTCAAAATTGGCTTCCTCCAATTTAGAACTTGAACTTTTGGATCAGGTCTGTTATTTTTCCATCATTATTTTAAAATTAATAGAATTATGATCACTGGCACTAAAGTGGTCCCCCACAGATACCTCAGTCACTTGCTCTGCCTTATTTCCCAAGAGAAGGTCAGGTTTTGCTCCTTTTCTGGTAGACACATCCACATACCGAATAAGAAACGTTCTTGTACAGACTTAACAAATTCCTCTCCAAGCCCTTAACGCTATGACAGTCCCAGTCTATGTTTGGAAAGTTAAAATCCCCGACTGTTACCGTCCTATTATTCTTTCAGATAACTGAGATCACCTTACAAATTTGTTTCTGAATTTCCCATTGACTATTTGGAGATCTGTGGCACAACCCCTTTCTTTCATTCCAGGAGAAAAGATTTGACATTAGGATGGAAAAATAGGTGATGAAATGCTTGACATCCACCTTCTCAGCACCTATGAGGAGAGGATCCTCACCAGAGTGGGAGAGGACCATTATGGCTCATATGATATTACTAAGATCTCCATGTCTTGGCAGCTAAGTAAGATTCATTATCAAATGCTGCACTGTTCTCCCGTTACAGCATGTGATCTTAATACGCCTAAACCGCTACCTCTATTTTATCACTTATTTTGTCTCACTTGTCTCCTGCAGGTACCAGTGACAACTTTATGATTACTACTCTGAAGTGGCCAACCCTCCAGACATCAACTTTGCCGTTACCTTTGAGGAAGAATCACAGATCCTTTGGAGAATGTCCTTGAAAAGTTGCCTCTTGTACCCTTCACCAGTTCAGACATGGGCACCTCTTTGGGTACGTTTACTAATATAAAGCACATTCTGGTTAGCACATCTTTGCCACCTCTGCTCAGCTGGTCAAGGGTAAAATGTGCCAGATCATTGGCACGCAGAGCAGTGCTGGAAACCAGTGACCAGCTCTGCCTTACCAATAGCCATCCTTTCCATAGAGCCAATACCGACATCATCAATGTTGAGGAGGGAGAATCAAATGATGTGAAGACTTGAACATTGAATGAGGTTCACAAAAAAGTCACTTCATTGTGGTTTTGGCTCAAGCTGCTGCACTCTCAGAAGCCATAGGTGCTGTGTCTCTCACAGATCCCCATCATCCTTCTTATAGACTCAGTGCACCCTCCAGTTGTCTGGACCAGATGTTCTGAAGATCAAGCAGCATCTCTGGCTGGACTGTACTGGCCCAAAGCCAATGGCATGTCCTGCACAGAAACTTGATGTGGAGGTGTTATTGTATGGCATTCAGTGGCCCCATTGGAAGACAGCATTACATTGCAGATTGGCTGGTCATCATAATGTGGTGCTCTGACCTCCACCTCCAAACAGAATATGACACTGTCACCTGGCTCTCACCTGCACAGCATTCCATGGGAAACATATGACTGTGTCTCTCCTGCATCTTAACTGCATCATTTAGATATCTATGAATAGGAGGTCTGCAGTAGGGGTAGCTCTACAAAAGCTTGAGACTGATGCTGGTCATGAGCTTGCAGACGCATGTGATCAACATTCAAACATATAGCATAGTCACAACCATCCTATCACGTGGATTCCAGAACAGCAATTTCAAGAGAGATGGTAACAGACATAATGAATCCATTGTGGTCATCTTAAAAAAATTCTGCAAAAGTAACCCCAGTGATTATGAAAAGAAGAAGAGAGAAAATGGATAACTTTAGAGTTTTAAGCCTGGTATCACTACTTGTGAAGATAATACAATTTATTATAAATTATGTGATGACGGGATATTTAGACAATGAAATCTGATGACGCAGATTAAATACGGAGTTATTAAGGGGGAAATTGACAAACATGACAGAGTGTTTTGAGGATGTTACTCCTGGAGTTGATAAGGAGGATCTAATGAATATGATGTATTTGAACTTTCAGAATTTTGGTAAAGTCTTAGGCAGCTGGCGAAAGAAACTAAATGGAATTGTAGATAATATATGAGGGTGGATTGAGGATTGGTAACAAGCAGAAAGAATACAATAGGAATAAATGGGACATCTTCAGGTTGGCAGGCTGTAACCATGGGGTAACGCAAGGATCAGTCTTTGGGCCCCAACTGTTCACAATCTGTATCAATGGTTTGTATATGAGATTTGCAATTGCACTTTTTCCAATTTTGTGAATGATATAAAACTTGGAGGTTTTGTAGGTTGTGAGAGAGGTCCAAGAGACTTCATGGGGATTTAGACCGGATGAATTGGTGGGCAAGAACATGGCAAATTAAATGTAACATGAATAATTATGAGGTTATCCACTTTGGTCAAAGGAACAAAGGTGTAGATAATTTCTTACAGAGATAGTAGGAACTGCCAATGATGGAGTCTGACATAACAAGGTGTAGAGCTGGATGAACACAGCAGGCCAGGCAGCATCAGAGTAGCAAAAAAAGCTGACGTTTCAGGTCTGGGCCCTTCTTCAGAAATGGGGGAGGGGAAGGGGGCTCTGAAACAAATAGAGAGAGGGGGAGGTGATGATAGAAGGTGGATAATGGAGTAGATAGGTGGAGAGACAGTTCAAGGAGGCGGGGATGAAGCCAGTAGAGGTGAGTGTAGGTAGGAAGTGGGGGTGGGGATTGGTCAGTGAGGTGGGGAGGAGTGGATAGGTGGGAGAGAAGACAGGCCGGTCAAGGAGGCAGGGATGACGGCGGGGTGCTGGTCTTGGAATGAGGTCTGGGGTGGGGAGATTTTGAAGGACATAAAGTCCACATTGAGACCAATGGGTTGTAGGGTTCCAGGGCGGAAAATGTGATGCTGTTCCTCCAGTTTCCAGTTGGCATCGCTGTGACCCTGGGGAGGCCCAGGATGAACATGTCACCCAGGGAGTGGGAGGGGGAGTGGAAATGGTTCGCGACTGGAAGGTGTGGCAGTTTGTCACAAACTGAGTGTAGGTGCTCTACAAAGTGGTCTCCGAGTTGTGAAATATTGAAAACTATCTCTTCCCACCGACATTTATAATCATTCCAATACCCCACATTAACTCATCAATTTTAACTTTCTTGGATGTGACTGCCTCCACTTCATTATGGACGTGCAATCCCTCTACAGTTCACTTCCCCATCAGAACGGTCTGAAGCCTCTCAACTTCTTTCTTGACAGAAACCTGAGCAATGCTTATCCACCACCAGTCTCCTCTGTCTGGCTGTTTTTATCCTCATTTTGAACAATTTCTCCTTTAACTTGTCTCACTTTCTCCAATTGCAAGGTTGGGTACAGCTACTCCACTATTATGAAAAAGAGCAGGGATTTTTTCTATTTTCCTTACCAGCATTCAACCCTCAATAAATGACTAAAATAAATCTTGGAACTTGCGTTCATGTTATCTTTCAGAGTTTACTGTCCTGGTTGGTCTGCTTCTTGCATAACAGAGAAAACCTTAGAACTTTATTGTCTATAAGAAACTTTGGAATGGCTTGACTCAGAGAAAAGTGCTTTACATTGAAAGCATTTCTAGAATTTCCTATTTTTAATTTCTTATGGTATTAAAATCTGTTGTATGAACTTTATACATAATAATACTTCATTTGCTATTTAATACTATAATCTTACCTGAATGAACTATATTATTTTCCACTCAGATAACAAATGATTTGCTTTGTTCTTCGAAGGACAAACCTTTAGTATGAAAATGCTGACAACCACTGAGCTATGTGGCATTAATGGCTGCTTTTACACGAGTAGAGGTGCCTGAATGTTTGACCAGAAGCTGTCAACTGACTGGCTTTATTATCGCCTGGCAACACTTGCTTTTATCTTAAGACTGCTTAGTTTCAATAATCTTATGGCTGATATTGCCATGACCTTGGGATCTATTTAGAATAGTTGGATTAAACTCAGAAAAGCTGCTGCAGCAAGAGTTGAAAAGTCAGAGGTGAACAAATGTTTTCATTTTAGCTGTAAGTCTCGTCATGTCTGACTCCAACCTCATTGGCAGCAGGTACTCTTATGCAGGACAGCATGTGAGACATTGATTTACTGTAACTTTCATCTGACCTTTGCATAGAAGATGAACTGAGACCAAAATGAAACAATAGGTTTTATCTTCGTCCCCTCCTGAATGCAAGCAGCTTTCCTCATCTATCTTTGAGATTGATTGAAGCACATTCTTCACGTTTATTCTCTTACAGTTAATTCCACCAGTATGTAAAGGAATTAGAGATAATTCTATTTATTGTAAGTGATATTAATTATATTTATTGCACAGAAGCAAAGAAGCATCAACGTTTTTGAATTATATGTTAATTCTTATTGATTGGATTTTTTAAAAAAATGCTAGTTAAGGTTAAATTTTTTTATCAATATATGTGGTTTACACTGAATTACCACGAATTGCGAAAGAACATAATGTGCTCAATGGCAGCACTAATGGGATCTCAAATCTCTATTGTTATACATAGTTCAAATATTCACAAGCATTCTCCTTAATGTGATCCTCAGGGATGCAGCAGACACTTCATCTGGCCAGTGATGCACTGTTTTTAATTATTTAACACAGCAGGCTTGCTCGTACTTAGATGGTTATATAAAATATCCAGCAAAGAAACAGGCTATTTGGTCAACTGGTGGTGGTTAGATTCCACACACACCTCTTCCCAACCCTTCTCATCTAACTCTTCCCAAGATTTCTTATATTTCTTTCTTTCTTGCCTTCCAGCTTCCTCTTAAGGTGTCAATGTGATGTTAATTTCCATTTACTACAATTTATTTTATGTTAAGAGCTTTATCTCCTAATTTACTTTATGACTTAATAATTGTCTTATATTAATGATCTCTAGCTTTGGGCTCCCTCCAGCTGAGCACTTCCAGTCAACCAGTCGTTGATATGGAGAGTTTAGTCAGTTGGAGAAATACAGTGACTCTTTTCTCCACAAGGGATAATGTCCCACCTCTGCCAGTGGGTCTTTGAATGCTGATCTGTTCTTTCTTTGTTGATCTCAGATTAGTTATAATCTACCTATAGGCACGACAATCAACCCTACTGACAGCGGACCCGGAAAGAGAAGATTCAGCCAGAAAGCCCATTTCTAATCCACTAGTGACCGTGGTCAACGGTCTAGGAAAGTTGAGAAACCTCAACTGTGTAATCTGTCCAATATTTATTCCCAAGGGCCATTTCTCAAGTGTAGGTTCATGTGGAAAGTAGCAGAATGAGACTAATGTGACAATGTTAGGTTATTGGCAGCTGCACTATTTTCGATCTGCCAAAAATTATAGACAGAACCCATTTTTCATCTCATTGATTTCAACCAAACATTTTACACCAGGGTCACTTTGTTATCACTTTGTTATAAATTTGCCACCCAAACAAGCTTGCTTTAAATCTTTTACTCTGTGGACTGTTTCAGATTGTGCCACTTTGCTTGGCAACAGAAAGCAATGTCTGCAAACTGCCAGTCGCTTGCCAGTCTCAGGAGAGCCAGTGTCTTTGTTCCTTAAATTGTTTTCAGAGAAACAAACTATTGTGAGTAAATCAGATAGATATCTCGATATGTAATTACAACAAGCTCTGAATCGTTGTGATCCTTGCAATCTTCAAAAGTTCAAGTAGTTAAGTTTTCATAAAGATTTTTGAAGTGAAGATCAGTCTGTTTTAGCTCTTTAAACTAACTGTCATTTGAAAGGATTGCGGCAAAATCCCTGTTATAAAGCATGGTTTTGGGATTAGTAAGAAGTACTCAGTCGGCATTGTGCAACAGATCTGCTTATTGCATTGTGTACATGTGTTTTAGTTTCTGCTTTATGTCGATACATACTTAGTGTAATTAAAGTGTAAATTTCCCTGAATCAGTTTCAATCTAGCACTAAGATATTACGTCAATGAAATAGACTGTAAGACCTCCAGGTTTGCAGGACAGCTGCCTAGTCAGGAATTAATGATAAATCATACAGCAAATAAAGATGAAAGTCAGAAACCATAGATATAAATGGAAAAACACTTCAAATGAAAAACTGAAGCAGCAAATAAATTGCATACCAACTTTAAGATATGTAATTCGATAGATACAAAGAGGAATACACTTTTATACGGTGTCTCCCATGACCTCAACAAATTCAAAGTACTTTGTAACCAAGAAAGTATGTTTGAAGTGTAGACACTTTAATCGAGGAAACACAGCAGCTAATTTACAAACTGCAAGGTCCCACAGAATAGAATGTGATAAGAATCCGATAATTTGTTTCAGTTATGTTATGTCCAAATAAATACTGACACATCGGGGTCCCATGAGATCCCTTTACAATAGCCACAGTATTTGTAAAACAGTACAATGAAATTTTGCAGTCAGTACCTTTGCCCATTGATTTACAATAGTTTAATTTACTGTGGATCCATGAGGACCCTCTCAGCTCAGAATTAGGACTATTTTAGGAGTGCAAGTCCAATTCGAGAGGTTTGATTGCAAATTCCAATTTGATATTTTGGTGCAATGTTGAGGGAGCCCCACATTGTTGGAGGTGCCACCTTGTGGAGGAAGTGCTGAGCAAAGGCCCTACCTTCCCATTCAGGTAGACCTAAAGGACATCATGGGATGATTTTGAAGGGGAATTTTACTAGCCAATAGTTATTCTGAGGCATCATAACTGATACAGACGATCTGATCATTGCTCTAGCAACAACACTTGTTGCTGATTTTGAAGAAAACTGCTTGCAAGCATCAAATGATCACTGGAATGTGGGATTTTTCTTTGCCCATAGCAGTTTAAATCTGTTGCTAAGTCCAAGGGATCTCTAGATGTCTGGTGACAGTGATATCAGCAAACAAGGTAAGTTGTCTCAAACATCAAAATAGTCTTGTAGACAGAAAACCAAGCTATTAAAAATACCGATTATCTTTCAAATCTAACAACTTCTAGATAGCAAAATACATTATTACTATTTGCATAAGAGAAAAAGTAAAATATCATATCAATTCCATAAGAAATAGAATCAAGGAATATTTGATCACTTACAGCTGTTCTGCCATTCAGCAAGATCATTGTGGAATTCCTCCCTCTCCCCACACTCCCACACTATCACCACATTCCTTATTTCCCTTAAACGTTAAACACAGATTGGCTTCTTCTTAGAAAATGCACAACAGTAACTTTCATGGCAATTCTCTGCACGAAAACATTTCTTTTCACCTCAGTTCTCAATAGTCAACCTGTTATTCTGAGACTATGACCCTATGTTCTCGATTTCCCAGCCAGGGGAAAGCATTTTACCTGTCAAGTCCCATAAGAATTTTAAATGTTTCAATTAAGCCATCAGTCACTCTTCTAAAATCCAGGAAATATGAACTTGGTCTACACGGTCTCCCCTCATACGACCGTTCTCACATGTCACAAATCAGTCCAATGAATCTTTATTGCACTCCCTCAAGGGCAAATGTTTCATTCCCTAGGTAAAGAGACCAAAATTACTTTCAGTATTCCAGCTTTGGCCTCACTAATGCCCTATGTAATTGTATTCATACATCTTTACTCATATGCTCCAATCACTTTGTAATAAAAGCTAAGATATCATGTTCCTTGCTAATTGCTTGCTGTATCTGAATATTAACTTCTGTGGTTCATGTACAAGGACACCAAGTCCTTCTCAATAGAAACATTTCTCAGGCTCCCACTGTTCAAACTTAAAAAAAATTGCAAAGTGAAAACTCACGTTTGCCCACATTATGTTCCATTTGTCATGCTGTTGCCCACACACAAAACCCTTTAATATCCCTCTGCATCCTTTTTGTCTGCTCTTCACTCCTTACTTCCTGACAATTTTGTATCATCAGCAAATTCAGATATAGTACACTCAACTCAGTTATCTAAGACATTGAAGTAGATTGTAAATTTCAGGGGCTGAAACACTAACTGTAGGAGACAAAGTGTAGTGATGGAGGGTTATTTTTGGACTGGAGGCCTGCGACTAGTGGTGTTCTGCAAGGATCAGTATTGGGTCCACATTTGTTTGTCATTTTGGAAATGATTTGGATGAGAATATAGGAGGCATGGTTAGAAGTTTACAGATGACACCAAAATTGACGGTATAGTGGACAGTGAAGAAAGTTATTTAACATGACAGAGATCTTGATCAATTGGGTCAATAGGCTGAGGAGTGGCATTGGGAGTTTAATTGTGAGGCATTGCATTTTGGTAAAACAAACAAGGACAGAATTAATACAAGTAATGGTAAGGTCCTAGATAGTGTTGTAGAACAGAGCGATCTGGAGGTTCAGGTACATAATTCTTTGAAATTTGCATCACTGGGTGGTTCAGATAGCATTTAGCATGCTTGTCTTCCTTGCTCAGACTTTGGAACATAGGAGATAGGATTCATGTTGAGGTTGTATATGACATTGCTGAGGCCTCTTCTGGGGTGCTGTGTGCAGTCCTAGCTGCCCTGTTATATGAAGGATATTATTAAACAGGAGACAGTTCAGAAAAGACTTACCAGGATGTTGCTCGGAATGGAGGGTTTGAGAAATGAAAATAGACTGGAAAGCCTGGGATTTTTTTTTCTTTGGAGCGTTAGGAGATCGAGGGGTGACCTTATTGAGGTTTATAAAATCATGAGGGACATAAGATAGGGTGAATGACAAGGGTCTTTTCCCAAGGTTGTTCAAAACCAGGGGCATAATTTTTACCTGAGAGGAGAAAGATTTGACAAGGACACGAGGCACAATGTTTTTACACAGAGAGTAGTTCATGTGTAGAATGAACTGCCGGAGAAAGTGGTGGGTATAGTTACAACATTTAAAAGACATTTGGATGAGTTCATGAATAGGAAAGATTTGGAGGGATATGGGCCAAGAGAAGGCAGGTGGGACTAATTTAGTTTGGGAACATGGTTGGCGTAGATTGTTTGGACCAAAGCGTCTGTTTCTATGCTGTATGACTCTTTGATTCTATGACTATATGTGTCTGTGGCAGTCCCTAGTTACCTCACTAGTTGGTGCATAGCAATCCAATTTTTTTCTCTCTATTTCTACTCTATTTTCCATCTATTCACCGATCCTTAATGATAATAAATTACCTCCTTGTGATTCTGATTTTTGTGTAAAACATCTTTTGTGATACCTTACTGAATGAATTTTTCAGTCAAATATATTACATCTACTGGTTTTCCCTTAACCATCCCATTAGTTACATATTAAAAACACTGGAATTGATGAGTCAAACACAAATTTCCCCTGCATGAAACCACATAAACTGTTTTTAATTATATCATGATTTTTAATAGTGCCATGTCACACCTCATTTCTTTTTCTTATAGAATTCCTTTACAATGATGCCATGACCAAAGAATTTGTCAAATCATTCTTATTGTATTCTGGGGCAACCTCAACAATGCATTCCCCAGATGAGTATTGGATAAACAAATCCAAGGTGGTGGCAGAGTCAATCTCCTGAGCCAGAGCTCGGTTGCTCAGTCCATTTCTTTTCTTTTTGATCTCTCTCTTCTCAACTTTTTTTTTCTTTTTATCTCCTGTCTTCTGGTAGCATTGGTGATGTCTGGGGTTACAGCCAGAGCAGACACCTGGCTTCTGCATGGGATTTAAATCCCATTCTCAGTGTGGACTCAAACTCCTGACACTCCCAGCCTCAAGGTAAAGCCTGGCATGGTCTAAGTTGGAAGACCTCTTATTCTGAACTTTCGTTTCTCTATTTTTCTAATTTATTGCTGAACTTTTTATTTCTTTATTTTTCTACTCTTTTTCCTTAAGAATTTGTACCTGGGTACCTCAGTACCTAAGATGGCACCATAAGTGGTGACTTGTAAATTTTTAACTGATCTCATGTGACAACAACACTAATTCTTGTAATTCTTGTTCTTGTTACTGACATTATGCTCTGGATTTCCAGAACGTTGTCTTATGTATAAGTGCAAACATCTGAATTTGCTACATAATTCAATAGGATTAATTATGACCAAAACATATAGTTTTGTGATCGACACCACCACAGAGTTCAGTCCATTTTTCTGAATCATAGAAATGTGCACAATAGAAGGATACCATCAACTTATTGTAGGTTTTCTGGGCCAATCCAAATTAATTTCAATATCCTACGCTCCGTTGTCTTTAAAATTGTTACATTTTTTCTATTGAAAGTAGCAATGACATTCCAGGGTTGTAAAAAATGAACACAAAAATCTGAACTAAAATCATATATTGCTAGAAATATGGTACAGAAAAAAAGCGGTAACATTATTTAATATTTTAAACCAACTGTCTTCTGATGATGAGTCACTGGCTGAAATGTTAACTTGAAAACATAGAGCTTCGGGTTTCATATTTCAAAAATAGAAGATGCATAATAGGCACAACAGGGAGGTAGCAAATTGCTGGGAAGAGAAAGAAATCAAAGTAAGTAAATTATCTAGGTTAGAAGAGTAATAACGTTTCAAAAGACTATGAATTACTTTTGGAAAAGGCATAGAGTGGATAAAAATTCTGAGTCTGAACTGTTGATTGAAAGAAAAAAACTCCCACTTGATGGTCTTTGTGCGATGTTAGGCATGGAATAGTTGCTGAGAGTGAGGAAATTCCTGAGAATTTAAAGCCAGAGGGAAAGAATAAACTAGTTCCTGACGTGCACGCAGTTCTACATGCAGAGACAGAATCAGTAAGTTCCTGAAGAAGGAAATCTGGATGCAGAATGTCACTGTGAAATGCTGCCTTCAAGGATAATCTGCCGAGCATCTGTTTCTTCATCCAATTAGATTGTCAGATCGAAACAACATACAAGTCAGAGTGGAATGACAATAGAAATTTGTTTCTAGAAGTCTTTAATACACTGTGAAGAACAGGTAGGAATGATGTCAAGGAATCAATGTGATGTTCTGATCGTTTCTTTTACTCAATGATTTATGAGCAGGTTGCATAAATTGCTTTGAATATTGAGTACAACACATTTGAGTGAGAAGGTCTACTTGATTGCATGTTAGATTGGAAGATTAATATTTCTGTATATATGGAAAGAAATTACCATTGATTTGATTTTATTGATGTTTTTCTTGGATAATAACCTCTTTGGTTTTCTCCCCTTCACAATATCTTTCTGGGCCGCTGACACATTGACTACTGGATGCAAGTATGAGTTTTGTCTTAGATGAATGGCTCTTCAGTTATCCACCCCTTTCTCACAGCAATTGACATCTGTTCTGGACAAGGAAGGTGGGTGAATTGAATTTACTTTTAAGATCTTCATCTTATGTACATAACAAAGATGAATTTTTAAATTTTGTTTTATTTACTTCCCCTTTAAAATTGGCAATGCGAGATTTCCACCAAACCCTTTGTGAATTCCAATTTGTAATTGACGCTCAACAAACACTTTTTACAGTGAAATACAGAAGTGTGGTATATTCAATCCTTCAAACCAAAAGAGATAAATTTTCCAAAATGCCCTCAAGAAAGAGGAGACAAGAAGAAAAATAAGTTACAATTATGAATAATATTTAAACATGATATGGGAATCTCTGACTTTACAAGAATCAGGGTCCAGTAAGTCAATGTTTAATGAGGGTTCTTGCAGTTTGGTGCTCCCGCAGAATTCCTTTACGTAAAATCTCAAATGCATGTAGAAGCCGTTGAAGGCAAAGCAATACGAAAGTAAAATCAAAGAAATACAGCTGGTGGAAATCTGAAAAACAACTGGAAAATAGTAGAGAAAATCATACATAAATTGCTGGAAAAGCTCAGCAGGTCTGCCAGCATCTGTGCAGGGAAATCAGAGGTAATGTTTTGGGTCCTATGACCTTTCCTCAGAACCTTCCTAGAGAAACTCAGCAGGTCTGGTAGCATCTAGAGAGAGACAAGCAGAGCTAACATCAAGTCCAGAGATCCTTTGTCAGTGCTGAGCTTCTCCAGCCCCTTTTGTTCACGTTACAAAGCAATATGATCTTTGTAGAATGAGAATTGGTTCACTTTGAGAGCAAAGTACAGGAGTCCTCTCAGAAATCCGGTATTTCAGCGAGTTTGAGACTAGAGGCAGGATTTAAGCCTAGCCCACAACTGCCTGTGGTTTCAAGTAAAATTAAAAACTGAAGAAAAATTTGAAAGCTCTACCATTAAAACAATTCAAAACCCATAAAATCAGAAGTCACATGACACCAAGTTATAGTCCAACAGGTTTATTTGAAATCACAAGCTTTTGGAGCATTTCTCTTTCATCAGGTAAAGTGATAAAGGAGCAACATTCTGAAGGCTCGTGATTTCAAACAAACCTGTTGGACTATAATCTGGTTTTGTGTGACTTTGGCTTTGTCCACTCTAGTCCAACACCAGCATCTCTGCTTCAAAACCCATAAGTTTCAGTCAAATGCCTAGGGTTTCTAGATGAATTGAAGAATCTCTACAGTGTAGAAGCAGGCCATTCAGCCAATCCAAAGACCATCCCATCCAGACCCACCCCCTACACTCTCTCTGCATTTCCCATCTGAGACACAATAGGCAATTTAGCAGAGCCAGTCCACCTAACCTACACATCTTTGGACTGTGGGAGGAAACTCACACAGACATGAAGAGAACACGCAAACTGCGCACAGTCGCCCAAGGCTGGAATCAAACCCAGACCCCTGATGCAGTGAGACAGCAGTGCTAACCACTGAGCCACCATGCCACCCCATGTGTTTGGTTAACAAGTTGGCTTTGAAATATTTTGTTAAAAAACATTTGGATGTAGATATTGGGTCATTGGCACCATCACAGGCATAATGAGCTTCAATAGCTTTCCTGTTGTTCAGACTTAGCCATGCAGCCATCTAGTCTGTTATTCCTTTGTGCTGGCTTGACTGGAATGTTGATACATTATATACATCCAGGAGAATGCTTTTGTTCAATGGATGTTTCTGGAAAGCATTATCTGGTCAACAGAAACCATCTAAAGTCTAGAAAATATCTATTTAAAAAATAAGAGAATATGGTCCTCACAAAAAAAATGTCAGAAAACACATGACACCAGGTTATAGTCCAACAGGATTATTTGAAATCAGAGACAACACAGTGCAGAGCTGGATGAACACAGAAGGTCAGGCAGCATCAGAGGAGTAGGAAAGTTGACATTTCGGTTTGGGACCCTTCTTCAGAATTGGGAAGGGGGAAGGGTGCTGGGAAATAAATAGAGGGAGGAAGGGTGGAGCTGTAGAAAGGTTATTGGGATGGTGATAGGTGGATAGAGGTAGGGAGTGGTGGGGATTGGTCAGTGGGATGGGTGGGGCAGATAGTTGGGAAAGAAGATAAACAGGTTGTGTCGGGTCAACGAGGCAGGGGGGGGGGGGGGGGGGGGGCGGGGCGGGGCGGGGCTGGGCTGGGCTGTTGTAGGTGGGGTGGTAATAGGTGGAGAGATAGTAGGAACTGCAGATGCTGGAGAACTTGACATAACAAGGTGTAGAGCTGGATGAACACAGCGGGCCAAGCAGTGTCAGAGGAGCAGGAAAGCTGATGTTTCGGGCCTAGACCCTTCTTCAGGAATGCTGAAGAAGGGTCTAGGCCGAAATGTCAGCCTTCCTGCTCCTCTGATGCTGCTTGGCCTGCTGTGTTCATCCAGCTCCATACCTTGTTATCTCTGGTAATAGGTGGATGCAGGTAAGGGGTAGTGGGGATTGGTCAGTGGAAAAGGTGGGGTGCATAGGTGGGGAAGAAGATGGACAGAAACAAAGTTGCTAGAAAAGCTCAGCAGTTCTGGCAGCATCTGTGAAGATAACATCAGAGTTAACATTTTGGGGAGATTTTAAAACTGGTGAATTCCTTGTTTAGTTCATCCGGCTGTAGGCTCCTGAGGTGCAATATAAGGTGTTGCTCCTTCAGTTTGTGTGTGGCATCATTGTGGCACTGGAGGAGGCCCAGGATGGGCATGTCATCAAGGGAGTGGGAGTGGGAGAGGGAGTTAAAATGGTTGGAGACTGGAAATGTTGTTGACTATTGAGTACAGTGCACAGACGCTCCACAAAACGACCCCTGAGTCTGTGCTTGGTTTCCCCGATGTAGAGGAGGCCATATCAGGAGCAATGGATACAGTAGACCAGTTTGGAGAATGTACAGGTGAACAACTGTTGGATCCTTTCGGAGCACTGCTCCTTTGTCAAGTTCAGTGGAGGTAATCGCACAGGTATAGAATTTTTATGCAGAGAGATTCTCAGGTAATTATCTTAGCGTTATCTCTCTGCATAAAATTTTGTGCCTGTGAGCTTCTCTCCAGCAGTGGTCTAAAAGTTTGTGATTTCAAATAAACCTGTTGAACTGCAACCTGATATAACAAGGTGTGGGGCTGGATGAACACAGCAGGCCAAGCAGCATCATAGGAGCAGGAAAACTTGACGTTATGGGCCTAGACCCTTCATCAGAAATGGGGGAGGGGAAGAGGGTTCTGAACTAAATAGGT
>JAHRHZ010000053.1:3772711-3839073 GCA_024137785.1 Ginglymostoma cirratum | reverse complement strand
ACCTATTTAGTTCAGAACCCTCTTCCCCTCCCCCATTTCTGATGAAGGGTCTAGGCCCGAAATGTCAAGTTTTCCTGCTCCTATGATGCTGCTTGGCCTGCTGTGTTCATCCAGCCCCACGCCTTGTTATCTCGGATTCTCCAGCATCTGCAGTACCTTTTGCCTCTGAACTACAACCTGATGTCATGTCACTTCTGACTTTGTCCACCCCATTCTAACAGCAGCACCTCCACATCATAAAAAACGTTTAAGAGCTCTCTTTGTGCTTTCTGGGGAATGACACAGGTTTCAATTTGACATGTTCCCAAGATAAATCTGCATTTTAAAAGCTAACCATTAGAGTTCTACATTTCTGTACACTAAATTGGGATTATCAAAGTACAGACAATATCATGTTCCTCTGAAATTGTCTCTGTGGTTGTCTCAAGTTCCAAAATAAATAAGAATGTTTTCGACCATTGTTTCCTCTTTAAATCTGGAAGGAGAAAAGTGGACTTAGGGAAAAGTTACTTGAAATGGCAAATCTTTGTTGGGCAGCTGAGAGAGAGGTTTTTTAAGGTAGAATATATATTTCTGACCATACTGTTCATAGACAATAGATGATTATTTGAAAAAAAACTTCTAATTACTTACTCCTGGACTTTTTGAAATATATGAAGAAGTTAGCTTGAGCAGTTTTGTAACTACATCATAATAGATTTCTGGGCATCCAGGTAATGCCATGATTATTTTGTCTGTAGTGTATTTTAAAAGTCAATGTACAATTAAATTAAATTAAATTGTAAAAGAGGAGGAACACTTCAGAATCTTGGACTACAAATTGAATGTGGAATTGTGAAATAGACCAGCCATGATGCAATTGAAATAAAAATTTCAGCATTTGTGGAGAGAAAGCAGAGTTAATGTTTCAGGTCCAGTCACATTTCTTCACTGCTGAGTTTCTTCAGCAATTTCTGTTTCGTTTCAGATTTCCAGCATATGCAGTTCTTTGTTTGATATTTGTGGCATCCTTGAATCCCGATTAGTATCTCATATTCCACACTCTGTAAGCTTAATGTTGGTGTTTTATCTCAAAGCAATTCCCACTTATTCCCCACTCACCCATGCTCACTGATTTACGTTTGCTCCAAGTATGCATTGGCTTTAAAATTCTCATCTTTGTTTCCAGTTCTTTCATTGCCTTGCCCCTCCTTATCTCCATGGTTTCTTCACAGATTCCTGCACCTCTCCAATTCTGACCTCTTGAACATTTCCAATTATAATTGCTCCATGAAAGATGGACATGCCTTTAGTTGTACATGTTCCAAGCTCTGGAATTTCCTCCCTACAACTCTCTACTCTTCTTTCGTTTTTTTAAGAGAAACCTACATTAATGACCAATTATTTGCTCTTTTGTTCAAATATCCCCTAATTTGCTCAGTGTGCACTTTACTTTCTAATGCACTGTTAATCTTTTCTTGGAATGCTCAATTACTTTAAAGGCATTATATATAATAGGCTGAGATAACAAGATGTGGAGCTGGATGAACACAGCACGCCAGGCAGCATCAGAGGAGCAGGAAAGCTGACGTTTTGGGTCTGGACCCTTCTTCATTTTCTGTTGTTTTTGGTTATTGGAAAAATAGGGGAACCAAATGATCTACTTCTGTTCTTATGGGTGAAGTCACTGCCCCATAGAAAACTCTCAGATGTTAGAAATGTGTTTTCATGAAAGCCTTTTCCTGCTGGATCAAAGCCCTACCTACCTATGCAGTCTTTCTGCAGTTGGTCAATTTACAGACTGTTTCCAGGAACCCAGTCATTTAGAAATGGTGGGCAGCCAACCAACCAACAGGATCAATCGCAATATCTAAGGCTGTAGACTGCTAGCACCCACGTTAGGATAGATGAGGGCTGTTGTTAGAGGTGAGTGAAGCATCATTTCACCAGTACCTCCTCCCATCTTGTATACAGTTGTTCACTGCACACAATGTGGCCTACTGTACATTAGAGAATCCAAACGCAGACTGGGAGACTGCTTTGTGGAACACCTCCAATCTGTACCCATGCTTGGCCTTGACCTTCCCATAGCTGGTCTTTTTAACACAACGTTCTGCTCACATGGCCACTTGTCTGCCCTCGGCATGCTGCAGTGTAGCAGTGAATCACAGTGCAAACTGGAGGAACAACATCTCATCTTCAGACTACGCACTTTACAGCATCCTGGGCTTAGTATCGAGTTCAACACATTTAAATTGTGAACCATTTCTTCCTTTTCTTTCAGTTTGTTATCATGTCCTTCGCTCCCCCTATCCTAGTTACTGTCCTTTCAAGCCTGGCAGTTAGACACACCATTGTTCTGTCATTGTCACATACTGATCACTTAACCTGAACTATCAACGCTTCTTTTCTCCACCAGCACCCTACACGCACTGCCCACACCTCACCCCTCCAAACTATAGCATAAATGCTGTCCCCTCCACACTTCTCTTCAGCTCTGATGAAGAGTCATCTAGACTCGAAAGGTTAGCTTGCTCTCTCTCCATGGATGCTGTATGACCCGTTGTGATCGCCAGCATTTGTTGTTTCCAACTGCTTTATTAATATTAAATATGGATTTCGTGCAGCTTTAAGCCTCTTTTCTATACCTCATCCTCCTACCTCATGGAGTTTGGTGATGGAAGTATCAGAGAAACTACCCATCAATATAAAAGAATGATAATCCTCTTAACAGTGAAAACATGATAGTGGAACTGCAAACTGATATTTCAGGCTCCTACTGAGCTTAAACCCAATTTGGAATTTAACTTTTGAGAGCATTAATCAGATTTACTAAAGTTTAAACCTAAAGTCAGAATGTCTAGAAAAGCATGATGATAAATACACTTTTAAAATGTTTAAGAGAAAGAATGAAACACATCCTCATGGTTAAAAAAATCTTCCAAATCTGCACACAACTGGAATAAACCATAGGTTTCAAATCAGTAAAACACAGAGGAAAACAACAAGTGACATGGAATCAATAAGACTCTTAAACCTGGCCGAAACCTGAATGATTTACAGAGGAAAAGAAACTTACTCACAGACAGCTGGACTCAATCATGATTTAAAACCTGAGCAAGGCAATTAGAGCTTTCCTTCACAAATTAACTAACATTTGTCTGACCAGGTACCGACTAAGTCAATATGATTCGGTGCCAGCCTTATTGTGGTAGCACTTTGCTCAGATAAGCTTACTGAAGAAGCCTTTGTATTGGTGGTTTGTCTCAGCTGGAGCTCTCCTGTTACACGTGTGAGTAGAGGATGATGAATAAGATATAAATCTCTTTGGGAGACTAAGAATTAAGCTGCTTATCACCTAACTTTTCCCTTTTTCTGATCAGCTCTTCTACCGATGTTGGTTACAGCCCTTATCATAGGGTTTGTTCCTTCTCCGTATCAAATAGGTATAAAGCACTATTGCAATGGCTGGTTATAGAAAAATGGAAAATAGAAACAGGAGTAGGCCATTCAGTCCATGGAGTCTGTCAGCCATTCAATACGATCATAGCTGATCATCTAACTCAGTTCCTGCTTTCTCCTCATGCCTTTTGAGTCCTTTCACCCAAAGAACTAGCTCCTTTTTGACTTTTTTTATATATAATGCATTCATGGGTCAGGGGCATCAACAGTTAAGCCAGCACTTATCCCAACCTAATTGCCTAAAGTCAAGTTACAAGCTAATCACACTGTTGTGGTTCTGGGGTGACATATAAACTCAGCCAGGTGAGGACAGTTGTTTCCTTCCCTTAAAGTTTATTAGTGAATCAGAAGGGCTTTTTCACCCAACAATTGACAATGGTTTCATGATTATCATTTTATTGACTTCAAATACCACCATCTGATTCACTAATACCCTTTGGGGAAAAAAAAACTACTGTCCTCACCTGGCTGGGTTTAAATGTGGTTGGCTCTTAACTTGGCTTTTGGTAATCAGGGTTGGGAATAAATTGCTGGCTTAACTATTGATGCCGCTGACACATGGGCGCATTATATAGTAAATTAATTCTTAGGGTGAAAGGGATCAAAAGACATGAAGGGAAAGCAGGAATGAATTGGATGATCAGCTATGATCATATTAAACGGCAAGCATGGCAAGCTCGATGGGCTGAATGGCCAATTTATTCCTGTTCTAATTTTCCATGCTTCTATTACCAGCCACTGCAACTGTGCTTTATACCCATTTGATATGGAGAAACTGAGGAGAAGGTACAATCAGAATATTATCCTAGTCTTCAGATTAATAATTTAGTGACAGTGTGGGTAGGCCATTCCCTCCCCTTTTAAAGTTTAGCCTCAACCACTTTCTGTGGCAGGAAATTCCACAAACTCAATACTCTCTGCGTGAAGGAATTGCTCCTCATCTCGGTCCTACACGGCCTACCCCACACTGTTATCTTGGTAAAGGTAAGCAAAGACTCTAGGTGGTACACAAAACAAAGGAAAAACAGCTCTCAGGTCAATGCAATGATGCGTTTATATAATCTCTACTTGACTATTCAACCAATAAATTATAAATCAATTCCATTGTAGTTGGACACAAGTTGAATATTTATGCAGTAGTTGCATTTCTTCCAGCTCTGCAACGTTAGCAAATCTTTTATTATAGATGACTGACAAGACGATTGATAATTCAAAACAAATTTAGCTCAAATATTTCATGGTTAATGATGGTGTGCAGTTCCCAAAAGAATATTCAAATAAATCAATGTTGATGCAGTCAATCATAAACTGAATATTCATATGGTTATTATGTTTTGTTTTACAGGCAAGGATGGGTAAAAAGTCTTGTGTGATTTATTAATGAGCACTCTACCTTTATTAAGGTGTTTAGCTGAAAAGTTACACATTGTCGGAATCAGTTTATAAACATGCCCAGCTGTGCTATGTTGCCATTTGCGGTTCTGAAGTATTCTATGCAAATATGTTGGTACATTTCCCCCACAGGGATATTTGAGTGTCTGTCAAGGCATTCCTTTTCATCAGATTAACCCACTTGAAGAGTTTTCCAAAATGCTAACGGTTATCTTTTTTAAGAACTCTATTTCCTCTTTCGCCGGTGAATTGAAAATTCACAGGGCCTTGAGCATGGGGGCTTGAACAAGAAGAATAGGGCTCCACCCACCAGATTACAAGTGCAAAAACATTTCTTTGTAAAGGTGCAATGGAACATCCTGAGAATCTGAAAGGTGCTACATGAGCAAGTTACAATATGTACGTCACTAAACACTAATATAGAGTAATATGCAGGGTTGAATGTATATTTCAAGAAGAATAAAACAAGTCATATTGCAACAAGAAAAGCTTAATTGAAACTATCATGGCACCAACTATAAACATAAAATACAGCAGATTCCAGAAATCTGAAATAAAAACAGAAACCACTGGAAAAGCACAGTAGGTTTAGCAGCATCTCAGGCAAAAGAAAGAGAGTTAATCTTTCAAGTTCAAGAGCCCGTGGATACAGACTGTGATTTTTGACTTTTTAGCTCTTGTTTTTCTGACCTATGGTAATATTGTGTGTAGCTGTAATGTAACTTTTTCTTCATTTCTCTATTCTGTGGCTAAGGATTGTATTGTATTCGGTAATCTGTGCCTAAGATGGCACTGTAGATGTTGACTTATAAAATTTTCACTGGACTTATTTGACTGCATGTGGCAATAAAGCTAATTCACTTTAACTCAATTCAAAGACCCTTCTTCAGAACAAGATTTTGGATTTGAAGTAGTAACTCTGTTTCTCTCGCCATAGATTCTGTCAGATCTGCTGAGTTTCTCTGGCATTTTCTGATTTTGCCATAATATAGCAAACCTTTATGAAACATATCTTCATTGGATCACTGAGGCACAGCCTCAAATGGACTTGTATAAGAACCTATCCTGCCACCACCTCATCTTCCTCTCATTCCACAGTTTAATAATCTCATATTATTGATAAGGATCTCATACAGTTAAGTCATCCCATCTGCGTTCTGTACTTTGTTTTCTGTTTTTCCTACTAATTTGAATTTAGTCCCATCAGCTATCCTCCAGCTGAAATGCACTGCACTCTAGTTGTGGTATTTGTAGCAGATTTTTCCTTTCCTAATTCAAGGACATTGAAGTAAACTATGGTGCCTTACTGCAGTCCCAACTGCAATTCAATGACTCAATATTGATCAGCAATGCAGTCTAGAGCTTTAATACTGCATATGATTAATCTACTGGAGAAAAAAAATACTCACTAAGCTACCAAAGTGGCCTGGTGTGTTTCTACAGCATGTTCAGTTTTTATTTGAGCTATCAAAGAGAACCTTCAGTTCCTTATCACATTTAAAAAAGAAAAGCTACAAAGCTTTGTACTTTCCTACAGTTCTGGCCTTCTTCACTTAGAATGATACCTTACAAATGTAACCAGTTGTAGTCAACAGTAGAGATTACTTTATGAATCCCTTCTATTTATGGAATTATTCAAAAGTTCATTCTTGTCATCAAGGATACTTGTCTTCGAAACATTAGGGTTTAAGAAGAGGTGTGGGATGTCCAGATATTTCCTGGATCAAGAGATAAGACGTTGGGGATCATATTCCCCTTTTCTGCCTGGACAACACGCTTACTTGCCTGATTGAGTGCCCACTTTGTCATGCTACAATTGGGTGTAAAGATGTTAATGTTCCTGTGCTGCAAAAATGGACTAAAGTAATGTTTCACTTAGAGATAGTAAGAACTGCAAATGCTGGAGTCAGAGATATGTGAAACCCCCGTTTCTGAAGAAGGGTCCCGACCAGAAAAGTCAACTTTACTGCTCCTCTGATGATGCCTGGCCTGCTGTGTTCCTCCAGCTCCACACTGTGTTACCTCTAAAATAATATTTGTTTTTCAACTCAACTATGTTTGCAATACTTACTTTGCAGGAAAGTAAATATACTGTTACAAAACAGAAGTTTCCAAAGAAACGCAACAGGTCTGGCAGCATCTGGTGAGAGAAAAACAGAGGAAATGTTTTGAGTCCAGTGACCCTTTGTCAGAGCTGGACAGCCAGATATGACAAAGGGTCACTGGATTCAAAATATTAACTCTGGTTTTCTCTCAACAGATGCTGTGAGACCTGTTGTGTTTCTCCAGCAATGTCAGCTTTTGTTTCAAACTTCAAATATCCAGTACTTTGTGTTTGTTTTAGTTACACAGTTATATGGGTGAGACCATGTCTGAAATATCCTGTACAGTGTTGGTCACCTTGTTTAGGGAGAGAAGTAAATGTGTTGGAAGTAGTTCAAAGAACGTTTTCTAGATTAATACCTGGAATGAAAGGGTTGCCTTATGAGGAAAGGTTGGACAGGTTAGTCTTGTACCTGCTGCAGTTTAGAAAGGTAAGGTGACTTGATTGAAACATTTAGGATCTTGAGTGTCCTTGGAAGGGTAAATAGTGAGAAAATGTTTCTCTTTTGGGAGGATTTAGAACTGGGAGCGTCTATTTACAATAAACATTTAAAACAGATGAGGGGTTTTTTTCTTACAGAGAGTCATGAGTCTTTGACCCTGAACTCAATTCCTGAAGAATTAGTAGAAGCTACCGTGGATTACATTTACAAAACAAAGATGGATAGCTTCTTAGCAAGCAATGCAGTGATAGATTACAGAGGATAGGCAGGAATGTGAATTTGTAACAACAACAAGATCAACCATGAGGTAATTTCAAGTCAGAATAGGCTCAAGGTCGAAAAGGCTTGCACCTTGTTTGGGTCCTCACTTGTACACAGACTTACATGTGGGATAACAAACATTATCAAAGAAGGTAAATGCCACAATCAACCTGCTTACTCCCAATATATAAACCACAAAATCTAAACTTGTATTCTCTTGTAAATTTGTTAATTATGCAGAAAAGAGGCTTTTTCATTAAAAGGTAATTTCACTCCCACTGTAATCAGCCAAGCTCAATTTAGCACTGTTTAAGACCATACCATGCAAAGTTAGTTAAAATAAACCGCATGAACTCTTTGTGTGATGCCTTCACCTGCTATTTTACTCAAGACATCAGGCACGTACTTTAGCACAAGAACAGGAAGTGCAATAACACACAATAGGTCCTCCAGGATCTGAAAAATAAAGAACTGCCTCCATTTTATCAACAGTTTTCATTAGCAAAGTCTAATTCTGAAATGTTAGCCCACCTTTCTTCATTTCAGATGTTAACAGATCTGCTGTACATTTCTAACATTTCTACCAGCATGCTATCCTGGCTCAGTGGTTATGCTTTCAAATTTCAGTTCGAAGCCCTACTTGAGATATTCAAGCACATATGAAGTGAAATGCTCTCTTTAGAATTAATTATATTGCACAGCCCATTTCTTTCAGCCTGTGTTTCTTCCAAACTTATTTATGCTGCCACGCTCATACATATTTCTCAGAGAAATTTCAGGCTACCACGCAGTTATATACCCATGAAGTTTCATGGAAACATTATTAATGAGATTTTAAACTGCTATCCTACATTGAAACAGTGAATGCACTTTAGAAGTGCCTCCTTGGCTACGTGCAATGAGCTAATGATCAGATAATCTGTTTTTGTGTTGTTGCTTTGGAATAGCTATTATCCAAGACACTGGGAAGAACTTTGCTACTCTTCTTTGGAAGTTGTGCCTGAGAGGACAGACAGTATCAAAACTCAGCATTTTGTAGGAAAAACAATATTTATGGCATTGCAGCACTCCCGCTAAAGTGCTAAAGCTTCGGCCTCGATTTTGTGTTCAAGTCTCTGTAGTGAGACTTTATCCAAAAATGTTTTGATTCAGAGAAAAGTGTGCTCTATCACATTTATCTCATATCTACCTTCACTTTCCTTGTTGAAGGTTAGGATGCCAACATTTGTGAGGTGTTACGTAAAGATTCCCCTGTGATTCTTCAGGAATACCTGAAGCAGTGAAGCAGCAGAATTTGCTGAACAGCTTGGGGTTGGAACACAAACTTATTTGATGCCTTCGCTGATTACAAACAGTGTTGTCACATGACCTTGATCTACTACTCAAGGGATCATAACAAAGTGTAATCACAGAGAGCGTTCACAAATCTATCAGGGAATTCAAAACATGGGTGGATCTCTCATAGTTCATCATGATTCACAGAAGTAAGTACCCTTGTAAAGTCAGCAAAACAAAACACAATGCACATAAAAGTCTGATGCTCTTCTCAACACTTTTCTTGGAATGGCAAGCTGGAGAAATAATGATGAACATTCTGCAACTGACCTGAGAGCTGTGATGGTTCTTGTGGAGAATATTTTTTCCAATGGTTTCTCTTTCAACCACCAGGTCAATACCAACAAAGTGAAATTACACAATAAGAGTTATATTATGAATAATATGAACATATGAATTAAAAACTGGAGTAGGCCATTTGGCTGATTGAACCTGTTCCATCTTCAATAAAATAATGACTGACCTGATTGTAGTCTCAACCCAACTTTCTTGTTTATCCCCAATATTTGTTGACTCCATTATTGGCCAAGAACCTATCTAACTCAGCCTTGAAAATATTTGGATGTTCCTGCCTCCGTCAGTCTCTGTTTCATTGTAGACAACTGTAGACAGTTTCATGAGTCACTATCCTCTGAAACACAAAGAAAATCTCCTCATCTCCATTATAAATGGGGGATCCAGTTTAGTTTTAGCTCTCCTACAATGGGAAATAGCCTTTCAGCATCTGGTCCGTCAAATCCTCTCAGAATTGTTCATAATGTTATGGCAATGTACATTCTAGTTGCCATATTTTATTGCTGCACTTGAGTCACACGCTGAATAAGCAAGGGCAGAATCTTATAAAGGTATGAGTGCTATGGCCTGTGATTGATTAGTAGCAGAATCATGCGAGAAGTCTAATAGACCTATCTTGATGTTAGAAGCATCTCACTGGACCCTTATGCATCAAGTGGTGAGGTGAGGTTCACACGAGTTACTAGTGAGCTGGCAATGAAGAGAGATCAGAGTTTGTTACTTGCCTCATTAATATTCTGCCTTTTATCTTACCAAATGTGCTGAACAAAATAGATATCAAAGAAATTTGACATGGAGATCAGTGCGGGTACCTGGAGAATTCAACTCACTACTTACTTCAAAAGACCTTCATATTGGATATTGGCAACAAATACCTCAAGGTTCATTCTAGGAGCACAAGTCAAATGCACACAATGGACATTGGCATTCAATATGTGTCAATTTCTAAGAATTCTCATAGTAAATCTCTGATCTACTCACAGGAAACTTCTGCACTTCACTGCTGCACCTCAAGCTGCCCCAGAGACTATCATTGCAATGCTGTCACTAGGACTCCTAGTGCTCAGGGATATGCATCCAGTTCATTTACTGGCCCAGGCTTCATCTACGAGCTAGTTGCTTGCTCTCTTAATGCTCATTCACTTTTACTTAGCTGGATATTCACAAGGATCCCTGTCTTGCCTTTGTGCACGTTACCTCCTCCACCAGAGGTACCAGAATCACACGTATTGCCATGTTGTCATACTGTTTGGCACAGAATCAAAGCCAGGAAGCTTGTCACAGTTGTCAGAGACAGTGAGTGTAAGATGCCAAAAAGAAAATGGTGGCACATATGCTGTGGCAGTGGAAAAGTTCTTGGAGCTTTTTCCTACAGTGCTGGGCATTCTCCATATGGTTTAGAGTGCTCTGACCTGGGTGTCATCTGATCCTCAGATCAGGCTGGCATCCTTGCCTATCCTCCACTGCTGGTGCTGGGGAAAGAGGAGTTCCTACCTGTGCATCATCAAATCCAGGAGAACCTCCAGCTCCTTATCCCCCATCAGCCATGTCCAGGGTAAATGTCAGGCACTGTGCAGGGCAGCTCCAGACTGACAGCACTCATCCGAATGAGCATTGGCCTTTTAAAGATGGCATTGGTGCCAGTGTTGACAGTCAATTCCAGAACATCTAGTTATTATTGAATAGTATGGTGCACGGTAAGTTGGGGATTCAATTGGATGAGAGTGATACCGTAGGGCTATGGAGGGTTCTCAACGAGATGTGTTTGATGAGATATGGTGAGAAATCCCACTAAGCTTCACGGTGAAAAACTCTCCAAAAAACTCAATGCAAATGTAAGATTTGGTCCACTGTGTTAGTCTGTTAGTCCACCAGTGACATACAGAGCAGCAAGAAACACGTTTAACAGAGCTTCATTATTTTGAGCCTAAAGCGTACTTATTTCTATCTTCTGGAAACCAGAAAACATAATAATGATGATTGGAGTTTAAGCAATATTGTTGGTTGTAGACAAGGCCCAGTGATAACAACATCTCGTGTGGTACAATTGCATGTTCCTTGATCTCAGAGGCATGCCCCATGGCAGAGCTGTCTTCAGATGTTCCTTGACTCGAGGATGATGCCTACTCAGAGTTGTGGGTTTCTGCTCTGGATTTTTGAAGCCCAGTAAAGAGGTCAATTCTTTCCCCAGAGACCAGAGGGTACACAGGGCAGGGTATCTCCCAAAGTAGCAGGCTCTGGAGTGCAGGATTTGTTTTCTCCATTTTCCTTTCTCTTTATTTTGCTATGCCTCACCTTTTAAGACCAAGTGACTCACAGTGTGATGCAGCTTTAATGAGGAGTTGTCACCATTTTGAATGATTGGGAGCAAATCTTACTTGTCATTGATGCCAATTATGCTGCCATATCTTCCCCTGGAAGGCTGGTGATTTGAAACTTGAGAAAGCAGGACTTGGCAGATGATATGTTTTTCAGATGGATAAAGTGTCCAAACCATTGGAAATTGATTCTGCAGAGTTTTACCAGAATTGTTATGGAGCTGGCTTCAAGAAGGACTGCAATTTGTTCAATAGTCTTCTATTGAATTCAGAGAATAGAGGAGTAGAGACATTACTGATACATTTCTCTCTAATACACTCATGTATTTCTGATACAGTGCCTGGGTTTCACTACCTGTGGTTCCCAATTGAAACTCAACCTCTCAATGTTTTCACCAAAACAGAATTGAAACTAGCTCAGTTCAAACTAGGGATCAAAAATTAAAATGTATCATCTAAATACTTAGATGAAGAAATGGCCTGAGTCACGTTCAACTACGCTTTCTGTCAATGAACTTACTAATGAAAACTGACTATTATCATTGAATGCAGTACCTGAAATCTTGTAAATAGGATGATTTCTATGATCCTGCAATTGAAAAATCTTCAAATGGAAGTGCTGTTTTGTCACTGTAGTGAAACCAGGCTCCATTCCACAGCAGGTTACAAGAAAATGGCATGCCCTTTTATATATTATACATGGCCCCTGTGATATATGATAGAAATATTAGTGACTGAAAGTTTTATCATTGGCAGAGAAATACAAAGTAATGCAGTATCAGTTTATACTGTATAACCTCACGTCAGGTCGTACACTTGCTCGCCAAGCTGGTGTGTTTGGTTGCAGATGTTTTGTCACTCTGTTAGGTGACATCATCAGCGCGGCTCCGGTGTTACCTAGCAGGGTGACGAAACGTCTGCAACCAAACCCACTGGCTTGGTGAGCAAGTCTACAACCTCATCCATAACCCGAGCTACAAATCTTCTCAAAAACTTTAAACCTCAGGTCACACTCAGTACGCGTGCCTCTGGATGAGGGAGGGGAGAGTTGTTCGGCTGCCTGTTTTTAGGTTTTTTCAGGTTTTTAAAGAGTTTAGGGTCTGGACCAGAGTTGGGAAGACATCCAAATTGGATGGATTATAAGAGGGACTCTGTCAGTGGTTCCATAAAAGCTTCTGAAAACAACAACTGGGGCTGTAGGGTTTGCTGGCCTTGAATCATGGCCAGACAGCTACAACTCTTTCTAAGCAATTTGTCCCTCCCAGTCAAGGCAGCTGCCATCTCGGGCTGGTGGAGTTGCTAAGGTTTGAGTGTTGGATGGCCTCCCATTAACTGTCTGGCATCGGGAGTCCCATCATCCCTGATTAGATAGCAATCTCTTTCCATGTCCCGTTAATTGGTTGAGTAGTTGAAAATCTCTCAGTTCGTGCTTAAAACTGTGGAGGTCAGGTCTAACAACTAATCTTTCTCATCAGCAAGTTCGTTTACCAGTAATGGAGTTGGATGGGATTCAATCTTATACTTCATCTAAGGGTTTGGATGAGTTTTTCTGCAGTTCTGACCTCTGGTCTGCACTGAGCTAGCTTTAATTCTGCAGTGATGAAGGTGTGCCATATATTAATATTAGCTAGGAACCTGTTTTCTGCAATAGTTCGCATTGTGGTTTTTGAAACTAGATTGAAAATCTGATCCAAAAGTAGTGACTCCTACTTTACTGAACTGCAATGATTGTTTGTCTGTGTGTGTCAGAAGGGGTTATTTGCAATGAATGGGAAATGGATGAAAGTGAATCACACGGACTGGTTTTCCATCATTATTCTAGTTCAACATTGCTCCCAATTAATGTGAGAACAGATTGTGATTCCTGCAACGTTCAAATAGCCTGCTGACACCACATAGGCGCATACAGGGCTGATGTGGTTTCATAGTTACTTATAAGAACTGCAAATGAACTAAAAAGTCCCTGAATTTCATAGAGCCAATATGTAAATTGGCAACAAAAAAGGGAAGCTTTGAGAGTGGCTTGGTCCTCCATCTCTTAACCTATGACTTCAAATGACTGGTTAAAAAAAAAAAGGCCTCTGCCTCACCCTACAAAAATACTCCATCATAACCAACAGAGGGACACAAACTGGGATAAAAAGAAAGCATGTGGAAAGTGACCTGTTGAGTTAGTATAAATGAGGATGTACTCTGTGAACCTACTGATAACTTTGCCCTTAGGTTTTCACTGCAGTATGAACTCTGTCTGACTTCAGCCACAAAAAACATTTAGATCAGCCAGTCAGAGTGAAATTCTAGGCAGAAACTCTTCCCCAGCGGGTGCAGGCTTCTGTAAAGGAAATGCAGCTCAGACATGCTTTTTAATGGTATTGTCTTCCTCACTGGAGTGGAAAATAACTTCATCCCATCAGCAGCTAAAGGGCAGCACATCACACCTCACAGAGAAATGGAACATAAAAATATTCTTTTCTTTTTAAAATTACGTGCCTGAGTATTTCACTCACAGTATCTAGCAATTTGTGATTATCTTGAAAGGTTTCTTTTATTGATTTGAGTATGTGTGTAGTACTTGTGTGTCTGCTTTGTAGGCCAATTGATTTTGTCCAAGGTATTGCCCACAAAACAGAAGAAAGATTGTCCTTCTAATTCTGTAACTGTCTTTGCTTGTCACTCTCTTTCACACACAAAGCCTTTTGTATTTCTATTTATCCCTGAACCCTTTTCTAACCTTTTTCTAGCTCTGCTATTCATTCTGCAGAACTCTCCTCCTCTTGATCTTTTCTGATTTCTGTGGCTCACAAACTCGGTGTTTCCTTTTACAGCAAGTATCTGTGACCTTATAGACATTACAAGCAGCCTTGGATTTCACATTTCATTTCAAAATGCCCATTTTTAAAAATAATGCACTGCACTTAATTACTTTTTAAAATGTTATTCAAAGGATGTTTATGTCATGAGCAAGGTTTCATTTATTACTAATCCGTGTTGGCCTGGGTAGATGAGCCTTATCCTTGAACCGCTGCTGTCCTTGTGGTGATGCTACTTTCACAATGATATCAGGTAAGGGATTCAGGGATTTGACAAAGCAAAGATGAAGAGAACAATAATTAATGTCATCGGTATGATGGTCTGAATGTCATGGTGTTGCATGATATTGCTGCTTTATATTGTTTTCTGCTGCAGGAGTTACAGGGCTTGATCCTTCTGACACTGAGACCTCTCGAGTGAACAATGTATAAATAAGAAGTGACTCAGAATATACAGTGTTACTGAAGTACCTTCGTAAACATGGCATGCAGACAGACAAACAGACAGGACAGCTTCAGGAGCCAGGTATCACTTGATATTAGTAAAACATTTTGTATTTGACAGATTCTTAACTGGTAGAAGCCTGAATATTGCAAGAAAATTGAAAATTATAAATGATCTACCACTCTTCGGCAAAAAATAAAAAAAAAATTGCGTTTCAATTAATGTCTATGGGAGAGTGGTAACAACACGTCTGAATTTTCAAGAATTAAAATCCAGTTTTGTCCACGGATACTATTTCCTTACCCTGTTTTCCAAACTACAATACAATGTGAACGAGTGCTCTTGTGTTACAATAGCAGTGTTTTTCTTCTGGGCCAGGATGACTGAGTTCAAGTCCCACCTATTCTAGAGGTATGTAATAACATTTCCAAACAGGCCCTTTGGAAAATATCTGCAACGTGAATGATCCCACTATTCTGAAGTTATGCTCCAGCTATACAAAAGCCTGGTTCGGCCACATCTGGAGTATTGTGCCCAGTTCTGGTCACCTCATTACAGGAAAGATGTGGACGCTTTGGAAAAGGTGCAGTGTAGACTTACCAGGATGTTGCCTGGAATGGAGGGAAGGTCTTACAAGGAAAGGTTGAGAGAGCTAGGGCTTTTCTCTTTGGAACGACGAAGGATGAGAGGTGACTTGATAGAAGTGCACAAAATGATCAGAGGTATAGATAGAGTGGACAGCCAGAGAATTTCTCCTAGGGTGGGCATAGTATTACGAGGGGGCATAGCTTTAAAGTGAGTGGAGGTAGATACAGGGGAGACGTCAGAGGTAGGTTCTTTACTCAGTGAGTGTAGGGGCATGTAATGCATTGCTGGAGAGGGTAGTGGAGTTGGCCTCGTTAGGGGCATTTAAGCAGCTATTAGATAGGCATATGGATGATAGTATAAGGTAGGGGCAGAGGTTAGATAGACCTTAGGATTAGGGTAAAAGTTCTGCACAACATTGTGGGCCGAACAGCCTGTACTGTGCTGTACTGTTCTACGTTTTATGTTCTATGACCTCCCACCAATGACAATACTGCCAGTGAGAAACACTTGACTGTAGAAAATCACAGTTCTTGGAAAAGGGTGAAAGAAACTTACCTTGTTCTATCAATCCTCCAACAACATAAGATGTTTAATATAAAAAAATGCAAAATTCAGCAGGTGATGGAGATTTTAAATAAAAAGAGAATGCAGCAGGTCCAATAACATCTATGGAAATAGAAAAAAGTTAATATTTACAAGTCCAAGGAGAATTCTTTGGAACTGATGGTACTGGAAAATCATTGCTTTTATCCTGTTGATAAAGAGTGAAAAGGAGCAAATGGAACATATTATAATGCTGAGGGCCCTGTCAATGCTGGTGCTAGTTGGGGGGCATAAATTCTTTGATTGACAAAAATAGATGATAAGTTGGAAGCATCCGTGTAAGAGATTGCATCATTGGAATAGATGCAAGTTATTGTGAGTGTTATTTTCTTCATGTTTGGGCAGGTCCAAGAGGAACATTATAGACTTTTCATCAGAAGAATAAATAGGCTTTCTTACAGCTCAAGTGATCATTCAGCCTTTCAGGTTCATTCTGGTTCTGACTATCACATCAAATTAGCCTTGTTCTTAGTGTCAAAATACACATCTTTCTGATGTTTTACATCATACACTCAGCAAGGTATTTGTAAGAAGAATCAAAGTAAACAGATGACAACAAACATCATTGACAAGTGTATTATCATAGCAATGCCTCTACTAGAGTCCACTTGAAAACCAATCAATACTCTCCTTGCATACAATATAAATGTTGATTTCCATTTACTTTGTTATTTCTTGCAAATTGTCCTGATGCAGGCAAGACAAAATCCTTTAACAAATTTTTTTTGTCATCATTACTCAGGCCCTGTATTACTAAATAACAACTAATCTTGTTACTATGCTCTTTCCCCAATATCTTATATTTTCTTTATCTTTTAATGTTAGATATCAAATTCCTTTTGAACATTACTTTTGATTTTGACACCATTACTTATTCACACATTAAAATCCAATTTATGAGAAAAATAAACTGTGTGCAACTAATTACCATAATTTCTCCTTGAGTCTGTAGAGAAGTACAAACAGTTGAAAAGTCTACTTGCCTCAATGCATTTTGTTCAGTGCTTTTTTGTAATGTTGTTGGGTTATTGTTATTGCAATGAGTTCGAGCCAATGTAGCATATTAATGCATTTCAGTGTAAAATATTTTTATAATGTGTAAATAAGTGGAAGAGAGATTTTTCGAACAATCTTGGTACATCTTTTAGAAACCTAAGTTGGAACTTTTCTGTTAACTGACAAGAGCACTGTGTTATTAAAACAAAACAACGAGGAAGCAGGATGAATGCTGATGGGCGATTTGGTATTTTTATAACCTTTTGAGATGATTATCACAATCAGCCAACACAGTGGGACAAAAACCTATTCTTGTAAAGTGGCTGCATGATGAGAATCTAATGTCACTTGTGAAATGTTAATGTTCTTTTTTCTCCAAAATAAGACAATAGAGTTTTAACGCATTGCAGGTGTACAGTAGAGTAATGGTCAGATCACTGGGCTTGGAATCGAGAAGTCCTGATTAATGCTGTGGAGAATTAAATTCAAATCCCTCTATGGCAGTTGGAGAATTTAGACTCAATTAATTAAACAATGTGTGGAATTGAAATGTTACAATCGATACTATCACTCAAATGGTTGGATTTCCAGGAGAAACACACCTAGCTAGCTGATGTCCTTGAAGAAAGGAAACTCAACATTTGGATTATATGTGACTTCAGATTCAATGCAATGTGATGACATTTCACCATTGATAAAATGGCCCACCAAGTCACATTTTAAATTCAAAGAGGTAGTCCCCCACCACCTCCAAACCACACATAGTTTGCTTTATGCCTATATCGCAGTTCCTCCATTGTCACTGACTGAAAAAAGACCATATGATATAGGAACAGAAGTAGGCCATTCAGCCCATTGAGACTGCTCTACTTTTCAATGAGATCATGGCTGATCTGATCATCCTCAACTCCATTTTCCTGCACTTTCCCTTTTACCCTTGATTCTTTTACTGATTAAAGATCTGTCTATCTCAGCCTTGAATATGCTTATTGACCCAAACTTGATGGCCCTGTATGGTGATAATCTGAAATAATTTGAAATAATCACTTAATTTATACTGATTCCTCCCACAGTGCAAAGATATGCATGTTATGTGGAATGGCCTTGATATATTGCTCCATGGAGTCTAGGGATGTACAGGCAAAGTGGGTTAACTATTGTAAATATGCAGCTACAAGGATAGGGTTGGATGCTGTTTGGAGAGTCGATGCAGGCTTGATGGGCTGAATGGGCTCTATCTGCAATGTAGGAATTCTACAATTCTTAGTTGAAAGGTCAATTACACGGGGACATAATTTTAAAGTGAAAGGCAAGAGGTTTAGAGAAGTTTGAGGAAATATCTTTTATTCAGCAAGAGGGTGGTGGGAATCAGGAATGCACTGCCTGGGAGAATAGTTGAGGCAAGAAACCTCATAAACATTTTAAAAAGTACTTGGAAGTACACTTGTAATGTCATAACAGTTAGGATTAATGTAGATTTCTAATCACTTTTGTTGATGTGGATTTGGTGGTCTGAAGGGCCAGTTGTGTAATGTGTGATTCCAAGATGCATTTGAATATAATTTTCAAGACTTCAAAAGGACTAGAATAGTTTGAAAAAAGAAGTGTGAAAAAGTAGCATTTACAATACAGATATTTACAGAAATACATGATTTGACAAAGTGTCAAGATTATAAGTCCCCTGCTGCTGCTAAGCCCAGTCAATGAGATTTGAAGTGCCATAATGGAATTACTTGGATACTGAATTCCACGTTGAAGGAAAAAGCACTCACCGATTAGTTTTGCTTTGGTCAGCCTTAGAATGCTGCTGGGCCCTCTGCTGTCTTTACCCCTGGACCATGAGACCTGAGTTCAATTCCTACCTGCTCTTAAGGAGTGTAGTAACATCTCTGAACAGGTTGATTAGAGAAAAGGATGCCGTTGAGTCCAGCATCTCTTTCAGTGTGGCTTCCTCTTTCAGTGAATTCATGACATTTGCAAGCAGTTTGAGAAACAGAGGCTTTTTAGCCAATCAGATGAAGTATCCTCATTCAAACATGCAGAGGCAAAACTACAATGCATAAAGTGGAAAATTTAAATTAGTGACAAATAAAGTCCCGAAAACAAAGTAAAGATTGAGAAATACAGGCATGACTACAAGTAAAAGGAATTTATTTTTTTAAAAAATCTGTTGTTTTTAATCTCCCCTCTTGAACTACCTTCTGTATTTCTCAAACATTATTCTCTTTTCACAACATAAAAGTATCTGAACTTTTACTTATACTTACGTTTCCAGCATTAATTTTATTGAGAGAGAATGCAGTTCCACAATTGCAAAGTAAGCATTTCAGAGGAATTGTTCAGCAATAAATATCACTTGTTAAATTCCCACTGTATTTATGAATGCACCAACTCTAACCTTTTCAGGCCTATTTAATGAGGAATGAATGGTGAAATATAGAAAGTTCACACTATGCAGATATTTCAGTGCCAAACCGACTGCCAATAATTTCAACAGTGCACCATATGGACAAAATAATTATCTTTGACAGCGTGTTCCAGATTTCTGTGATTTAGTTTGCATATACAAATGTCAAGGTTTACTGTCTGATTTATGCCATATTAATGCTAAGCCCTGGTAGTCTCACTATTTCATCGATAAAGAGAAACAAATGAGAAATGAAAGTATTGCAGACACCATATCTAAAGGTCCCACTGTTTACCAATTATATCCGTAGGCCCTTGAAAACCTATTTTGTCACAAACTAAAGAAATTTCTTCTGCCAGTTGTACATCTGAATGGAGACAGTATAACATATGAATACTATTGCAAGGACTTTGGCATTCACCTTGAATGTCAATAATTGATCTTATGGGCAAAATTTAATTAAGCCCATCAGACCAGGTATGATGGCAGAATCCCTTGGTTATTGGCAAGGAGGACCCACATTTGATTTCTGGCTTTGTGAAAATGGTCTCCAATTTAAATCAAGTATGACAAGCCATGCGGCAGGGATCCCAATTCTGAATGCCATGGCCTTAATTAGTCTCATTTCTGAACCACTTCAGACCAATTATCCTTGAGACTATCTGAATTCAGTTGTATTTCAGCGTTTTATCAAGAGTTTCACAGACCCCCACCACCCAAGGCTGCTCATCCAACACTGCTGAATTTGCTCGCAACCTCACAAGAGATGGTTTTTCAATAACGGGCGCTCATGCCTGATTGAAGGATATAGCATTAAGAGGGTTTCTGAAAGCCACCCTCCTGCTTTTACCTTCGATTCCAAACCTCTCCCTTGACTAACCCTCACAATGACACCTGTCCTACTCCACTCTCTGTCCAGTCATGTTTGGAACACAAGCCATGTGTCAGCAAAATGTATGAATCTGGAAACATTTTGCATGTAAGTCCATCTATCTGGTAAATGATACTAAGGTCCTACTGGTTTCCTTAAGATGTGCCATCAACTTCCATATTCATTACCATTTCTGTGAGGTAGTGAGCATAACATTGTTGTTACCTGCTAACTCCTGCCAGTGAGGAGGCTACATGCTGCGCTAGTATTAGATTGCTCTCTAGCAGGAAGCATCAGAACACCCCTCCCCCATCTTTACTCATATATCAAGGTGCAGCACAGTGGCTCACTGGTTAGACCTGCTGCTCACAACACCAAGGACCCAGGTTCAATTTCACCCTTTGATGACTTTCTGTGTGGAGTTTGCACATTCTCTTCGTGTCTGCGTAGGTTTTCTCTGGGTGTTCTGGTTTCATCCTACAGTCCAAAGATGGCCGTGCTAAATTGCCCATAGTGTCCAGGGATGTACAGGCTAGGTGGGTTAGCCATGGGAACTGCATTATTACAGGGATAGGGCAGGGTAGGTGTGGGTGGGACCCTCTTGGGAGTGTCAGTGTAGGCTTGATGGGCCAAATAGACGGCTTCCGTATGTTAGGGATTTTATGATCAGCAGATTGGTTTGAGTTTCACCAAACAGGGAGTTTGGGATTTGTGTCATTTGGTCATCCATTGACTGACATCATTCCCTGTCTCCATGTCTTTGCCCATGGCACTTTAGAAAAGATTGAATATAATTTCAAGAGTTAATGTAGTTGCAGTCTTAAGTAAGCTTAAAACAATTGTTAATTTTCCCACACTCAGAGCTGATTAGTTATGCTTCCCACCCCATTCTCTTTGACAAGTTCCTAGCCCCAGGCCCATTCAGACAAGTGTTTCATGGTTAATTAAGTTCAACTAAAGAAATTGACTCAATCCTAAATTGGTTATATTGGCTGTCGTAGTTGAAAGTGCCCTGGACATTTATGGCATATCTGAGGACTTCATTATTTTAAAGAAGAGCCCAGCACCCTTGATATACTGAACATTTGCAAATTACATTATGCATTGTCTACATTAGTTAGTGTTCAATGTTAAAAAGCAACAAAAAAACTTGATTTAAAAAACCAAAAGCAGAAGCTGCTGGAAAAGCTCAGCTAGTCTGGCGGTATCTGTGGAGAGAAATAAAGTCAACGTTTCGGGTTGAGTGACCTTCTTCAGAAATGACGATAGCTAGGAAAAATATGTTTTTTACGCAGAAGATATAATGTTGGGAGGGGATAAAGAGTAAATGATAGGTGGAGATACAGCCCAAAGAGAGAGAAGACAAGGTCTTTTCCCCAGGGTTGTGGGGGGTAGGAGGGTCCAAAACTAGAGGGCATAGGTTTAAGGTGAGTGGGGAAAGATTTAAAGGGACCTAAGGGGTCACGTTTTCACGCAGAGTGTGGTGCATGTATGGAATGAGCTGCCAGAGGAAGTGGTGGAGGCTGGTACAATTACATTTAAAAGGCACCTGGATGGGTATATGAATAGGAGAAGTTCAGAGTGATATGAGCCAAATGCTGGCAAATGGGGCTAGATTTATTTAGGATATCCAGTTCACATGGATGAGTTGGTTTGAAGGGTCTGTTTCCATGCTGTACATTTCTATGACTCTATGACTCTAAGAACAGTTGGACAGACAAAGGAGTGGATAATGGTCAGCCTAGGAGAATGAATAGCTACCCATGGGGACTATTAGTGGCTAACAATGAGTTATGTGCAGTAGCAGACCACGTAATAACAAAGCCTGGTATGTAGGAGCTGGGGTTAAAAAAAAACTTGAATTTACATAATGCCTCTCAGACCTCATGAAAGGTGGTATAGGGCAATGCAGATTGAGAAAATTATTAGATTAACAAGTGGGATAATTGAAAAAAAACAATTTGAAGCAAAAGTACCAAAGGAAAGAAAGAGGGGAGGGCATAGTAATTGAGAGAAAGGTCTCTGCAGAAGAGGGTGGCTAAACCATTTTTGTATTCATGCCTTGTTCAGCCACCATCCTGTATTTTGGAGAAACTAGATGGAGTAAAATTACTGGCAGCTTTCTTTGGTTTAGTTGTCAGTCACTTTATCTTGTTAATACTTCCTGTAATGACATTGTAGGACTAATTATTTGGCTTTTCACTGCCTGAGGGAACTTCAACTGCTGAGACAGCATAGCAGTGTTTCAGACATGCACACTGTGCAGACTTTTCTGACCATTATTTAGTGGACAGAAAATTGTGTGCCTAATATGTTCTCTTGGCTGGCAGTTTGAAGTTGGAAAGTTACTTTTCATGTTTAATTACGGTGCTGTTGACATACTCATGCATAGTAAGAGTAAAATTTCTTGCTGAGTTTCCAATCTCAATTCAAGACTAGTTAGGTGTTGTAAAGAATATAAAAATGAATTATGGTTGACTCATAACAAATCATAATGGTTGCAGATCACTCATTTCTGGTTCCGCTGTGTATGAAAGAAGCAGTCGACTTATTTCTTTCTTTAATGCAATGGATTTTCCATGATACAGGCTGGTCTCGTTGGAAGATAGAAAACTTTTTACTTCACAGTCTTAGCATTGAGCACTGCCAAATCATGCATTGATTTTCTGTAAGTTTACTGTAAGCCTAATTTCAAAAATGCAACTCTTACTGGAATATTTGGGCACATACCTACTTCACAAATAATTGTCCTTGAATTTTCCAAATGAGATTGCTAATCACTGCGAAACCAGAACAATCTTGAGCCCCCTATCAATCCCTATTCGAAATAGTCTGAGATCCTTCTTATTTACAATATCTTTTGTAGGTTCTTTTTGTGTGGAATGCGCTGCCAGCAGTGTTAGTGGAGTCAGATAATTTAGAGACTTTTAAACAACTCTTGGATAGGCACATGGAGGATAGTAAAATGTAGGGTATGCAGGGTAGATTGATCTTAGTAGGATAATAGGTCGGCACAACATCATGGGCCAAAGGGCCTGTACTGTGCTGTACTGTTCTATGTTCTATGTTCTTACACAGAATTTCTTTTCTAACTGGTCGTTTCAATTTCAATCAACACAAATATGACCCAGTTATCTATTCACAATTTTTTGATGTTCCAAACATAGTACCACTTCAGGGAGCGAAGAGTAAAAAAATATCAACAAGTACTTGGGGCAATCCTAGAGAATAGCCCCAACATATCAAAATCAATGGTACAAGACAGATATATTTAAAGCTGCATCCCTGAATATCTTGTCACTTGGTAATAGTGTCCTTACTCGTGGATCTGTGTGTCTGGATTCAGGTACCACCTGTGTCAGACTTGTGCCATAAACATACACCTTGCTCGATATATTGGTATGATTCTACCTCCAATGGTAGAAAACTAAAGAAACATTTCATCTGGTCACTATCCCACTGTGTGTCCTAATTACTTTTCTGGTCATGACTCTGAACAGTATGGGAATGGGAATGCTGAGTGAGAAAGTGACTAAAGCAAGGGCAAGAACAGACTATAAACTGCTAAATGTAAGTGTGCTACAGGCCTTCCTTGGACATACACCTGCCAGTGGCACCCTGGTGCTGGACATACACCTGCCAGTGGTGCCTTTTGACAGTGTGGGCACCGATCTGCAGTCCCAGGTGCACACCAGTGGTACATACTTCCTGTCACAGTGTGGTGACAGGAGGTATACTATCTTCTTGGAGGGATTTCACAGTTTGTATTCTATACATTGGTAGCAGGTTTATTATTTGACAAAATGAAACTTATAATTGAATCCTGAAACTTAGAATGGGAATTTTTTGAAACTTATTATTCTAAAATCAGTAAGCTCTGTTTGAAATTTTTGACTATGGCGTAATATGGCTGGAAGCACTTTCCTTTCTGGTTTGGAACAGTGTAAGTTTGAACAAATGAATAAATTTTTTTAACTTAATTTATGGATGTGGGCATCACTGGCTGGGAGCAGGTTTATTACCTATCTCTAATTGCCATTCAGGTGGTAGTGAGCTGCCTTTATTTTGAATCACTAAAGTCCATTTGGTGTAAAGACACTCATAATGTCATCAAGAATGGTGTTCTAGGATTCTGACCCACTGAAACGATGGTATATTTTCAAGACAGGATGATGACTGGTTTGGCACATTGGTGATTTTCTGTGGTGAATTTTGTACATAATACTTACTGCCAAGCATTAGTGATGGAGGGAATGAATGTTTGGAGTTTTGGGACAATCAAATGAGCTGCATTGTCCTGAATGGTGTCAACTTTTATGAGTGTTTTTGGGGCTGCGCTCCCCCAGGAAAATCGGGAGAGTTCCATGATACTCCTGTCTCTTCTAGATAGTGGACAGCCTTTTGTTAAGGTAACTTTCTCTGATAGTTCAGTGTACGTTCAGATGTGCCACCATGAAAAGAGACATTAAGCTGAGTCAGAGATACGCCTGCACAGAGATCTCAAGACATTATTTGGAGAAAAGCAGAGAATTCTTCTGATGTCACAACCACGATTGTTGCCTTAAACAATCACAATGAAAACATATAGAGGCCTGTGATACTTTGCAGTGCACAGTTTGCAATTTTCTATTCAAACAGTGAGTACACTGTTTGAAGGAACAGCGCCTGTAAAAAAATGCCCTGCAACAAAATTGTAAAGCACTTTGTGATGTCATTACACTGTGAAGGGCAAAATAAAAATATAGAATTTTCCACCTGTGTCTTTCTTGTTCCAAGTAGGTTGTAGTTTTTTTTTTCCTTTGCTGCATCATTAATCAACACAGAGGTCAGATGGGAGCAGGCTTATGGGAAAAATACGGACAAGCATTTCAGAGTTTGTATTGAACTTAACTTTGCCGTGTTACTACAAATCTCAGATGAACCTTGCCTTTGGAATGACGTAAGAGAACAATCATGTACAGCTTCTTTTGACTTTAGGGAGAATGTATGACAAAATGATCCAAATAGTTACGTCATTCCTTACAACAAATAGTTTATTAAGCCCCAGTGGTTCTAACCAATACCTTACCATAGCTACAATCTCCTAAAACTTTCATTTTGTGTGTGAGAACATGTATATTTCCTGTGTTGAACAAAATTTGGCCTGTATTGATAACGTTCAGACTTCTTTGGAAACCCAATGGGCTGGACTCTTGCTTGGGGAAGGGGTGTTTCAGAAAAAATGGTCAGGAATGTTTCTAGGTGCCAAACCCAAAATGATTTTTACGCACATGCCAGAGAAGCTGGTCCAGATACAGGTCCCAGAAGTTCATAAGCTGCAGGGGCAGTCAGATGTCTTTCAGCTTGAAAGGACCAGCAGCCAGAAATGGATGGCACGTATGAGATAGAACTCCTGAACATGAAGTCATCCACTCTCCAACATTTTCTAAATATATATTCTTTCAAAAAGTGGCCTTTGCAATGAGACTGCTGAGTAGGATGGGAGGTAGAAAGGACAGGAATCCCTTCTGCCAGGCAGCTGCTCTATGTTCAGGCTGACAGAGAGGGCTGTAAGGTCTGCCTGGGACATTGGGTCTCTGGCTGGCTTCCAAACACCTAGACTGCTCCCTGCAGTTAACAGGAACCTGAAGGTTGACTGGAAAATCCAAGCTGGCTTCTTTTAATTGGACTGAATTGATATGAAATAAACCAAACACCACACATCCTCAGAAAAGGTCCAGAAGCAGAATAGAGCTTGGGAACTGGCATGTTGGATTGCATGGATAGTTTTAGCTCCTGCCATCCTCAGACCTTGGCCTTAGCAAAAACCAAATTAACAGCACAAGGTTGAGTGGGCTTGACTCTTTCTTTGTGAACTAATGCCTTGTTAATGGGTTGATGACCGTCACCATGGGCAGCCACTTCCTCCTCAACATTTTTCATCCCACTAGTGACTTGTGGCCTGCTGTAGACTCTAGGTTGTAAATATGCTGAGTCCTGTCCTTGGAGAACAAAAACACGTTGCTAAAAGAATAACTGTGCTGCATCTACCATCGATGGCGGGTCGAGTTGTGGACAGTGCGGAGGGCTGTTCTAGGTTGCAAAGGGACATTGATAGAATGCAGAGCTGGGCTGAGAAGTGGCAGATGGAGTTTAACCCTGAAAAGTGTGAAGTGATTCATTTTGGAAGGACAAACTTGAAAGCAGAATACAGGGTTAACGGAAAGATTCTTGGCAGTGTGGAGGAGCAGAGGGATCTTAGGGTTCACGTTCACAGTTCCCTGAAAGCTGCCACCCAGGTGGGTAGAGTTATTAGGATAGCGTACAGTGTGTTAGCTTTCATTAACAGAGGGATCGAGTTCAAGCCCCATGAAGATATGCTCCAGCTGTACAAAAGCCTGGTTCGGCCACATCTGGAGTATTGTGTCCAGTTCTGGTCACCTCATTACAGGAAAGATGTGGAAGCGTTGGAAGAGGTGCAGTGGAGATTTGCCAGGATGTTGCCTGGAATGGAGGGGAGGTCTTACGAGGAAAGGTTGAGATAGCTAGGGCTTTTCTCTTTGGAACGACGAAGGATGAGAGGTGACTTGATAGAGGTGCACAAAATGATCAGAGGTATAGATAGAGTGGACAACCAGAGACTTTTTCCTAGGGTGAACGTAACTATTACGAGGGGGCATAGTTTTAAAGTGAGTGGAGGTAGATATAGGGGAGATGTCAGAGGTAGGTTCTTTACACAGAGAGTGGTAGGGGCGTGGAATGCATTGCCGGAGAGGGTAGTGGAGTTGGCCTGATTAGGGGCATTTAAGCAACTATTAGATAGGTATATGGATGATAGTATAAGGTAGGGATGGAGGTTAGATAGACCTTAGGATTAAGGTAAAAGTTCAGCGCAACATTGTGGGCCAAAGGGCCCGTACTGTGCTGTACTGTTCTATGTTCTATGTTCTACCGTGCAGAAATAAATACATTAATTAGCTTTTTTTGCAGGATGTCGATTCCCAAATAGTGTTGTATGACTGTGTGCCCAACCACTGGCAGCTTGTGGTTCAGTAATGTCCTTCCACAAATCCTTTCTCCTGTACTGCCTCGAAGAGCCTGTTTGGTTAACAGTGGTGAAGGATAAATAAGTAGTGAGCCTAACAAGAACTATCAATTGTTTTCACAAAAATATGTAGTTCATTGCATGATAGCAATAGGTACAGGTTGTATTGGCTAAGTCTAAGACTATCAGGGGTCAGAGATGATGCATCCGACCCCATCAGGATCTAGAGTTGAACTACGCAGTACTCTGCACAGAAAGTTATCAGATTGGGTTGTGTTCTCAAATTTCTGCTGCCTTTGTCCTTCTAGGTGGTAGACATCATGGTTTAGAAGGTGCAGTTGAAGTAGATTAGGTTAATTTCTGATCTGTATCTTATGTTGGAAATACTGTTGCAGCTGTGCTCAATAGTGGAGTGAGAGAATGTTGAAGGTAGTGGATTGTATGTCAATCAGTGGCTGCTTTGTCCTGAATGATTTTGAACTTCATGACTTTTGTTAGAGCTGCACCTATCAAGGCAGGTGCGGGATATTTTATCACTGTACGCTTCTTACATAGTAAACAGGTATTAGTGAGAATGAAGGTGAGTTGCTTAATTCAAAATTCCTTGTCTCTGACCTTGTAGCCACTGTGTTTATATGGCTTGTCCAGTTCAGTTTCTGGCCAATGATAATGCATAGGCTGTTGATAGTATGAGATTTAACAATTGTAATACCACTAAATATCAGGGGAATTGATTAGATTGACTCTTGTGGACATGGTCATTACCTGGCACTTGCGTGGTGTGAATATTATTTGCCACTTATCATCCCACGTTTGGATGCTCTCCAAATCTTGCTGCATTTAGGCATGATTTACTATCTGAGGCGTCACAAATGGTGCTGAACATTGTGCAATCCTTCGCAAATATTTCCATTTCTGATCCCAAGATGAAAAGGGCAGGTCAATGAGAAGCTGCCAAAGTTTGTTGTGCCTAGGACATTACCCTAAGATACTTAATTTTCACATGTAGAATCATAGAATAATTAGAGCACAGAAGAGGCAATTTAAACAACTTGTCTTTGCTGGCTTTTTGAAGAAGCAATTCTCCAACCTTTTCCATGCAAACCTGGATATTTTTGTCCTCTGCAGACAATGATCCAATTCCCTTTTTAATTGACTCATCCTCCACCATATTCTAATGGACTGTGGTCCAAATCCAAACAATTCACTAGGTATAAACATTTTCCTCATTTTGCTATTTCTTCTTTTGCCAATCATCTCAAATGGTTCCCTATGGTTCACCATCCTTCCATTAATGAGAGCAATTTCCACACTTTTTACATCTCCCATAATGCATGCAGACAACATCCAATTGAGTACCATCTATCTAACCTTCCCCTTGTCTCTAAATTTCCTTCAACTATATGTTGGGAAGGCTGAAATCATTGTTTTTGGTCCCTACCACAAACTCTGCTAGCTATGAGTCAATTGCTCTGCCTGTTAATTGCCTGAAGTTGAATTATGCTGCCCACAAGCACAAGTCTGAGATGTGCTTTTGACCACTGATACACACCATCACTAAGTCTGTGTACTCCAGGCTCTGCAACATACTTCAGCTCTACCCTACCTCAAGTCATCTGATATGGATATACTTTTGTTCCCTCTGATCTTGGTTATTCCTAAGCACTCCTTGACATTCTTCCATGTTTTACAATATATAAAATTAAGGTCATCCAAAGCCCTCCAATATATATATTCTTCATCGTACCAACTTTTGTTCACTATTCATCCTAGTGCTCGTTGACCACCGTGGGGCGGCACGGTGGCTCAGTGGTTAGCACTGCTGCCTCACAGCGCCAGGGACCCAGATTGGATTCCAGCCTCGGGTGACTGTCTGTGTGGAGTTTGCACGTTCTCCCTGTGTTTGCGTGGGTTTCCTCCGGGTGCTCTGGTTTCCTCCCACAGTCCAAAGATGTGCAGGTTAGATGGACTGGCCATGTTAAATTGCCTGTAGTGTTCAGGGATGTGTAGATTAGGTGGGTTACAAGGGGACGGGTGTGGGTGGGATTCTCTGAGGTTCGGTGTGGACTTATTGGGCCGAAGGGCCTGTTTCCACACTGTAGGGATTCTATGATTCTATGACCTAAATTTGGTTTCCAGTTAAGCATTACCTTCATTTTGAAATATTCATTTTGGCTTTGAAAATCGTCCACGCCCTTGCTTCTTTTCACTTCTGTCATCTAGTCCATCTCCACAATCCTCTGAAACATTCCTCTAATTCTGAACTCTTTGTCATCCCTGATTTCAACTGCTCAGCCACTCGGGTCCATGCCTTCAGCTGCCAAGGCTATAAACTGTGGCATTCTTTCCAAAGCTTCTTCACCACTTTATTTCTCTTCCCTGCTTTAAGATGCTGCTTAAAAGCTGTCTCTTTGTTTTCGCTTGTGGTCTTCTGACCTATTCTATCCTTAAATGAATCTGTGTCAAATTTTCTTTCAAATGTTCTGTGAAGTGCCTTAGGATATTTTATGTGTTAAAAGCACAATATAAACACAAATTGATATTATAATGTAACGTGAAACAACGCAAAGGAACAAACAATACCTTACTTCATGTAGTTATTGAGGTATAAACACATATAAAATGAAATGACCTGGCATTTGAAAGGAAAGAATATGGGGAAAAGACATGAAATAGAATTAGATTATACATAAAATCAAATAAAGAGGTGCAGATGTTGGAAATCTGAAACAAAAACAGCAAGTTCTGAAGGAACTCAGAGGTCTGGCGGTATCTGAGGAGTGAAGGCAGAATTAATGTTTTGGGTTTAGTGACCCTTCTTTAGAACAACAGCCGTGTCACATGGAACACCATTCTGAGTACCTTGGCAACGTCATTAAAAATTATTTTGAGTTGAAGCAATTCTTGATTTTTTTTAAAATATAAAATTGTGGGTTATTGTGTTATTGGGAAGATTGGCCTTCATTATCTTTGACTAATTCCCTTTGAAGTGATGGTGAGCCATCTCCTTGAAAACAGCTGAATGGGTTGTTTGGCTATTTCAGAGTGCAATTAAGAGTCAATAACATTGCTTTTGGTAGAGAGTAACATGTATGCCAGAGAATGTATTGACAGCAGATTTTTTTTAATGACACTTTTGGCAAATTTTATTGATGTGAGCATTTTCTTCCAGATTTCATTATATTAAATGGATTGAAATTCCCAAACCAGAACTGTAAGATTTGAACTTTTAGCTCAACATTACTTATGTGTGTTTGTGGATTACTAGATAAGTAACATAACCACCATGCTACTGTACCCCATAAAAGCCACAGCTAGGTGTCACTTTCCCCCACCTTTACTTCATTGAGTGAACACTGTATATATACATGCTTTGTCAGTAAACTTTGGCATGAGATTAAATCAAAGTAGCTGAACCTTATCTTCGCTTCACTGGCAGCTGCACATACCCATAGTTTGAAAATGAATAGGCCTCATTCAGGAATGAGTTTCCTGATGAATTGTTTTCTCTTCCCTAACCGAGAATACTGATGAAAGTTGTAGGATCTTTCCCGATATTGGTATTGTGATTTAAACATTTAGAATTTTAATGCAATTTTAAGAAAAAATGATTGCCTGATACAAACCCAGATGTTTCTATGTACAGTGCAGTCTTTCTAATTTACAGTGTGCATTAGGTTTCCCCTTTTGTCCTTTTGCTTTATATTGTCTATAAATCAGACACCCCTTCTAATTGATGATCCATTATATGTTTCAGAAATCCTGGCCTTGATGTGTAATACCAAGCTCTCTTGATACTTTTCTAAGTGCAAATGCTCATTTTGCAGAAATAAAAAGGTAAATGATAGTGAAGATATTTGTAATCAGATGGTAATAGATAAGGTATTAGACCTTAAGGCTGATGATCTAATCTGTAGGGAGATGATTCATTGAAAAAAAATATCGCTGTGAGAATATGAATTACCCTTTAAATTTCTGCCAAGAACCATAAGTCAAATAGCTTATTGTAACACATAATGAATAGCCCATGGCTTATTTGGTAATGTACTGGAATTTACAAAGGTCTGTACGTATCTGAACAGTAACTTCCATTCTGTTCATTGAAATAATGTGAGGTGTGTGCATAGCGCCTATAGTTGAAAGTAATGTGTTATATCAAAAACCGCATCCATCTAAATTTTTGTTCCTTTTCTCCAATTTCTGTCCTCCCCAACTGTTGTTACTTTTAATTTCTGCTATGTGACAAGTTACATGGATATCAGTTGACCGAAAGTAATGCACCCAACTTCTTCATGCATAACCTTAGATCATTTTTAGCACTTTTTTAGCATTTTTAGTATGAAACTCTGGTCATTTATCTTGCTCTTATGGCCATAAGGCACTGAGACCATTTAAATCAAAGCAAAATTAAATGGTTGTTTTTTTGTATTTTTTAACTTTGCCTGGCTTTTCTTTTCTTAAACAAGGGCATCTGTAAACTTAGTTTCCACCACAATGCCTTTTGAGTCTTTAGAGGTTAAGGGACACAAATATGTCTCACCAATTTGAGGATGGTTGTTGATTCATGACTTCAATTGTCTGCTGCACATTGGAATACCAATTGATGTACTTTGGGCTTTTAATCGCAGATGCACAATTGTGACTAAAGATAATGTTTATGCCATCGAGGTGGCGTGCAAAACCTGAGTGGATCAATTCCTGTCGACTTCTTCAGTTCCTTCTGATGGATACTTAAGAAACAGCTTTATTTCAGAACCTTTTTCTCCTCCCCCATTTCTGATGAAGGGTTTAGGCCCGAAATGTCAAGTTTTCCTGTTCCTATGATGCTGCTTGACCTGCTGTGTTCATCCAGCCCCATGCTTGTTATCTTGAATTCTCCAGCATCTGCAGTACCTTTTATCTTAGACTAAAGTGTTACTTGATTACAGATTTCCAATGAAGAAACTTATTCAGAAAATAGAAATTCTCAAGGAGGACAGGTAATAGTTAAATCATCTCAACAAAGAACCCACCAGAGGACCCTGGTAGTGGGTGGCGCAGCTGTGCAGGTTAGAAGCAACTGGTGAATGCATTCATACAGCAGCCAAGCTAATTATGAGCAAAAGCTCATTAGGTGAGCAAAGGCTCACCTAATCATTCAACAAGAGGCGATTTATGAAACCCTCTTGGCCTATGTTCCAGCTTCTAAACTTGGTTGTTCTTTAAAAAAAAATGTTCAGGGGATGTGAGGATAGCTGACTGTCACAACATTTATTGCCCATCCCTAAATGCCCTTGAGAATGTGATTCTAAGCCATCACAGACAAAAGGCATGTCCTTTGTGAATGACTACAGGAGGGAAAAAAAAACAATCAAAATTACTTACCTCCATTATAACAGTATCTGACCAGAAATATTTCTTTGGTTATTATGGCTTTGGGAGGATCCCAAATTAGGATAAGTGCCATAATTAAAATTACATTTCACTCAGTACTTCCTAATAACTTTGCAGATTGCATCTTGACAGTTTTCATTTATCTGGAGATTACCAGCTGCCAATTATTCAGAAGCAAGTTAATCTTCAGCTTCAGTGAAGCTGGAAAATAGGGTAAGAAAGAAAGGTTGGCTGCTTCATTTTAAAGACAGCAATCTCACTTGGAACAATTTTGCAGCGTTCACCTCCGGACTGAAATCCCTTTCTCACCAGGAGCTCATATTGAGAATTGAGGCTGCATGTCAATGAATCACTGTCCATTGGATGGAAAATTACGGGAGATTGTGGCAATTTGATGATGTGTTTTCTTTACTGGGAGAGCTTTCTATCAGAATGTCAAGTTGTTATTTCTACTATCTGCTCCATGCAGGATATCTCACAGGTAGTACTGTGTTTCATATGAAACAGCACATACTCTAGAGTGGAAGACAGAACATACACTGTGCCGCATCATTCAACAACGACAGCGACAACAACAACAAAAACAAAGTTGCTGGAAAAGCTCAGCAGGTCTGGCAGCATCTGTGGAGGAGAAAACGTTTCGGGTCCGGTGACCCTTCCTCAGAACTGATGGTGGAAAACGTCAGTTTCTATGCAGAAAATAGGGAGGTGGATGGGGTAGGGAGTAAACCATTGGATAGAGCCCAAAGAGAGAGAAAGACTGTCGGACAGACAAAGGAGTTGCTAATGATCAGGCTGGGAGGGTGAATAGTTATTAATGGGGACGGTTAGTGACTAACGACAGAGGGTGTGTAGTGGCAGGCTATGTGGTAACAAGGCCTGGTGTGTGGGATGGGGGGCTGGGACATGGGAGAGTTTAGGCCCTAAAATTATTGAACTCAATATTGAGTCCGGAGGACTGCAGGGTCCCCAAGCGGAAAATGAGGTGTAGTCCCTTCAGCTTGCGTTGGGCTTGCATGTTTGATGCATGCTATAAACTGTGAAACAGAACATGTACATCACAGATTGCGCGTAGCCTGCAGTGAATTCTATGGACATTAGGGGGAATTTCCCATCACAGTGACAGGCTCATCCAACAGCCTGAAAACCAGGGAAATCCCTGACACGTCCAATGTGACTCTCCCATTCCTGCCATGACTTGTTGACACTGATTGCTTGTCACCTTCAGAAAGTTTTCACACTGGATCCAAAATTGGATTGAAAATTGGAGGTGGAGGGTGATGGTGCAACATTGTTTTTGTGATTGGAAGCCTGTGATCAGCAGGGTACTGCAGGGATCAGTACTAGGACTCTGTTGTTTGTTAAGTACATTAACAACTTGAAGGTGAATGTAGAAGGTGTAATTAGTAAGTTGTAGATGGAATAAAAGTTGTTGGTAGTGAGGAGGATGGTCTCAGGCTACATTCTGATATTGAACAGCTGGTAAATTGGGCAGAGGAATAGCAGATGGAATGTAATCCTGAGAAATGTGACGTGATGCACTTTGGAATGCCTAATAAAGGAAGGATATACATAATGAATGGTAGGCCCTAGGGAGTATTGGGCAACAAAGGGATCTTGATGTAGATGTCCATAAATCCCTGAAGTTGTCAGCACAGGTAGATATGGTAGTGAAAAAGGCAAACAAGATGCTCACCTACATTAGCCAAGGTGTGGAATAGGAACAAGGATATCTTGTTACAACTTTATGAAATATTGGCGCGGCCATGGATGGAATACTGTGTGCAGTTTTGGTCACCACACTATCAGAACGATGTGATTGCACAAGAGAGGGTGTAGGGGAGATTCACCATGATGTTGCCTGGGGTGAAAAGTCTCAGTTATGGGGAGAAACTGAAGAGACTTTCTTTGTTTTCCTTGGAGCAGAGGATGTTTCTGAGTGAAGTATACAAAATTATGAGAGGCAAAGACAAAGTAGATTGTGAGAATCTCTTCCCCATGGCAGACTTTTCTAAGACCAGAGGGCACAAGTTTAAGATGAGGAGTAAGTGGAGGAGATCTGAGGACATATTCTTCACCCAGAGAGTGCTAGGAATATGGAACATGCTGCCTGGGAGATTATTGAAGGCAGGTGCTTTCAACATTTAAGAACTATCCAGATGAAGATTTAAAATGCCAGGGCATAGTATGCTATGGACCAAGTGCAGGTAAATCGGATTAGTGGAGCTTGGTGTTTGTTAGTTAGCATAGACATAGTGGACTGAAGGGCCTTTTTTATGCTGTATGATTCCATGAGCCTATGATTTTCCCACATCTGAGACCGGTCAACCAATCAAAGACCACACATTTTTCGGTGAAAGTAGCGTCACTGGGAATAGTGGCCATTGTTGATACTCCAGGAGGTCCAGAATATAGGATTGTTGCTGGAGTCTGAAGTGAAATTAGGGGAGGTGGGCATGCTGGGGACAATTGTAGTGGTTAAATGGCTTTGTTTCATTGTTTAAATGCCTGAAAGGGAAATAAATAATAATGGTAGATTTATGATTTAAGAAAAATGAGAAAGATATATGCTTACACCATCTGTAGCCTATAAATCAGAAGAGTGCATGGGATGAAGTGGAAGTCACATGTAAGTTTGAGAATTAAATACGAAGATACCATCATCCTCAATACGTTCAGACTCAACATGAGTCATGGTCTCAGCATTGGATGTTCCAATAATAGCAAGCATTCTCTCCTCTGATAGGTTAGGTTGTATCGGCATATTCCAATTAGCTCCTGCCGGTTCTGGTATCTACCACCTTGTCCTTCGAGAGAGTGAAGTGGTTCAGTGATTATAGTGAAACTTGTTTGGCTGATATGGTCATCATGGGTGATTAGCTGAAAATATATACAGTTTCTGAGATATGGATATAGGGCTTGCAGCAACTCAATGTGTATGAATGTAAAAGTGAACCTGAGAATGTTGGATATGAGGCCTGCTTGGTAGAGGTTGTGAGTAGTTGTGTAATAGGAATGCTGCCATCTGAGCAATTCTGAGGTCAATGGAACAGTCGGAATATGACATGGTATTTGATGACATTGATCACTTGTTAGTAGTCATTGAACATCTTGTAGCACAACATCTTGGTCCTCCTGAGTTGGTCACTTGTAATGACCTCCATGATATCACTGCCTTTTGATGATGGAAACTGGATATCTCTCTCCATTTCACACCAACAAGGCCTCCAGTTAGGGCTTGAAAGCCTTGTGCATTTGCTCCCTGTCTCTGAGATCTCTCTTCAAACATGGCACAAACACCTACTCTCGCCACAATGTACCTCCCCTTTAAGAAGTATAGGAGATCATTAAGTGATGCTAGCTAGCTATTCACAATATTAGCCCAGTGATGATGCCAAAGAACATTGTCATTAGTATTGGCCAGATGGAGAAATTTATCCAATGAGCTCATACATTGTGTGCTGCTTACATTAGAATCAAATGATACGAATCAATTCCATTTTTTAATTCCCATACTCATTCTTGTTGGATATTCAATTTAGTTCCCAGTGTGCTTCAAAAAGGATAAAATACAGTCTGCAAAGTGTTCATTTGGGATAGCATAGAAAGCCCTGAACTTTCATGACATGCTGAAGTAGGCCTCTGGAATTTTTTCCCTTAGGGCTTTTTCAACACATTTTAATGGGAAAGATTATGTGAAAGCCAACTTCAGCGTTATATCGTTCCATCTTGCTTTTTCTAAAGATAAAAACACTGATATAATCATGACTTGTGCACACATCCCCTAAAATCAATCCAAATTAATGTAGAAACATCAAAATGTCATATTTTCTCCAACTACATTAAATTCAAAGAATATTAATTCCCTGTTCATTAAATATATGCCTACTTATTTGTCACTTCTGGTTACTTTTAACAATAGGTTGCAACAGACAATGACTTGAAAAGGTGAAATGTTCCCCAGATTTGATTTGATTTCTGTAGAGTACAAATGAAGACCTTGTAAAATTGTACTGGGCAAACAATGCCTTTCCAATCAGCCAGTTTGGTCTGACAATCATGGAAATCTGGTTGAAGAACATAAGATGCAAAGTTGTGGCGATAATTCCTGTGTCATCATGTAACAAATTGCCATTCTAAACATAATGGAGATTAGATTTGGGCATTGGCCATCTTCATCCGGCCTCTTGCACTGGAGACTGATAAAGAAGATAAAAGGAAATAGAATCAGGAGTAAATTGGCAAGATGGATCCAGAATTGGCTCAGTGGTAGGAGATAAGGAGGGGGTGGTAAACAGCAGTTTGTGTGACTTGAGGCTGATGTCTAGTGGCATACCACTGGGATCAATGCTGGTCCTTGGTTTGCAAAAAGGTACAGATAATAACAAGGTGGAAGGTTAGTAGTGAGGCAAAAGGTCTTCAGTTGTAGGTTAGACAGACGTAACTTAATTCTGAAAAGTGTGAGGAGATGCACCTCAGAAGAAGTAACAAGACAAAAGAGGACAGTAAGTGGCAGATACTCAGGAAGATCAGAGGGATCGGAGGATCCTTGGATGTTTGTCAGATCCCTGAGGATGGCAGGACAATTAATAAGACAGTTAAAAAGGCATGCAGGCCTTTAGATTATAAGGGAAGGGAAGTTATGTTGATGCTGTTCAGCACTTGGGTTAGGCTACAGCTGGAGCACTGTGTGTCTATTTGGGCACCACACTATAGAAAAGCCTATGATTGCACTGGATGGTGTTCAGAAAAGATTCACCAGGATGTTGCCTGGAACGGTTTAGTTATAAAGAGAGGCTGGATTAGCTCAAATTGTTTTCTTTGGAGCAGAGAAGGCTGTGAGGGAACCTAACTGAGGGGTTCAATTTACAAGGAGGCATAATTTTAATGTAAAAGACAGGAAGTTTAGAGGGGTTTGAGGAAAAATATTTTCAGTCAGAAGGTGATGGGAATCTGGAATGTACTACCTGGTAAAGTAGTGGATACGGAAAACCTCACAACCTTTAAAAAGTACATGGATGAGCACTTGGAAAGTCGTAACATTCCAGACTATGGGCCAATGTTGGAAAGTGAGATTAGTGTAGACAGATCAGTGGAGGCCTCTTCCGTACTGCATGACTCTCTGACTCTATGGCCCATTTAAATTACTGAATCCAAAAGGAGAAAAATCACTTACTGTCTGCAGTCAGGCAGATAAGTGTGCCAACCTTCTGAGAATGTAAAGGGTCTAGGCCCGAAACGTCAAGCTTTCCTGCTCCTATTATGCTGCTTGGCCTGCTGTGTTCATCCAGCTCTACACCTTGTTATCTCAGATTCTCCAGTATCTGCAGTTCCTGCTATCTCTAAACTGGACTGTTGGTTTTCATTATGAATACTTTGATTCAATATATAAAAAGTTGTATAACAGGTTTCAAGTTTCTGAAAATTCAAACTATCTTTTTTTTAAATTTTGTGTTTTATTTTCCTGAAAAAAGGAAGAATGCCCCATTCAATATTCCTTTGAGTAAACCTTCCTAATCCGGAACAAATACAGAAGTTGCTGGAAAAACTCAACAGGTCTGGCAACATCTGTGAAGAAAAACCAGAGTTAACGTTTTGGGTCCGGTGATCCTTCCTCAGAATGGCATGCCTAGAAGAGATGTGGCAGTGAGTTAAATACTAAATAAAAACTGAAAGAACTGTGGATGCTGTAAATCAGGAACAAAAACAGGAGCTGCCGGAAAAGGCCAGTAGGTCTGGCAGCATCTGTGAAGAAAAATTAGTGTTAATGTTTCAGGTCCGGTGACTATTCCTCAGATTTTTATTAAACTTTCCTAATCACCTGGCCTGTAGTATTCTTGAATACCTGTTAGGAGTTATGCAGGAAAGGTGTGGGTACTGATTTATTGTATGGAGAATCTGTCTGGATAGCTTACACTTGCTAAATCTCAAATGATCAGTCCTACTCATAGAAGTTCAAGGGAAATATGAAACATTGCAGAGGAGACGCTTTTCGCTGATCTTTAGTGGAATAACCATGTTATGAGGAAAGATTGCAAAACTGACCTTGAAGAGAAACAGATTATGAAAAGTTTCTGTTATTCAGTTATGAAGACCCCAGCTGTAAAAGATGTTTAATAGAATTGTGAAGACTAATCCGCTAGCCTAATTAAAATCAAAGTCAAGGGAGTATAGATACAAACTGATAGATGACACTGAGAAATAAAAAATGTAGATGACACATGATAGGAGATATAGTTAGATCCTTAAAAGACCAAAGAATGTTGCAAAGTGATATTGATATGTTGGAGGAATGGTCTGATAAGTGGCAGATGGAATTCAGTGTCAGTGAGAATGAAGTGATGCTTTTTGTTAAAAATCAGCGGTAATTCTATGCTGAATGGAAGTAGGTTAGGTCGTGAGCAATAGCAAAGGGATTTGCAGTGCGGAATATAAAAGTCAATAGGTAATGATGGGGGATATAAAACCTTAATAAGGCCTCAGTTACAGAGCTGTGAAGCATGATTGCCTTCAAAACTCTAAGAAAATATTGAGGCTTTAGAGAGAATTCAATGATGTTTGATATGAGGAAATTCAAATTCAGAGAATTTCTTGATAAAATGGTGGCTTCTTTGTTCAAAAAAGGATTACAGGGCAACACGAATAAAGTGTTTAACTTTGTGAAGGAATAGAATACGATTTGTGGAAGCAGATTGTTTCTGGTAATTTATAGGTCCAGAATATGAGATGAGGTATATATTCTAAGATTAAAGCAAGAAATTTAGAATAGAAAGCAAGTGAAATTTCTTCTCATAGTTCTGAGTACTGAAATTTTTCTCTAGAATTATGATTCCACTACGTCGCTATGAAAGAAATTAGAAATGGAAATGGATGAAGGAAAATGTTGATAAGTGAATGCAGGAAGAGAACGGGTAAATGTGATTAGGGCTATTTGTTTATGTGGAGGGTATATCTTGCCTGTTTGAATTGAATATAAATTATTGAGTAGGCTAGATGTCTGGTTTGCAGAATCATACCAACAGCAAGGGTTCAATTCGCACTATCTGAGGTTATCATGAAGGACTCTCCTTCTCAACTTTTCTCCTCACCTGAAGTGTGGCGACCCTCATAAAACCACCACCAGTCATCTCTCTCTAACAGCCCTGTGGTCCAACAGAACTATGGTGACTTTACCATTACAATTAATTCTTCATGCAAGAAGAGATTCATATCTGGCATGGTTGAATAATGGGTTGGTTTGGGGAGGAAAAATGTTCTTGAGCCTTTGGAGAAGTTATAGAGTGCATTCAGGCAGTCATAGAGTTGAATAATTGGAATGTTCTTTCATTGTAATCAATAGTATTCTAGTCCTGTGAACACAATTCTCTTTCAAACTCAAACACTACATCTCCTCCATTGGACATTTTTGCATTTTCTCCTTCTGAAACCCATTCTATCATGAAAGTTCAAAATTATGTCACTAGTCACCTTTCCCCCAATCATCTGCAGGTTAGTTTAAAGCAATGTTTTGAACTTCACTCTTGCTGTTTTCTATTTTTTTTTGATATTCTGTTTTGGATATTCACCTGGGTTTTTCAGTAGTTTTGTTTAATAAAAGAACAACTGGACTCAAAAAGTGCCATGACATTGAAGTGCACCACAACCCCAACATTAACAATTTTTGTTGCTCACTGTGTGTGTAGAAAAAAAAATGACTGCTTCAGTGTTTTGTCGATACACTCTTGAAAGGACTGATGCTGCATGAATTTGTGGAATTTTGAAAGTAAATTCAAGATTGAGATGTTCAACTGCAGATGCCACAGGGAAATTGAAGAAATTATCACAATAAAGAACTGCTCAAAACCCAGGAATTTAAAAATGAATCAAGTAATATTATCCAGGGTGACAATTATGATTCGCAGAATAACAACCAAAAACAAACTTACCATATCAAATTGATTTGGTTTTCTTTTCTTCTCATCTTTAATTACTTTGGAAAATTAACTTGCTTTTCTGAACTAGTAGCTTTTACTGCAGAATGCTGAATAAAGTCTATATTTATCATAATACTTTGTTGACGTTAAATCAATGTTAGGAAATGAAGGCCAACATTTCTTCGACATTTCTATTTTTTCCTAAACATTTTCATTTCCATTAAGAATAAACATAAAGAAAAGGAAATGTTTATAGAAAAAAGGAGTGGGAAAAGCTCGTTTGGCCACTAAGCCTACACCACCATCGGCCATGATTATGGCTGATCCTCCGTCTCAATGCTCTCTCCCTATACCCCCTGAAACTTTAAATTTCTCAAAATCTATCCATTTCTTTCTTATGTCAATGACTTCACTGATGGAATAGTTGGAATCAACCATGAAGAATTGCCATGAAGTATTTTTCAGAATTGTCCAGGTACAGAGTGACTTTAACTCACTCTACCCAAAGGTGAATTTGTTTTTACTAACCATTTATTGCTCCCTCCAAATCAAACCATTAGTTTGATGTCTTGTTTTGCCTGTTGTTGTGAAGGCAACTATGTTCAGAGGAAGATACCACAACAAAAAGAATAGAGACTGAAAAACAAATCAAACCTTTTTTTGTACAGTGAGAATGTTGTTTTCATTATCATGAGAATTCTGTTCTCATTAGTACCAAATTTACCAATATACTTATATCAGATTAGGGGTACCTCTTACAATGAGTACTTCATAATACAGTGGGGTATTAATATGCGATAGAATGGTCAATTTGTAGAGTGGAATTCCAAAAACAATCTTTGCAGACACTTTTGACTTAGTTTTGTATCTTGCTACGTTGTTAATGGAAGTCTTCAGCAACTACTTCATTGTTTGTAAATAAAGTATGACAGAAGATGTTGTCCTCCATATTCACATCAAGGATGAGTTAGCCTACAGTCTGCTAAATCAAAAATACTCAATGCAATGTAAAATTTAAAGCCTTAGACAATTGTAGGTAGTCAGGGTTGTGGATGCCTCAGACATGCCCCTTTGGAGCACCAAGGACATATAAAATATAGAGTTTTTCTTCTTTTTCAAGGAAACACTTCAAAGGATTCTAAGTCCACAAAACAGAATGTGACTAAAACAGACAACTGTGGAAAAGACTGCAGAAAAAAATGACCAAATAATCGTTAAACAGAATCATACAATGACTACACACTAAAGGTCGTCATTTGAATGGCAAGTACATAACAGGTTTCCACATAGAACATAAGGAACATACAACTGTACACCACAGGAACGGACCCTTCAGCCCACAATGTTGTGCAAACACGATACCAAATTAAACAATCTCTTTTGCGTGCCTTTGGTCCATATCTTCCATCCCTTGCATGTTCATGTGCTTATCTAAAAGTGCTTATAATATCTGCCTCCACCACCAGGCCTGGTAGCATGTTCTAACTTCATATCACTCTTTATGTAAAAAACTTGCCCCTCACATCTCCTTTAAACTTTCTCCTCCACCTTAAAAGGATACACCCTAGTTTTGGACATTTCAAATCGGAGGGTAAAAGATCCTGACTGTGAATGCTATCTATGCATCTCATAATTTTATAGACTTCTATCAAGTCTCCCCTCAGCATCCCAAAAACAATCTGAGTTTTTCTAGGCCCTCCTCATAGTTGATACCCTCTGATCTAGGCAGCATCCTGGTAAAGTTCTCTGTACCGTCTCCAAAGCCTCCAGATCCTTCCTGTAATGTGGCAACCAGAATTGACTGCAGCGCTCTATGTGTGGCATGAAACAATTTAGATACTTTCATTCCTCTGTTCTGCAACCATGTTCCAATCGGATGATTATCAAGTTTTCTTTTGAAAGTCAAAGCAGCCTCCACCAAACCCTGAGGCAATGAGTTCCTGATCCTAAATATTTGCCGCAAAGAAACATATTTTCTTATGTTACTTTTGTTCTTTTATCAACTCTGTTTCTTCTAGTTTTTGACCCTTCTGCAACTGAAAATACCTTCTCTCCATCAAATGAGTCTTGGCCTTCATGATTTCGATTTCCTCTGTTGACCCTGAGCTCAATGTTGTCTTCTCCCAGGAAAAGAAAGCACCAACCTCTCCAATCTATCTTTGTAAGGGGTATTGTGCACCTACTCCTGTCAATTTTTCTGGAACCCCTCTGAAGCCAACAGTCACAGCATTCCTCAAATGCAACATCCAGCACAGAATGCAATATTCCAGTTGGGAACTGACTAGTCTCAGCAAGAGACCTAACTGGAGCTCAGCAAGCATTCATAATGAACCCATCTGTAAATTATGTCAATACAAACTGATTGCTAGACATAACTTCTTTCTCTAGATGGTATCTTTATGAACCCCTGGCTGAGCACCAACACTAATAGATTACTTCAAGATGGGCCTGGTTTCACAAGTGGAAGTGGAGGCTTTGGTTTGACTGACTTTTTTTTATGAGGTTATACTGACTAGTGTTTCTTTGAGCACTTCATTTCAATGTTTGCAAGTTTATTTGTGCAAGAATAAAAAGGTGTGATGTGAGGTAAAGCTTTTGTTATGATACTGTACTGGCTCTTTTTGATAAACATTACAGCATTGTAAGAGCTGCAGTTCCAAAAAAAATCAGATTTATGAATTAGTGTTTCTTGAATGCTTTTTTAGGATTTGCCATAGATATTGTAAATTTGAACAGTTCATTTGTTCTATAGTTCATGTGGGATGATTGGACAGAAAATGCAAGGAACATGCCAAATCCATAGAGGAGTTGTAAAGGGCATGAAGATGGCATGGGGTCATGCAGAAGGCATGAAAATGGGATAGAAGCCTAGAGAGGTGGGAGCATGTGTAAGACCTCCATCTGCCTTTCAAAAGGGTTGCAAAGCTGGATTGTGGTTTATCGCTCCTCTAAGGGTTAATGAAACCTGAATCCTCAAGAAGTTTCCTGACTGTCCAGATGAAAACAACAATAAACTTCTCGAACCCCTGTATTCCTAGGGAGTCAGTATAGGGAGTTGATTGAAACAGTGTTGACTAATTCAATTGAAAATTAGAGTTGCTCAGACAATAGTATCTTTAGTCAATGTATCTGAATAATTTGAGTCATGCCTGGGTTCGCTGTCGGCTAATTAATACAGATTGATTACCTTCAGTTAGAATTTAATGATTATTGTATATTATGACCACCAGAATTATAGAAGCATATTAGATGGACCTGGACCTTTTCATCATCTAACAATTCCTACACTCCCTGATGGTTATATAATCCAAATCTGTGACATGGGCCATTAAGCAATAATTAAATTCACAAGCATATTTATATACCGTTAAAATAATCTCTTTTTGCAAGTGCTTGGATATTTTGGTGACTAGATAATTGATAGCTTAGTTTTAGGAATGTACATTCTTGATGAGTACGATGATATCATAATTAGTGAATATGCAATTTTTAAAGTTTACAGTTATAATTTTGATCTTATCCCAATAGTTTAAAATAGATGATCCCAAGTTGGGAACCCACAATCGATGTCCAATAATTTAATCAATTTTAGTGGGAATAAAATTCATTCTTCCCTCACTTGTTTTACATTATACACACAGGGAAAAAAATGCATTCCCAACTGTAGGCACACAACCTATTTAAGTAAGCCTTGGAAGACGAATACCAGTTGCAGATGTATTCTTAATGTGCAGAATAGAACAAGCAGATTGGGCAAGGTCAGGATCTTTCAAGTCTTCTCACTTCATAAAAGATAATTGGGCAGAATTTTCATTTCTGAGGTTAAACATCATGTTGGGCCTCGGGAGGGTGGGTTGGCTTCTCTTACACATGCATGCACGGGAAAATACCTAGTTTTACTGACAGAATGGCAATTTCAGGCCTCCTCTGTGCTCCAACATCTTGGCATTATATTTCAGAACACAAGAACAGGAGAAGGCTGTTCAACATCAATGATTCCACCCACTATTCAAGATCATGACTAATCATCTCCTCAATGCTATTTATCTGCAGTATCTCCATACCTTTTTAAGTTATTCCAAATAAGGCATATGAATTAGTAATGCAAATAGATATTAATGGGTATGATATATATGGGATTATGGAGACATGGCTCCAGGGTGACCAAAGATGGGAGCTGAAAATCCAAGGGACATTCAGTTTTTAGGAAAGACAAACAAAAAGGTAAAGGATGAGGAGCAGCATTGTATGTTAGAAAACGGAATGCAACACAATAATGAGTAAGGATACTTGCTCCTGTGAAATGGAATTTGTATGATGAGAGATTAGAAACAATAAAAATTTGTGGGGGTTGCATAGAGACTTCCAAACTGTAGTGATAACACTGGGGAAGGCACTAAACTGAAAATTAGGCAACAAGAGAGCAGATGTAATTGTGGATAACTTTGATCTGCACAGATTGGGCAAATTAAATCAGTAACAATGCTGCACAGAAATTCTTGGAGAGTGTAAGAGATATTTTCAGTATCAATGATTCCTTGATACATTGAGGAATCGATTAGGCAACAGGCCATCCAAGACTGGGTTTTGTGTAATCAGAAGAAATGTTCACATCTAACTGTGTGAGGTACAATGGAGAAGAGTGACCATGTTGTGATACAATTCCTCATTGAGTCTGGGATTGACTTAGTTTTAATTCAGAGACTAGATTCCTGAATCTAAATAAAGGAAACTGTGATGGTATGGAGCTTGAGCTGTAATAAATTGGTAACTTAGCTTAAAGGAATAATGGTGGATAGGCAATTGCAAACATTTAAAAAGTGTATGGATAAATTGCGAGAATTGTTCATTCATATCTGGCACAAAAACAAAGTGGACAGGGTAACCTGCCTGTAACAAACAAGGGAAATTAGTATTCATATCAAATCCAATAAGGGGGCATATAAATTGATTTTAATAAAAAGCAGACCTGAGGACGCAGTTTAGAGTTTCACAAAGAAGGACAAAGGAATTGATTAAGTGGGAGGCAATAGAGTATGGGAGAAACCATGTAGAGAACACACAAAATGATTATAAAAGCTTCTATAAATATGTGAAAAGAAAAAACGAGTGAAGACAAATCTAGGTCTCCTACAGTAAAAAACAGGTGAGGTTATAATGAGGAACAAAATTAAAATTAAATCTTTATGTTGGTTTTGTCTTCACAAAGGAGGAAACAAATGTCATCCTAAAATTGTTGGTGAGTACGCGGTCTATTGAGAGGGAGAAACTGAAAGAAATCAGAATCATTAAAGAAAGGGGAAATTAATGGGATTAAAGATCAATAAATCCCTCGGGTCCAATAATCTATAACACATAGTTCTTAAGGAATGGTCCTGGAAATAACGGGTGCATTGGTGTCATCTTTCAAGATTCTGTAGTCTCTGGAGTAATTCCTATGGATTTGTGGGTGGCTAATATCACCCCACTGTTTAAAATAAAAGGTAGACAGCAAACAAAGATTATAGACTGGTTAACCTGACAATGGGAGGGGGAAAATGATAGACTCCATTATTAAAAAATTAAAAGCACCTGGAAAACAGCTAAAGGATTGGACAGAGTCAGCATGAATTTACAAAAGGCCAAAAATTCACAGGAATCTTTTGAGGGTCTAACTAACAGAATTGATAAGGAGGAGCCAGTGGATATAATTTTCCTGGTCTTTCAGGAGACTTTTGATAAGGTCCCACATAAGAGTTTAGCACGTAAAATTAATACACATGGAATTGAGGATAATATATTGACGGGGATAGAGAACTAATTGGCAGACAGGAAACAAAGAGTCAGACTAAACAGATTTCTTTTTCAGTGGCAGGCAGTGGCTTTTGGAGTATTGCAGAGATCAGTATGAGGACCCCAGATATTCACAATGTATAGTCATGATTTAGATGAAGCTAAATCTCTCGAGGTTTACAGATGATATAAAGCTCAGTGGGAGGATAAACTGAGAGGAAGATATAGGAATACTTCAGTGTGATTTGGACAAGTTGAGTCCCAGCAATATAATGGCAGATAAAGTATAATACAATAAATGCGAGGTTATCACTTTGGTCATACAACGAGGAATAGTGATTATTGTCTGAATGATGATAATTGGGAAAGGGGACATGCAATGAGACCTGGGTTTCCTTATACATCAGGTGCTGATATAAGTGAAGCATAAAGTCATAGAGTTATGCAACATGGAAATAGACCCTTTAGTCCAACCAATTCATGCCAACTAAAATCCCAAACTAAACTAGTCCCACCTGAAGATGGTGAAGAAAACAAATAAAAGTATGATGACTTTCATAGCAAGATGATTTGAGTACAGAAGCAGGGGTATCTTGCTGCATTCTATATAGTGCCTTGGTGAGACCACACTGCTGAACGAAATGCTGTTTCCATTTCCTTATCTGTTGAAGGGATGTTCAGGCTATGAAGGGAATGAAACAAAGATTTACAAGACTGGTTACTGGAATGGCAGGACTGACATATGAGAAGAGACCGAATTGGTGGATGAGGGTTGTGGATTGCATAGAAACCTATAAAATTCTAACAAGGCAGGACAAGCTGAATGCAGGAAGAGGCTTCCATGATCAGGGCGTTCAGAATTAGAAGTCACAGTTTAAGGATAGAAGGTAAGCAATTTAGAACAGAGATGAGGAGAATTTTCTTTTCCTTGAGAGTAGTGAGCCAAGAATTCTCCGCCACATAATGTGATTAAGGCCAAAACTTTGAATGTTTTCTAGAAGGAGACAGATATAGTTCTTAGGACTAACGGGATCAAAGGATATGGAGAAATTAGAACCAGGATACTGAGCTAGGTGATCAGCCATGATTATTTTGAATGGCCGAGCAGCCTCAAAGAGCTAAATGGCCTAGTCCCCTTATTATTTTCAATATTTCTATGCTTGATCAGCCTCCACACACCATTAATTTCTATCATGAACCTGGTTAATAATTGAACTTTCACAGCCCTCTGAGGTGAAGAATTACAAAGATTCAGCACTTTCTAAGTGAAGAAATTTGTCCTCATTTCAGTTGTAAATGGCCTGCTCTTTCCCTTGAGTTCTAGAGTTTTGAGCCAGATGAAACACACCATGAAATGCCCTATAAGGATTTTGTAAGTTTCAATGAGATCAACTCTCAATCAACAAAAATCAATAGAATACAGAGACCCAGTTACCTCAATCCTCCTTTTACAACAATCCTTTTGTCTCAAGGAGTCATCTGGTGAATCTCCTTTACACTTCCTCTGTAGTACAAGGGAGTCATCCTAGACTTTTTAAGGTCATTCTAAAGGAAACCTTCTTTGGACAACCTGATGAAAATGCTACAAAATATTACAATTAATTATGACCCCATCTGCCTACTGTCATTTTCAGTAAAGAGATGGAATTGGTCTAAAAAAGAGCTAAAAAAAAGTATGCCTGCTCAGTTTGTAATGATCCAGGTCCTTTCAACATTGGATCAAACATAAACAAAAGAACTGAACTCCAGCAGTGAGTTGAGTGGAACAATCCTTGACATCAAGACCATATTTGATGGAATGTGGCATCAAACAGTCCAAACAAAATTAGAGTAAATGGGGATTGGGGGAAAGATCTTCAGTGATTGTAGTCATGCCTTGCATAAAGGAAGATGTTTGTGGTTGTTGAATGTCAGTCATCTTAGCTCCAAGACATCCCAGCAGGAATTACTCAAGGTAGTTCCCAAGGCCCAAACATCTTCAGCTGTTTCATCAATGACATTCCTTTCACCACGTGGTCAGGGGTACAGATGTTCCCTCATGATTGTGTAACGTTCAGTACCATTCACGACTCCTCAGGTACTGAATGTTCACACACTGCAAGACCAGCACAATATTTAGGCTGATACGTGGCATCACTGTTCCATCACTGTCATTGGGTGAAAAATCTGTATTTCCTTTTTTAGCAGCCTTATGGGGGTACATAAATCATATAACCTATAGATCTTAAAGAAAGTGGCCCATCAACCACATCTCAAAGGAAAGTATGTTTGGGCAACAAATGTTAGCCTCGTCAATGATGTTCCCATTTCCATTAAGAATTAAAAAACACCTTATGGGACTATATAAAGAAGAGCAGCAATGTTGTTTTGTTATGTTTTAGTTAATATTTATCCTTTAAACATCCTCAATAAAAGTGATTTTCTCCCCTGTTGGTGGGACTTTGATTTGTCTATATCGACTGTTTTGTTTTCCCAGTAGCAATGACTACACACTGCACTATAAAAGTAATTAGCTGTAAAGTGCTCTGTGACATTCTCTGGTCGTGAAAGATGTATAAATAAAAGTTCCTCCTGTCTTAAACAAGCTGATGGTCTATATTTAAATTACAAGCTAACTGGTGGAATCGTGTTGTGAGATACTCATAGCATAGAACCATTTCTAATAAAATAATTAATCCCATACAACAACAAACAACCATCTTCTTTAAGATATAAATTTCATATCATTGTGTAGATATTTAAAAACGTGATAATACCTGCAACTTTTAAGCTATCCTCTGTACAGGCATCTTCTAGTGTCATTTAATTTTAAGGTTGAAGTTCTTTTTTGCAATTGTAACTGTAAATCTAATTGAGCCTTATTCATCATTCACAGGTGTAATAAATGACAGGCCGAATCAACAATTGCAACAATTCTCATCATTTGTGAGCAATACATTGCTGTTTCTTTCAAAATTATTATTTCCTCTCCAGGAGAGGAGCATTTAGTTACAAATTTTCTGTGTGTACTCTACTGCATATAAAATTGCTGTCATTTTTAGAACTGGTGTAATCCATTAACGCTGACTTGTTGACATTCCCGCTCAGGTAAACTGCAGAATAACTGGTGCGAGAAGTAGAAACGAGTCATGCTACTACAGTCGACATAATTCTAGGGTTGGTTTGAAACATCTTCCTGTGGTAAGACAGAGGCAACTTTATTTTGCATTAATCTACACAGTAGCTGACTTAAATGTTTGCAGTGCTAACTGTGGTCTGTAAAATAAAGATGAGCTATTGATCCAAAATATTAGCATTAAAAATAGGTTCAAAAAATTCCAGAAATTCCCTGTGCCTGCTGGTTGTGAGGGTTCTGAGTGGCTGTGTACTGGTAGAAAATTTCATAAAGTGAAACATGAGGGTAGTTTGAGAGGTTGGCATAACCAATGTCCTGAGCCTGCAGAAAATTCAGAATATGAAAGATTGCAAAACATGTGAAAACTTCCAAATTCCTGTTGTTTATTTTCTAGATCAATCCTAAGGGCAATAAATGCTAAAACCTCCCATGCTTACCGCACACTAACCCCTCCCTTCACCTCAACTACCGTGTCCCTCCATGTCACTTTTTAAATACTGAAATAGGTTTACAGGTGCAGTTCGTGAAACCTTTTTCCGTTCAGGACCACCTTAGCATTCCTTTGGAATTAAACATCACCTTTAAACTGTGTGACCATGCCATCAATGGCCATGAGCTGTTCATTGACTGAGAGAGCACACTGCTCTGAAACAGCAACAGCAGATAAAATGAATGAGGAGATAAATTAATGAATGAAGGGTGTTATTGAACCTTTGAATGAATTAATGCTGAAAACATTGCTGTTTGTCAATACTTTCAGCACTAATGGCAACTCTGTAGTCTATGTGTTTACTTATAGAATTCAATAAAAGTTAGTTTGTAAAATACACTGTGTCACTCTGGTAGATAAGACAGAAATACTAGTTATAATACAGTCAGTTCTTTTATCTGCAGGATGAATTTACTGCAGTGAATGGCAATAAAAGGGAATTGCAGCTGGATAGTGAGTGGCGCTTTAAGTTTCTTTCAGAATATATTTCACATTGTAAATATATGAGAAGATCACAGCAGATATTCATGTTAGATAGCTTAATGGGTAACCGGACTGCCTGAAAATAGTTTTTAACCATTAAGTATACAAAGGCTGCTGGTTTTGTTGATGGTCTATGCCCTCGACCACCGTCTCTCTAGTGCTGAAGAGTACGTGTCAGTGTGTGTTTGTTTTGTGTGATACTAAGAGGCAGCCTTATTGGCTGGAGCATGTTCCTCATTATTTTCAATCTACTCGATTTATAAGAGAAAACAAGAATGAAGCCAATAATCTGTATGCCCTGTAGCTCCCTTTGCAGTAAATTTCTGGAACTTTCTTTTTGAATCTTTACACCTTTCTTCCTTTGGTGTTTAAAATCTGTTCCAAATATGGACTATTTGCCGAAATGTCACTTGGTACCAAATTTTGTTCAATAAGGTTTCTGAGAAGTGCATTGTGGCATTTTACCACATGAGGGGCACTATACAGATGCAAGTTGTTTTACTTCAGATACAGTGACCATTCATAGTCAGCCCTTCAACATCTGAGGCATACAGACTAAAAATAACTAATATGTTAAATAATAGGTAACATTGATGGAGATATATACAACATAGAAAGTAGTAGCAACAGTTGGCCATTCAGCCCATTTGTTTCACTTTGCCATTCAACATAATCAAGGTTGATCCTTTACCTCAATGTCATACTTGCTACTGTCTCACATACAACTTGACACCTTCAACTTCCAGAAATCCATTCCATTTCTTTCTTATGTATATTCAGTGGCTTCACCTTCACCACTTTCTATGGTACAGAATTCCAGATATTCACAATTCTCTGAGTGAAGAAATTTCTTCTCATCTCAGCCTGAATTGACCTAGTGCCAATCCTGAGACTATGAACCTTTCTTCTGGAACTGCTAACTGGGAGAAACATTCCTTCATTCCAGCCCTGTCAGATTTTCACATGTTGTAGTAGTAACTCTCCCTCATTCCTCTAAACTCCAGTGAACACAATTGACCAAAATTCTTCTTAAAAGACAAACCTGCCATCCTCGGAATAAGTCTGGTGAGCATTCAGTGCACTCCTCTATGCAAGTAAATGAAAAATGCACACAGTACGCTGAGTTTGGTCACATCAAGAACCTATATAGCTGAAATAAGACATCCTTGCTTAAACCACCTTTCAAAGAAGGCCAACATACTATTTGACCTAAAAGTAAGAGGAGGCGATGGTGGAGTTTGAATTCAATAAACATCTGGAATTAAGCGTCTAGTGATGACCGTGAATCCACTGTCGATTGTTAGAAAAACCCATCTGGTTAACTAATCCCCTTTAGGGAAGGAAACTGCTATCCTTACCTGGTCTGACTTACATGTGACTCCAGACCCACAGCAATGCAGTTGACTCTCAACTGCCTCTGGGCAATTAGGGATGGGCAATAAATGCTGCCTAACCAGTGACGCCCTCATCCCATTTAATGAATAAAGAAGTAACTATACTGTAGAACAGAGAATGAATGGGAGATAGTGAGGATACATAAAAAGGCAATGCATTCATTACTGGTGACTTCGATCTTCATGTAGATTTGAAGAACAAATTAGCAAGGGCAGTTTTGAAGAAGAATTTATAAAGTGGATTTGGGACCCTTTCTTCAAACAATAGGTGTGTTTGAGGGCTTGGGCTAATTTGGATCTGGTAATGTGTAATTAAACTGGTTTAACAAAGTAAAGAGGTCAAAGTAAAAGATCCCCGAGAAAAAATAGGCAGTAACATGTTGGAATTTCAAATACAGTTTAAAAGTAGAATCTTGAGCTGAAAAGATCTGTGCTAAATGTAACTAAGGGTAATTATGAAGGAATGAGGGCAGTGTTAGGTTGGGGTAGACTGAGAATGGAGTTCAGCAAAAAAGATGATTGAGGAATAGTGAGAAACAAGGTATCCAGGAAGGGAATAATCAACCAAGATTAACCAAGGAAGTTAAAGATAGTATCAAACTGAAAGAGAAAAGATACGGTGCAGCAAAGATTTGTTGTACCAGAGGATTGGGAAGTTTCAAAAATCAACTAACGACACCAACGAAAAAAAGGGAGAAAACGAGCTATGGAGATAAACTTGCAAGTAATATGAAGACAGACAAAAAGATCTTATTTAAATATATAGAGAGGAAGAAAGAGGCCAAAATGAGCATCGCCCCTTTAGAGAATGAGGCTAGGGATACAATAATGGGGAACTAGAAAATGGCACAGTAGTTAAATGAATACTTTGTATCTGTCTTCACAATGGAAGGCACTAACAGCACACCAAAATTACTAAATAATCAAGGGTCAAAATGGGGAGATTAAATAAATACACTAACTATCACTAGAGAAAATACACAAGGGAAACTAATGGGGCAAAAGCTACTTAGTCCCCAGGGCCAGATGGGATGCATTCAAGGATTTCAAAGGACAAAACTACAGAGATAACGGATGCACTGGTCGTAGTCTACCATGAATCCTTAGATTCTGGATAAATCCCAGCGATTTGGAAAACAGCCAAGGCCAATGACAAAGTAACAGGTAATTCTAGGCCAGATAGCTTAACAGCTGTCATTGGGAAACTGTTATAGTCTATCTTAAAGAATGTAATAACAAGTCATTTAGAAATACACAGTAGAATCAAGCAGAGTCGACATGATTTCATGAAGGGGAAATCATCCCCGTCAAATATACAAGAAAACTTTGAAGAGGTAATAAACAGGATTGATAAAAGGGAGCCAGTAGGTGTTCTTGCCCTGGTTTCAGCCACCCTCATATCATATTATTAACTGTTTTCCTTTAATATATTTTTATTAACTTTAACCACCAGTTCTTATACTGTGTTAGAATTTAAGAAAAGAAATCAATTATCTACCAGACACTCATTAAACACCTTGCTCCTTTCTCTATAATGGACCAGGAATGAACCCCCATCAGCTCCAATATATCCAGCTCTGTCCCTGACTGCCTGCCTTCAGGTCCTAATGTCACTCACGCTGCACAGTGATGTTGAATGCCTGTCTCCGTGTCCCTACTTTGCCCACTCCACACTATAATGAATCAGTTCTGGAAAATTGAAAATCAGAGGGGAAAGATTTAGTCAATTTGTGGAGTTTCTTGTTATGCATTAAACCACTTCCAAATAAATATTTGATAAATAAATTTGATTATATTAAGCTGTAGAATCAGAAGAAGAAAATAAAATGGCACAAGCTACGTTTAGTGTTCAGAAGCTCCCAAGTTTCAAAGTCTCCCAAAATATGATGATTTTGCAGCAATTGATGACAAATTCAACTGCTAAAGAGGGTCTTTCTGTCGTCAATCATCTGGTGTAATGAGAAAAATGTCCTGCTCAAAACTGTCATCTTGCAGTTTAATCAACATTCATAATGTAATGATTCACAGTTCCTTAACTACTCTTCCAGGCTCTTCAAATGCTCCAAACTCCTTTGAGATCATGTGAGTGTATTTCTTTGCCTTAACATAATTTAAAACACAGTTTGATGTTTATGTTTATTCAGCAAATGAAAAAAAGATCTGCAGCTTGCTTCTCATTGCTTTTTAATTAGATGTCTGATTTACTTTATTGAAAGTCAACAGTTGTGAGAAGTTGAACAGTTGAAAACTCATTAATATTTGAATTGTTGAATTGTTGATTAGCATTACCTTTGCTGCTGTGAGTCTTACAATTTGTTCATTGCTCCACATTACATTGTGCTGCCTCAAAAACTTCGGGACCACTGACAAACGAAGTTCAAAAGGACACAAGGGACATTTTACAGTCAGAAATTGTGAGAACACTAACCCATTGCTTGAGCTAATGTAATGACTACTCACCCTTTTGCCACAACTTTTCAATTTATACATTAATGTTCGATATGAATGAACTGAGGGTATTCTGGCTACATTTGCAGATGTTACAAACAAAGGTAGAGGAACAGGTAACATTGAGGAGGTGGGAAGGCTGCAAAAGGATTTAGACGGGTTAGGAGAGTGGGTAAAGAAGTGGCAGATGGAATACAATGTGGGCGAATGTGAGGTCATGAACTTTGGTAGGAAGGATAGAGGCTTGGACTATTTTCTAAATGGGGAGAAAATTCAGAAATCTGCAATACAAAGGGCCTTGGGAGTTCTAGTCCAGTCTAGACCAGAACAGTCTAGTCCATTGAGCTCTCTTAAGGTAAACATGCAGGTTGAGTTGAGAGTTAGGAATGTAAATACAATGTTGGCATTTATTTTGAGAGGACTAGAATATAAAAGCAGGGATGTACTTCAGAGGCTTTACGAAGCTCTGGTCAGACCACATTTAGAGTATTGTGAGCAATTTTGTGTCCCATACCTCAAGGAGGATGTCCTAGCCCTGGAGCGGGTCCAAAGGAGGATCACAAGACCATTCTCATGAAAAGTTTAACGTATGAGGAACATTTGAAGACCCTGGGATGATATTCAATGGAGTTTAGAAGGATGAGAGAAATCTAATTGAAATTTACAGAATAGTGAATAACCTGGACAGAGTGGACGTTGAGAAGATGTTTCCATTTGGTAGGAGAGACTAGGACCCAAGGGTGGAGTCTTAGACTAAAGGGTCTAAAGGGAAGACCCTTTAGAATGGAAATAAGGAGATACTTCTTCAGCCAGAGAGTGGTGAATCGATAGAATTCACTGCCACAGAATGTTGTGGAGGCCAGGTCATTGAGTATATTTAAGATGGAGATAGATAGGTTCTTGATTGTCAAGGGGATCAAGGGCAATGGGAAGAAAGCAGGAGAATGGAGTTGAGTAATTTATCAGCTATGAATGAATGGAGGAGCAGACTCAATTGGCCAAATGACCTAATTTCTGTTCCTAAGTCTTATGGTCTTATAAACAATGGCCAAGGAGGTTCTATCATTTGCATAAGTCGTGACTTTGAAACAGATGAGAGGAATCCCAAAATTAAATATTCTCCATTTATCTCTAACTTGGCAGTATTTTTAATTTGACAGTGAATATGCAAGGTGAAAAATTATTTTATTTCCCAGCACTGATGTCTTACTTGAATGAGCAGAAGAAACATCATTGCTCTGAATGCATGTTTTATATAGTAATGTTTACAGTTCCTTATAGGTTTGGATAAAAGATACCTGCAGAGACTTTCAAAGCAAACAATATGTACATGTTGCAGTACTATTTACATAGCAGGACATGCCAAAGTGTTTTATGGGAACACCATTTGGCCAATTGCTCAATAAATGAACATCATTACTTCGTGCTTATCTCCTGTAGTTCCCCTATAGTCTTCAACATTTTTTTACCCGCATAATTATCTAAAACCACCTGAAATGCCTCAATTCAACCTGCCCTCTCCATACTTCCAGGGAGTGCCGTGTACTTACTAATCACCAAGTGAAATAAGTTATTCTTCACTTCACACTTGCTTCTTTTGCAAATCACTTTCAATTAATGCTCTCTTGTTCTCGTTCCTTTTACAATGTGCACAGTTTCTCCTTATCTACTCTGTACAGCTCACTCATAATTTTACAAATGAAGACTACCAGCCTCAGTGCAGACACAACAAGGGGCCTCCCATAGTAACGTCCCAGCCTGGCATGACAGCCTGCCGGCCTGGTGTAACAACCCCCCAGGGAGATGTCCCACCGTGGTGGAGAAGCCGTTTGATGTGACGTTCTCTCGGACCAGCGTGGCAATCTGGAGCAGTCCCCCTGCCTCAAGGTCCTTAAGGAGGTGAAGCCCCACACAGTCTTGGGTGAGAGTGGACTGCAGGCTAGGTGCCAGCTTGAAATGGGTTGGAAGACCACTGTTCTGGATTTTTATTTCTGCAATTCTGGACATTTTATTTCTCTGTTTTCTAAGATTTTGTAACTAAAGAAGCTGTATCTAGGTACCATTGTGCCTAAGAACAGTGCTGTAAGTGGCGACGTATAACCTTTTCATTCTACTCATTGAGTATATGTGACAGCAAAGCTAATTCATTCATCCATTCATTCATCGGATTTCCTCTTAGCTACCTTCTGTTGAGGAGAAAAGTCCAAACTTTTTCAATTAATCCTCATAACTGATGTCCCTCATCCCAAAACCATTTTTGTAATCTGCTTCTGCACTCTCTCACGTTCTTCCTGTATTTACATCCTTTCTGTAAAAAAGCACCTAGAACAGTAAACAGTCTGAGATGAAATAGATGTCTTATGCAAAATCAATATCACCTTTTTGCTCTTGTGCTCTATGCCCCTGTTAATAAAGCCAACACAAATTGGACAAGGAAGTAACATTGGGAGACAACTGAAGATTTAGACAAAAATGAATGGTTTCATTAAAGCTTTTAAAGTATTCAAAATGTTTAGTCACTCAAAAAGCTGGAGGTTCTGCTTCTAAATGACAGTAGTAAGGATAGGGAGAAGGTAAGGATGATAAGTGCACAATGGACAAATGTAGGAAGTATGGAAGACATATGTTTAGAAAGCATGGAGCATTTGAAGACCGAAAATGGCTTTCTACAGTACCATAAGCCAAAGTTAAAGTTCCAAAACCAAGAACCATTGAAGGTAAGAGAAGAAAATTAAGTAAATGAAGCTTTGGGTTTTAAGCTTAAATATTAACACCCCAGGATGAATAGAACTAGACCACAAGAGCAGGTCTGAGGCTAAGAATCCTGTAGTGAGTAACTTAAATCCTATTTCCCCAAAACCTGTCCACTGCCTACACAGCACAAGTCACATGTAAAATGGAATACTCCCCATTTCTTGGAAGGGAGTTGCTTGAACAACACTGAAGAAGCTTGACACCATCCAGGACAAACAGCCCACTTGATTGGCACCACATCCAAAAATATTGACTACCTCCACCGCTCGTCACCAATGCACCATAGCAACAGTGTGTCCTTTCTGAAAGATACACTGCAGAAATTCAACAAGGCTCTTTAGACTGCATTTTCCAAATCCACAAACTCCACTATCTAGAAGAAGAAGGGCATGAGTACCTACAAGCCATTCACCATCCTGACTTGGAGTTATATAACCTGTTTTGTAAGATTCACTGTGTCCCTCCCTACAGCATTGTGGATCCACCTACACCAAATTAACTGTAGTGATTCAAGAAAACAGCTCATCATTACTTTCTCAAGTGCAGCCAGAGGTGGAATTAGATGCTGACTCAGTCAAGGACACCCACATCCTATGAATGAGTTAAAAAAAAGGGATGGCAGATATACCATGGAGAGATATTCTATGGCATTGTAGTACTGGGAAATAATGAGTTGCCATTGAAGACAGGGTGAAAAGTCATCTTTTCAATATAGGCAGAATAGAGGAAGCAAATAGAGTTTTTAAATTGATATACTTTAATGTTAGACGGAACATGAGTAGTTTAATTACATATTAATTTCATATTTACTGTCAACTGCTATCACTATCGCAAAAGCTTGTTAGATATTTACACAGTGTCAAAGTCATGCAAATATACAAACAAGGAGCAAGACTTGGCCAATCAGCATTTCAAACCTGCTCTGGCATTCAATGAGATTATGGCCGATTTGATTTTCATATCAACTCTATATTTCAGCATATCCCTTCTCTTCTTTCACCCCCTAGTAATCAAGAATGTATCTATCTCTATCTTATAATATTTAAAAAAATTCTAAATCCACTGTCGTTTGAAGAAGGCAATTTCAAAGGCTCACAACCCTCTGAGAGATGTTTTTTTCCTCATTCCTCCCTCTTAAATGGGTGGCTTATTATTTTTAAATAATGACCCTAAGTTCTAAATTCTCCCAAAAGGGGAAACATCCTTTCAGTATTCATCCAGTCAAAGTCCTCCAGGAGCTGAGGCGATGGCCTAGTGGTATTATCGCCGGACTGTTCCCGTGACCCAGATAATGTCCTGAGGACCTGGGTTTGAATCCTGCCATGGTAGATGGTGGAATTTGAATTCAATAAGTATCTGGAATTAAGAGTCTAATGATGACCATGAATCTATGACCGATAATTGGAAAAACCCATCTGGTTTACTAACATCCTTTGGGGAAGGAAACTGCCATCCTTACCTGGTCTGGCCTACATGTGACTCCAGACCCACAGCAATGTGGATGACTCTTAACCATCCTCTGGGTAATTAAGGATGGGCAATTAGTGCTGTCTAGCCAGCTACACCCTCATCCCATGAATGAAGAAAGGAAAAAAAGAAAATAAGGCTCTGCTGCAAAAGAAGAAGGGAATTAATTAGTGACTATCTGGCAAGGGAGTAAGTTTTATTCTATTCCTTAGATTCAACTGGTGTTCGAAATAAGAAAAGACATGAAAATTACTTAATAATAAAATAACAATGTCATATGAAGTATATGAAAAGCTAAATTTAAAGTTGAATGGAATAAATAAGTAGTTCCTTGGAGCACATGAACAATGACAGGATAAATGATTTTTCAGAGTTTATGAACCTAAGGTTAAAAGGTAGGCAATGCAATGCATCAGGGAGGAAGAAAGCTATATAGATTCTTTGTACCATGAGGTAGTTACACCTCTGAGGAGTTAGATCATTTGATTTATTCAGCATCAAGGACAAGAGAATGTGACTGTGAATTAGGCAGGCAAGGGGCCTAGTCTTTGCAGTAGTCCAATAGGATTGAGGGTCATTTAGCACGTTTGTACGAGCGTGAGGGCTGCAGGGTGGGTTGAGATAACTGATCAAGGCACCATGGTACAGGAATCTTCCCAAGGCATGGTAGTAATGTTGTGGTAGCAGGGGACAGTACAGTGAGGGGGATTGGCACTGTTCTGTGTAGCAAAGAGTACAAACAGTTGGATGTGTTGCCTGCCAGTGTTTGGGATATCTGCTCAGGTCTGCTAGGAAACTTGGAGTGCGAAGATAAGGATCCAGTCATCTTGGTCCACATAAATGGCAATGACATAGGCAAGAAAAAGGAGGTTCTGCATAATCTGTTTGAGGAGCTAGGAACCAAATTAAGGTGCAGTACTTCAATCAAAATTTGGATAGAAACAAGAAATGATATAACCAATAAGTCACTTCTGGCAGCATGAATGAGCTCCCCCCACGCCACCCCACCCCCTCACCCCCAAACAACTGAGCATTAGGATGGGCATAGAGGAAGAAATAATGAAAACTCAACAGAAAGGCATGGGCAATTTTAATCCTCATATTGACGGGAAAAGCCAGATGGGCAAAGGTAGCCTAAATGTGGAGTTCATAGAATGATTTCAGGACAGTTACTTAGAACATTAAATTTTGGTACTCTCCAGAGACACAAGGCCTGGTATTGTGCAATGATAAAAGATTAACAATCTTATAGTAAAGGTGGTTCTTGATATCAAAGATTACAACATGATTGAATTTTACATTCAGTTTGAGGGATTGGGGACAAGGCAATTTTTTAGAATTTTAAATAAGGGTATGTTTGAAATCTTAGATAACAAGGTATGGAGCTGGATGAACACAGCAGGCCATGCAGCATCATAGGAGCAGGAAAGCTTGACATTTCGGGCCTAGACCCTTGATTTAGTTAAGGTCCAATTAGACTGGAAGACAGTTAATGTGACTCATTTATTCAAAAAGTAAGTCAGAAATTGTGGCCAATTAGCTTGCCATCCTCATTGGAAAAATGTTGAGAGCTATTATTAAAGAAGTTACAACAACATTCTTGGATAAATCCAATGAAATCAGACAGTGTCAATATGGTGTTAAAGGAAAATCATGTTTGTTCAATCTATTGAATTTATTTGAGGAGGTAACATGTGCTGTGGATAAAGGGGAATGTATAGATGTAGTACATTAAGATTCCCAGAAAATGTTTGATGAGGTGCTACATCAAGGGCTATTGAAAACATAAAAACTGTGTAGGAAGCAGGTTATTAACATGGATGGATGTCTGGCTGACTACAGGAAGCAGGGATTAAGTATAAATGGGTCATTTTCAGGCTGACAAGATGTAACTTGTGGGATCAAATGTTTACAATTCATATTAAAAGACTCAGATAAAGAGATGGAATGTATTTGTTTCAACTTTGCTGATAGCACAAAACTAGTCAGGGAAGCATGTTATGAAGAGTTCACAAAAATATAAATTTTAAATAATAGGATTCATTCATATTATAATGAATACAAAACATCGTTATAAAGATATTTATGGAGTTTAAGTGAGTGTAAAAATTAAATATAATATTGAAAAATGTGAAAGTATCCATTTTGGCACCAAGAATAAAAATCATTTGTATTATCTGAGTGGTGAGAGATTGCAGAGCTCTGAGATGCAATAGCCCTGGGTATACTCATGTATAATTCTGAAGAGCTTTGTATGGTGGTAGAGCAAATAATTAGAAAAGCTAGTAGGATGCTATTACTTGTCACCAGGGAATTGGTTATAAAAAGGAAGCAGTTATACTTCAATTAACAGGGCACTGAAAATCCACTTTTGGACTACTGTGTACAGTAGTGGTCACCTTAGTTAACACAAATGAGGCTTATTAATTAAACCCTGGAATGAGTAGCTTGGGAGATAGCTGAGGAGATTGTGGAAGTATGGCCATGCTAAATTGCCCATAGTGTTCAGGGAGGTGTAGATTAGGTGGGTTATAGGGGGCTGGGTCTGAGTGGGATGCTCTGAGGTTTGTGTGGACTTGTTGGGCCGAAGGGCCTGTTTCCACACTGTAGAGATTCTATGATTCTATGATATGGATGGTGATTTTTCAGGAATCTCTGGAGTCAGGGACAGTCCCAGAAGACTTGCAAATGGCTAATGTAACACCCTTGTTGGAGAAAGGAGGGAGGCAGAAGTTGCAAAATTATTATTTGGTCTTTGGTAAGATTTTACAGTTCATTATTAAGGATGCGATTGCGAAATACTTGGAATTTCATGTTAAAATAAGGTTGAGTCAGCATGGCTTTGTCAAGGGGAGGTCATACCTGAAAAATCTGTTAGAATGTTTGAAGGGGTCATGAGCAAGTTAGGCAAAGTGGAGGCAGTGAGCATGATCTTTTTGGATTTTGAGGAGTCTTGGACAAAGTACAGCACGGGAGGCTGTTAAATAAAATAAGAGTTCATGATGTTATGGGCAAGGTACAGGCATTAATAGAGGATTGGCTGACTGGCAGAAGGCAGAGAGTGTGGATGAGGGGGTCTTCTTCAGGATGGCAGCCTGTGGCGAGGAGTTCTGTAGGAGTTAGTGTTGGGACCATAATGATTTACACTATACATTAACAATCTGGACGAAAGAACAGAGGGAATTGTTGCTAAATTTGCAGATTACACAAAGGTAGGTAGAGGAGCAGGTAATGTTGAGGAACCAGGAGGCTGCAGAAGGACTTGGATGGGCTCGAAGAATGAGCAAAGAGATGGCAATGGAGTACACGGTAAATTATGAGGTTTGTACTTTGATTAGAGAATAGAGGTGTAAACTATTTTCTAAATGGGAAAAAGCTTCAGAAATACAAAGCAAAAATTGACTTTAGAATCCGAGTTGAGTTTTCTCTTAAGATAAACATACAAGTTCAGTTGGCCATTAGGAAGGCAAATGCAATGTTCACATTTATTTTGAGAGCGGTGGTTTTGGAATATTGTGAACAGTTTTGGGACCTGTATCTAAGGAAAGATGCGCTGCCTTAATGGAAGTCCTAAGGGAATTTACAAGAATAATCCTGAGAATGAAGGGCTTGTCAGATGAGGAGCTGTTGAGGACTATTGGTCTGTATTCAATGGAATTTAGAAGGATGAGGATGGATCTCATTGAAGATTACAGAACACTGATAGGTCTGGATAGACTGCACATGGAGAAGATATTTCCATCAGTAGGAAAGAATAAGACCAAAAGATACAGTGTCAGAATGAAGGGATGACCCTTTCGAACTGAGATGAAGAGGAGTTTCTCCAGACAGTGGTTGATGAAGCTATGGAACTCATTGCCACAGAAGGCTGTGGAGGTCAAGTTATTGAGTGTATTTAAGACAGAGACAAGTTCTTCATTAGTATGATGATCAAGAGTTACAAGAGAAGGCAGGAAAATGGGTTATTTGTTGTGGTCTTATGGTTGTCTTATGTGGAAAACCTGGACCAGCTAGACTTATGTCCAACGGAGTTTAGAACTGTAAAAAGCAACCTAGTTAGAATCTGTAAAATCCTTAGGGGTCTTGACAGGGTTGATGTGGAGAGGTTATTTCCTTTGAGGGGAGAATCTAGAATTAATAACCACTGTTTCAAAATCAGGAGATGTTTAAAAGAGGTGAGATCTTTTTCTTTCAAAGGATTGTGTATCTTTCGAAATTTCCACGTGGAAAGAATGGTGGAAGCAAAACCCTGGAGTTTTTTTTAGGGTTGAGGTGAATGTATTCTTGTCAAACAAGGGTATGAAGTTTAGCTTGGAATGTAGATTTGAGGTCAAAATCAGAACGGTTGTGATCTTATTGACTGGCAGAGCAGACTTATCAGGCTGAATGATTTACTCCTGACGCATATGTTCATAAAACACAGAGTGTTGACCCTACTCATCAGGTGCCTTTTGTGCTCCTTCTTAAAATAATGATATCAGACTTGATTGCCTTCTTTAGGCAGTCAATTTCAGACATGTAATAACTCCCATGTGAAGCAATGATATCTGACCTGTCTGTTTATCCTCTTCATTTTGAAATTCAGATCATTCCTCTTCTTTATAACTAAGTGAGGATCCTACTTAGCTGTTTGACACTTTCCTTTGCAATCATTATGTTTTTTCTATGCTTTCCAACCAGAACTCGCTCAATGCTCCAGATTAGGATGAATTGAAGGCTTAGAATCACATCCTGCCATTTCTGTTTGATTTCTTTCTCTACTCAACCTAAGATTCCTTTTGCCTCATTTATAGATCTTCATACGAGAAAATTGATTTCAGAAAGATCAGAAAAGAACAAATTCCTTTTGTGCTATTGAATCTTAATATCACAGGAGGGAGTAATTTTGTTTTTAGTTCAATTCTTGGGCACCTTTTATAACTGTGATTTCTGTATCAATGTTTTAAAAGAGTGGTTGTTTGTTTTGTAGATCAATTTGAGACATATTAATAATGGTGAAATTTCCACTTTTGTTGACTATTGGCAGACTGAGTTCCCATTGGTCACAGTCACACCCCGAAGGTCAATATAAATGTTTTGTGCTGGTGTCACTTTCCTTACACAGCTGACTGCCAATAATTTAAAGAACAAAAGGGAAAGCAGTTGAACAATGGCTGGAGTGATTCTCTCTATGAGGTATGGATTGGGATTGATGGGAGGGACGGGAATAGCAAGAGCAGAATGCAAAATGCACAGGGTTGAATGAGTTGGGTATGCTACAAGAGGGATGAAATGAAACATAGAGAGTACGAGAAAGAGGAGAGGGCATGGGAGAGGTGAACAAACTAATAGAATTAGTTCAGTCTGACAAAATGATGGAAAAATTATTTGATACAATTTATTATTTGATATTATTTGATGCAACCTTTTGTTTTCAAATTATCATTCCATTTTAAGATTCATAAAATTGAAATGAGATGTTTCAGAAAACCTTCCAAATAAAATAAAAACATCAGTGTAAATTCTATTTGCAATGGAGATGATATTGGCTGATTGTCTTTCAAGGATTCAACAGTCTAACTCTGACGGGTACTTAGGCCCAAGGCAGAAACTATTAAATATTACTATTGAACGTGAATCCTCTATAAGGCTTTTTCCTTGAAACCGCTGGTACTTAGGAAACTGTCTCCTTTGCTGACTGATGCTTAAATTATGACAAGCAAGTTAGAGGAACTAGAGCGTTTATTCCCAAATCAGTTTGGGCCCATCAAATAACAGCAGCTTTTGTTACTTAAGAGAAAATGTTCTCAATTAGATATTCATATTCTTTGACTATAAACAAGCTACAAAGCAAGGTTCTTAACAAAGTTCCTGTCTATATTCCTAGGCTTGTTTTTACAAATGTACATGTTTAATGCAGATTTTTCAGGGTGGAAGATTTTGATTCTTTTGAAGTCTTTGTGATAAGAATAGCTAGAAATCTTATATTAAAATGGTCACTGTTGTAATGAAGATACTAATTTGACTACCAAAGTTTTCCAGGTCTCTGCTGGCTTTATAAAATGTTTTGCTGAGTTTAAGGTAGACTGAAAGTAGGAAAAGAATGGAAAATATTTTGACTTGGGTCTAAAACAGGTTCTGAACTGTAATTAACTGGACAGATTGGTTGGCCTTGTAACACATTTCCAATTTTGGAATTTTAGAATCTTCTGGCTCCAAAACAATCAACATGACTACCACTTCTTAGCTTCATTCCTGTTCCCCCCGAAGCAGTAGTTTGTATTGACATACAAACACAGGGGCGTTCATGCGTTCTTCTGGTTTATGGCTGGGTAGCAAAGTGTTGGCAATTTTTTCAAACAGGGAGGATTTAATTGCCAAGTCCACACATGTATTCACTTGATTCTATGAGTCTTCAGTGGAGGGGTTCCTACTCTTAATTTACTTTCCCCCTCCCCAGCTCAAATGTACCAGCTGTAATAAATGTACTATCATCCTGACAACAAATACCCAACTCAGTGGAGATCAAAACCTATGTTATTGGTTGAAGGTTACCCAATAGCTTCCCTTAACTGCCTAACGGCATTGTGAGGTTATCTGGATCTCACAGACTACATTGATTCAAGAAGGCAGCTCACCAGCAACTCTTCAAGGGTGACTAGGGATGAATAGTAAATACTGCTCTTGCCAGCATTGCTCAGATCCCATGAATGGTTAAAAAGACCTATTGCAGATTTATTGATAACAAGCATGGGGCTGGATGAACACAGCAGGTCAAGCAGCATCATAGGAGCAGGAAAACTTGACGTTTCGGGCCTAAACCCTTCATCAGAAATGGGGGAGGGGAAGAGGGTTCTGAAATAAATAGGGAGAGAGGGGGAGGCGGATAGAGGATGGATAGAGGAGAGGATAGGTGGAGAGGAGGCAGACAAGTCGAAGAGGCGGGGATGGAGCCAGTAAAGGTGAGTGTAGGTAAGGGGGTAAGGAGGAGATAGGTCAGTCCAGGGAGGATGGACAGGTCAAGGGGGCGAGATGATGTTAGTAGATAGGAGATGGGGGTGTGGCTTGAGGTGAGAGGAAAAACAGGTTAGGGAGGTGGAGATGAGCTGGGCTGGTTTTGGGATGCGGTTGGGGGAGGGGAGATTTTGAAACTTGTGAAATCCACATTGATGCCATTGGGCTGCAGGGTTCCCAGGCTGAATATGATTTGCTGTTCCTGCAGCCTTCGGGTGGCATCACTGTGGCATTGCAGGAGGCCCAGGATGGACATGTCATCTGAGGAATGGGAGGGGGAGTTGAAATGGTTCGCGACTGGGAGGTGCAGTTGTTTGTTGCGAACTGAGCGCAGGTGTTCTGCAAAGCGGTCCCCAAGCCTCCGCTTGGTTTCCCCGATGTAGAGGAAGCCACAACGGGTGCAGCGGATGCAGTATACCACATTGGCAGATGTGCAGGTGAACCTCTGCCTGATGTGGAATGTCTTCTTGGGGCCTGGGATTGGGGTGAGGGAGGAGGTGTGGGGGCAGGTGTAGCACTTCCTGCGGTTACAAGGAAAAGTGCCGGGTGTGGTGGGGCTGGAGGGGAGTGTGGCGCGGACAAGGGAGTCGCGGAGGGAGTGGTCCCTCCGGAAGGCAGATAAGGGTGGGGAGGGAAAGATGTCTTTGGTGGTGGGGTCTGACTGTAGATGGCGGAAGTGTCGGAGGATGATGCGTTGGATCCGGAGGTTGGTGGGGTGGTATGTGAGGACGAGGGGGATTCTTTTTTGATTATTGTTGCGGGGACGGGGCGTGAGGGATGTGTTCCGGGAAATGCGGGAGACACGGTCGAGGGCGTTCTCGACCACTGT
>JAHRHZ010000053.1:3753753-3772311 GCA_024137785.1 Ginglymostoma cirratum | reverse complement strand
CGGGTGGCATCACTGTGGCATTGCAGGAGGCCCAGGATGGACATGTCATCTGAGGAATGGGAGGGGGAGTTGAAATGGTTCGCGACTGGGAGGTGCAGTTGTTTGCTGCGAACTGAGCACAGGTGTTCTGCAAAGTGGTCCCCAAGCCTCCGCTTGGTTTCCCCGATGTAGAGGAAGCCACAACGGGTACAGCGGATGCAGTATACCACATTGGCAGATGTGCAGGTGAACATCTGCCTGATGTGGAAAGTCTTCTTGGGGCCTGGGATTGGGGTGAGGAAGGAGGTGTGGGGGCAGGTGTAGCACTTCCTGCGGTTACAGGGAAAAGTGCCGGGTGTGGTGGGGCTGGAGGGGAGTGTGGAGCGGACAAGGGAGTCACGTAGGGAATGGTCCCTCCGGAAGTCAGATAAGGTTGGGGAGGGAAAAATGTCTTTGGGGGTGGGGTCTGATTGCAGATGGCGGAAGTGTCGGAGGATGATGCGTTGGATCCGGTGGTTGGTGGGGTGGTCTGTGAGGACGAGGGGGATTCTTTTTTGGTTATTGTTGTGGGGACGGGGCGTGAGGGATGTGTTCCGGGAAATGCGGGAGACACGGTCGAGGGCGTTTTCGACCACTGTGGGGGGGGAAGTTGCGGTCCTTGAAGAATGAGGACATTTGAGATGTGCGGGAGTGGAATGTCTCATCCTGGGAGCAGATGCAGCGGAGGCGAAGGAATTGGGAATAGGGGATGGCATTTTTGCAGGAGGGTGGGTGGGAGGAGGTGTATTCCAGGTAGCTGTGGACATCCAGTCCCTATACACCTCTATTCCCCATGCTGATGGCCTAAAGGCCCTCCGCTTCTTCCTGTCCCGCAGAACGGACCAATCCCCCTCCACCAACACCCTCATCCGCCTAGCCGAACTCGTCCTCACCCTCAACATATTTTCTTTCAATTCCTCCCACTTCCTACAGACAAAGGGGGTGGCCATGGGTACCCGCATGGGCCCAAGCTATGCCTGCCTCTTTGTAGGTTATGTGGAACAATCCCTCTTCCGTACCTACACTGGCCCTAAACCCCACCTCTTCCTCTGTTACATTGATGACTGCATCGGCGCCGCCTCGTGCTCCCACGAGGAGCTCGAACAGTTCATCCAATTCACCAACACCTTCCAACCCAACCTGAAGTTCACCTGGACCATCTCCAACACCTCTCTCTCCTTCCTGGACCTGTCTGTCTCCATCTCGGGCAACCACCTAGAAACAGATGTCCATTTCAAGCCTACTGACTCCAGCCCCATGCTTATTATCTCGGATTCTCCAGCATCTGCAGTACCTTTTATCTCTATTGCAGATTTATTTTTGCCTTGGAGAGGTTGTGTTACATTGATGTAGAGGTATGAACAGAGGCGGGTAATTGGATTTTGGAAGCATTTACTGACTTCTTTCTGTTAATGAAAGGGGTCAGCTCTTACAGATACAAAACTGAATTCTGAGGCTGTCCTGTCAGAACAGCAGTTTCGTTGACACAGAGTTAGGTTCAACAAAAAACTGGTTTGAGGTATTACTTGTTAAGTGTTTTGCTTTGTTGGAAGAAACAATTATGCTGCTAATCTGTAATATTTGACAAAGGAACAAATTATAATGATATTATTGGCTTTAATTTATAATTAATAATCACAAAATCAGCGAGGCCACATGATCAAAGTTATAATTGTAAACTAATCTGACAAGTGACATTATTAGACAGAGCAGAATATTTCATTATGTTACATGGGGTCATCATTATCAGAGTATGACTGAGATTTCTATTACAACAGTGTTCTATTTGCGGTGACTCAGCATACAGCAAAGCTTTTAAAGTTGAACCCAACACCCAGCAATGTAAATCCTGCCTTCCTGGAGTTCAACCTGATAGGAAACACTGTGCCCTCTACTGCGTCTGAAGGCAAATTACCTGCCCCATGTGGTTTTGAGTCACACAGTGTCATTAAAATGAACACCAGGTTAACTGCATTGATTGTTTGGATTAGGGCTGTAGATAGAGTGCTATAGTTCAATTGGGCAATCCTGGATTAGGGAAGTTAAAATAAAATCCATATTGCACTGAATGTTAATCACATTGTAAGACTCATAGTTAATATTTATATAAAATATTTATGACATTTTACTAAGTGTAAGGAATAAAATTATTGTATCAAATATTAGTTACCATTCTCAACCTCCTCAATTCAGACCTAAATGCACCAATCAATCTTAGATGAATAAAGATGTTCTTTCTATTGTCATTTCAATCTTGCCGGGTCAAGTGTACAGGCCAGTTCTGGTAATCCAACATCATGAATATGCAGGGATTATGGACACATCTCCTGTTCCATTGGCGTATTAGTGAAAGTGATTTTATTTAACAATGTCACCAACCTTAACCTTCTGAACTGTATCTCCAATCAGTGGTCCCCATACATTCTTTTAGTTGAAGGGTCCTTTTCAAATAGATTTATAGTCTTGGACCCCAATCTAAATTACAATACTGTATAATATTCAATTGGAAAGTGATGTAGAGAGTGAATGTTTCAATAATTTATCAAAACAGATAATTGCCCAGTTTCAAATTGAGAACAATGTCACTGATGAAAATGGTGATGTGTCCAGGCAACCAGGGTTTCCTCCGGGTGCTCTGGTTTCCTCCCACAGTCCAAAGATGTGCAGGCTAGGTGAATTGGCCATGCTAAATTGCCTGTAGTATTCAGGGATGTGTAGATTAGGTTGGTTATAGAGGAATAGGTCTGGGTGGGATGCTTTGAGGATCGGTGTGGACTTGTAGGGCCGAAGGACTTGTTTCCACACTGTCGGGATTCAATGAATCTATGAATGATGAAAAACTAAAAACTGAACTTTTTTTTGTGCAGTTAAGTATTGTATGCTTTTGGTATACAGGCCTAATTAGTTCACAGGTCACATCCGATGCAACTAGCCATTTGCCCGATCAGTATTAATAACATCCATATTTAGATACTTAACGAACCAATGTGACCTCAGCCAACTTTGATTGTATTATGAATCGTGCAGATAATTAACAGCATTACAATATCCTGGAAGAGGCATGCAAGTCAAACTGGCAGCCTTTTTCATGATAAGAAGAAAGAAGCCATCAAAACATTAATTTAGAAACAAGTTAGAAATACTCCGCATTACAATTGCAATCACTCACTATATGAGTCTAAATTGAGTACATCAGAGAACCACAGCAGCAGAAATCAACCGAAGTAAATGCTAGACTTTTGGTGAAATGAGTGGCAGATGCAGCTTGTGTCATTGCAAAAAAAGGTCAAGAATTCAGAAGCTCTGTGAGTGGAAATCTTGTCAGCTACTTGGGCAGAGTTAAGATTAATCATGGCTAATTTATACAAATTTATATAAATGTTCAAACTGTTCCTGCTGTCAACCTTTACCACAGAATGAGAGGATATGATGTAGCTCCATCCTGGATGTTACACAAGGAATAAAGATAGCAGAAACAGAAATACAAACTCCAAAACCAACAGCTGCAGAGGAAGACAGAGCAGCAACAGTCATGTTCTCCTTAGTTATGTGTCACTCCACAGGACAGACATGATGGAGACAGAGATCTAGCTTGATAATGCAATAACCTAAAACAGGAACCAACTTATGGGAAATGACTTTCAAAGAGTTGAAAATCACTTGTGAAACAGAGATTTGGATTTCTGAACAAATTCTGTGAGCACAAAGCTTTTACCAAGGCAGACCACATCTGTTTAGTTTCACTTTTTACAGTTTTTTCACCCTTTCAGCTTTATTGAACAACAATGTCTATTGTGCTCTCTTTTTATTGACCCTGGTGATGGTAGAGGTAAAATGCTACATTAAGTTTGTAACGAAATTACACTGATATCTCACAAATAATCAATATTTAAACATTAGCTACTTGAATGACTGACTTGACAGATTAGCAGTTCGACTTTGAAGTGAGTGGAATCATGTTTCAATCTAACAATACTTTAGATTTAACACCCTAATAACCTAAACATACCAATCCTCTTTCCCCTCCACTTGGCAATTAAAATGATTCTCATGGAAAGCGTTTCCCTCATCCTATATGCTGCCTCACCTGCTGTGTATTTAATATGTGCTAAATACAGCATGCCGAGAAGTGAAAAGATGACTTTGTATGTATGATCCCGAAAGTTCTCTACCAGTGAGGTTTTGCTGGGTGCTAAATTCTAGAATTCATTCCCTAAGCATTTTGGCTTCTCCACATCTCCACCTTTAAAACCTGCCTCATAAACATGTTTGGAAATGTTGTACATGAATTGACAGGAAATGATTGCTATAATTAGTTGGCAACTCCATTATTGTTGCATCACAAAACTGCCAGTACGGTGAACGTTCGATTTTTTCAAAACTCAACAATTCATTTTGTTCCTACAAAGTAACCTGCTTCAGAAAGCCAGTAGGATTGCTTTCAGTACACAATCTGGTTACTTCTTTAAAATATTCAACCAAGTTCAGAAGTCATGTGGTGAGTATCTAGTAACCTGTGTTCGATTCTGATATTGAAAGAGTGTCTCTATTGATTCCACTTTCCAATAAATGTTCAAAAGTTAAACTGATGATTCTGTAATTTCCAGGATCTGGCTTACTATTTCCCATTAGTTTCACTTTCACTCTATCCTATGGAGACAGCCTCTGCTATGATTGAACTATTAAAAATATAAACCCACAAGGATCACAAACTTTTTGTTGTCTTATGCACACTGGAGGTGAATTCCATCAGGCCCAACAACCTAATCAGTTTTGAGATTCCTTCCTCCGTCATGTGTGCATGCTCTCTGCAATTTTTATACTTGATAATTGAACTTTGTCTATTGAGAGAAAACTAATGCCAAATGGCCTTTAGCTAAAGCATGATTATTTGAATTTAACATGATAAAATGTGAGAAGCCTTTGGATGTTAAAAAAGGTGTGATAATAGGAATGTGGGCGTGGTAGTTTGGATAAGCTGAGTGTTGAGTTATGAAGGCTAAGTTGGAGGGTATTAGAGAGGTCAAACCTTAAAATTTTAATAATGAAAGGAAAGGAACAAGGCTGGTGGCAGAAATGCAGCTGAAGTGCAAGATATTGGTGACAGAGAAAATATGAATGAAGAAGTGGAATATTAGAATGCTTTAAAACATTCCTCCATTAGAATCATGGAGTAAAGTTTCAAGCCATTTAAGCAGAGGAGTTCCTACAACAGAGTGGAGGAAATTTGTCTTCTCTGCAGGCAGTCCTTTAGGATGACTTTCTTCCACTCTGGAGTCATGGGTCCTGAGGTGCCTAAACAGTCCAACACTAGATCTGCACACTCTGTCCCAGGTGGGGGAGGCAGGTTATGAACACCCAGGTTGGTGGGATGCTTGAGTCTCTGTGTGCTTCTTCTGCTGTCAGTGCTTGACCCCCGCTCGGTACTATCACAAATGTTCAAACTGGCCGATGCTTTCATGGATGCTCCTTCTCAAGTTTAAGTAATCTTGACTGGAGATTCCCAGGAATCAGTGGGCAGTTCTTTCAAGGAGGTCTGTGAGATCACTGAAAATAAAAAAAAAGAAGCTCTGCTGAGACAGAAAGTGTAAAGCTGATGGTACATTGGTTGCAATATGGGAAGTGCAGCCTTCATTTAACAGTGAGGGTACGAGTATGATCCATTGCTGGATGAGCCTTGTCAGATTCCAAATAGATTGTGCACTTACCACCTCAGTACCAGTGTAATGTGTTATCACTTTCACGTGTCTGAACCATTAACTGAGCTATTGTGTATGTCACAGGGCAATTATAGTTGCCCGTGAAAAATGATCTCTTACAGCGCTGCTATGCTTCGATGACAAGTAATGCTGCTGTCTTTTCTTGTAGGTGCCATGATGCATCATCATGGTGAGCAAACTGATTCATAATATCGCTATCAATTTTTTAATATAAATTATTTCAGTGTTAGGCACCACTGTCGGCTAAGGTCATTCTCTGAATGCAGTTGTTCACAGGTTCATATGGACCAGACGTATTGGAATAATATCGGGATCGGGCTGCACCATCAACATATCTATTTCACAGATTGGGATCTCTCTTTTGACAGCATTGCAAAGAACAGCAGCAGTGCAGTTTTAATTATGTTTTAAAATCAATCTCTATTGAATAATACCTATCTATTTTCAGGTTTAGTTTTAAATCGATCTCTATTGAATAATACTGACCCATTTTCAAGTCCAAAAAAAGGACAGCCACAGGCAGATCATGCAGCAATGTTTCAGTAAATCTTTCGGTATTCAGATTCTTTCACTAAATGGTATTGAGGAACTTTCTTTACTAAAATAATGGATAGCAAATGAAGAAAAGTTCTGAAATTATTAAATGTGAGATGTTTGATTAGAGGAACATTACTGAGAAATTAATTAAGTTGAAGGAAAAGTGAAGAGTACTAAGATTTGACAGAGTATATCTTAGGATGGGAGAGGTAGAAATTACTGAGGCCCAAGATACTAAAATAAGGCAGCTAGGGCATCAGAGGCATGGGGAAAGTATTGCAAAGCTCCATCTGCCCAATGCTGTCCCACCATTGGATGAGTTTCTCGGGGAGGCAGGCTGCCCTGGGGGTTACCTCACTCCATGGAGGTGGGTTGTCAGTCACTCCAATTGCGGCATTAGCAAAGGATCCTCAAGCAGGCTTAACAGGCAGCATTCCTAGCACTGGACACCTCCCTGAGAAATCTGAAGCCCAAAAAAATTAACTCTGACTTTTTCTTCAATGATATTAACTCAGTGGAGAGGGACGACCTAAATTCAGGAACGTAGGAATTAGAAGCAACTTGGATAGACATGAAAAATAATAAAGGCAAGACATCATTTGTGGAGTCTTGCCTGGTCCCCTAGAAGTGACCACAATGTGAACTGGAGTATAAAGGAAGAAATATTTGGAAATTATAAGAATGGTACACCAATAAACATGGGAAATTTTAATCTATGTATAGACAGAAATGAATCAGGTGCGCAAATGTAGCCTAAATAAAGAGTTCGTTGAATGTTTTCAATAGAATAGTTGTTTAAAAAAGCACATTCTACAGCCAGTCAGAGAGCAAGATCTACTATAATATTGTACAGTGAGATAGGATTAATTAATGACTTCGTAGTGAAGAAACCCCTCATAGCAGCATTCATAATATGTTTGTCATTTCAGTTTCATTAGTATGAAGGCAGAGTAGTTAAAGTGAACTGACGTATTAGGTTAAGGAATGGATGATAGAGCATCAGTAGCCGGTATTTCAGAATACACATGATTGATACTTTCTAATGAGAGGAAAAAAAACATCAGTGGAGGACCAAGCATTTGTAGTTAACTGAAAAATAGAGGTAGTGTCAAACATAAAAAAAAAAATCCATTTGTGCAAAGATGAATGTTAGGTCACAGGATTGGACTGAATGTAGGAAGAAGCAATGATTGACTGAAAGATTAATGAGGAGCTAAAATTTAAAATAAAGAGAAAGCTGTCCAGTAATATACAAGCAGATAGTAAGAGTTCCTATAGAGATTTAAAAAGAGGAGTAGTTAAACAAGTGAGCATTAGTGATATAGAAAATGAGTTTTACAAGTAATAAAAGAAAATATGCAGATGACAGATTAATTAACAGGATTTTTGCCTCAGTCTTAATTATAGGGGAAGCAAGTAACATCTTAGAAACAGCTGTTAAACAAAGAAGTGAAAGGAATCCCCATTGAAGAAGTACTGAAAATTTTTTTGGAGCTGCAGGCTGACAATACCATGGATGGTCTTCATTCTTGGATCTTTAAATAAATGGCTAGTAAGATAACTTTTAATTTCCTATTATTTCCTCAGTTCAGGTAAGCTATATTAGATTTGGGGAAAAAAACTGTGTAATTCTTTTATACAAAGGCAAAGGAGAAAGAAAACAGGAAACTACAAGCCAGTTAGCTTAATATTTCGCATGGAAATAATGGAAGAAGCTATGAGTAAAGATGTTATAGCGGAACACTTCGAAAAGTTCAAGGTAGTTCGGCAGAGTCAACATAGTTTAGTGAAAGAAAAGTCAGGTGTAACCAATTCATTGGGCTTCTTTAAGGAAGTAATGTGCTCTGGTTAAAGGGGAACTTCGTGGCAGTACCATGTCAGGACTTCCAGAAAGCATTTGATAAGGCACTTCATCAAAGGTTGTTGTGGAAACTAAAAGGTCATGGTGTAGGGGTTAATATATTGGTATGGATAGACAGTAACAGAATAGAAAAGTTGACATAATTGTATCTTCTCTGACTGGAAAGAGGCAATGAATGGTGTGCCCAGAAGATCAGATGTTATACCATCTATTCATTTTATGTAATGAGTTTGATGAAGGGATGGAAAGTATGGTTGCTGAATTTGCAGAAAACGCATAGATAGATCGGAAAGTAAATTATGAAGTGAACTTAGAATATAGATTAAAAAAGTGAATTGGCAAAGATCTGACATTTGGAGTAAAATGTGTGCAAAATATTGAATTGTTCATTTTTTTCAGGAAAAAATAAAAAGAAAAGCATATTATCATATTGCAGAGGTCAAGTGCAGACAGATCTGTGTGAACTAATGCATGAATTGCAAGCTGTATTAGCATTCAGGTACAGCAAGTAAGCAGGAAAGCTGATGGTATGTTACGGTTTGTGTGAGGGGAATTGAACATGAAAGTAAAGAGGCTACTTTAGTTATACAGGGCAATGGTGTGTCCGTTTTTGAACATTTGTATTCTTAGTTAAGAAAGGATGTAAGAGTTTTGATAATTGTTCAGAAAAATTTTATTGGACTAATGCCTCAAATGGGTGAGTTATTTTTGAGGAAATGTTCAGCAGGATATGTTTGTAACCATTGGAGTTTAGCAGAACAAGATGTGACTTGATTGAATAATTGAACATTAATTATAAAATGTATTTAATGTATTTACCTATAAGTTGTTGTCAATTGAAGACAGAGATGAGGAGAAATCTCTCCTCACAGAGGGTTATGAGAATTTTCAACTGTGTATATTTTTAGGACAGAGATTGGGATATTCTTGATTAGCAAAAAGATGAAAGGTTACCTGTAATAGACAAAAATGTGGCATAATCAAATCCATTGTGATCTTATTGAATGACAGGTCAAGTGGCTTACTCTTGCTCCTAAGTCTTATGTTCATATGAAAATTATTTTAAATTTGAAGAGCTGGAGTTTTCTCCCAGTGCGGTATTATGATTTATTTGACTGATAGTGAATAGCTTTCTCAGTATCACTTCTTTGAATATTGGTGTTGTGCACTAAAGCTAAGCACTGCACTCCAAATGTGGCACAGTTGGAGCACTGTACTATGTACTATTTTAAAGTTAACCACTTCAATCTATAACCTTTTGATCGACTGATAAAATTCAACTTTCTATTTATTTTCCTTCACAGTGACTGCCTACGTCAACTGTCAATTCCAAAAGCACCTCTAAATATCTTTCACCTCAACTCTTGGCTACTTCGACATCATTTATACTGTGCGCTTATTGCTTTTTTTTTTGCCTGAAAGCTGCATTAGCATCCACATATCTGTATTGAATTTCAAAAGTCACAATTTTACCCACTGACAGATTTCATCTCCTTTCATTTGGAATTATTTCACTGTCCCTTCAGTTTAATCTTGTTGATAAACATGACCAATTCACATTCATTTCCCTCATGGCTTGTTTGATTTCTTAACAAACCAGTGCATTAACCATCATTGTATTTCATTGCTTCATCACTTGGAGATTTAAACTTAGAATAAATTCAGGTTTATGATTACCCAATGTTTTTAAGAATATCAAGTATTTCTTTGTTACTTAACTGAAATGTTCCTCTCATTATATTTGCATACTCGTGCAGGCAAGCGGAGAGCATTACATCATGCTTCTGACTTGTGCCTTGCAACTAGTGAACAGGTTTTGGATAGACTGCAGGTAATTTACTTACCACAGATTTCTCAGCCTCTGACCTGCTCTTGTAACCATTGTATTTATATGTCAGGTCCAGTTCAGTTTGTGGTCAATGGGAAGCCCCCAAGATGTTGATAGTGGAGGATGCAGTGATGGTAATGCTGTTGAAAATGCGATTCTCTCCTATTTGAAATAATAGTTGTTTGACGCTCGTTACTTGCTGCCTATCAGCCCAAGCTTAGATATCATCTAAGATTTGCTGTATAAGGATACAGGTTGATTCATTAACAGGGGATTCATGAATGATACTGAATACTATGTGATCATCAGCGAAGTGAATGGACCTACCTACATTTTTGAACTTAGGATGGAGGGAAGGTCATTGATGAATCAACTGAAATTGAGGAAGTCAACTTGGGAAGTCATGCAGTGATGCCCTGGGACAAAGATGATTGACCTCCAATGACATATTGACTCCTTGACACAACATTTGGATATGTGATGCCTCATATCAAGTACAGTCACTTTCAACTCAGCTCTAGAATTCAGTTATTTTGTCTATATTTGAACCAGGTCTACAATGAGGTCAGAAGCTGAGTGGTCCTGATGATTCCCAAATTGTGCATCAATGAACAGGTTATTACTGAGCAAATGCTCCATGAAAGCACTGCTGGCAACCCTTTTTACCGAAGATCAAGAGGAGATCATCAGACATTGGGGCAGAAGTAGTCAATTCAGCCCTTTGAAACAATCTCATTATTCAATGAGGTCATGGCTGATCTGATAATCCTTAACTTCAATTCTCTGCTTCATCTTCGTAACCCTTGATTCCATTTCAGATTGAAAACCCACCTATCTCATCATTGAAAACACTTAACAACCCGACCTTGATAGCTCTCTGTAGCAAAGCATGCTCTAGGTTCACTACCCTCTGAAATTAAGCCATCTCCCACAAGTGGAAACAACATTTCCACATAAAGTCACATCATGAACTTATATGTTTTAATAGCGCTTGTCTCATTCTTCTAACGTCCAATAAATACAGGCCCAACCTACTTAATCTCCTCATAAGAAAATCCCTCCCTATCTGGAATCAATCCAATGACTTTTCTCTGGACTGCCTCTAAAACCAATCCATCTTTTCTTTTCCAAAATTGTTCACAGAAATCCAAGTATGATCTAACGGCCACCTTGAAATGTTTTAACAAGACTTCGCTATTTTTGTACTCCATTTCATTTTATATAAAAGTGAACAGACCAGTTCTCATCCTTATCACCTGCTGAATGTGAATGCTAGCATTTTATGATTTATGCATGAGGAGCTGCAAACACCTCTGTGCTACAGCATTCTGCAGTCTTTGTCTATTTTCATAATATTCAGTTCTTCTATTATTTGTCAAAGTGCATAACCGCACATTTTCCTATCTTGTATTCCATCTGCTAAGTTTTTGCCCACTCACTTTCCCTGACTTTATCCCTCTGCAGACTTCTTGTGTCATCCTCCTTATTTGCCTTCCCACTTGTTTTTGTGTCAGCTACAAAGTTGATTGAAATGTATTCAGATCAATTATCTGGACCATTCATACATGCTGTAAATAATTGTGGCACAATCGGTGGTCTTAGTGGCACCTCACACATTACACGTTGCCAGCCTGAAAATGCTCCCTTTGTCCCTATCCTCTATTAGTTAGCTAACATGGAGGGTAACTAGTGAAACTCCACTATTTAAAATGGAGGTAGAGAGAAAACCATTAATTATAGACCATTTAACTTGACATCATGGGGAAAGTGGTTGAGTACATTACAAAAGATTTAATAACAGGGCACTTGGAAAACAGTGGTAGGATCAGACAGTGTCAGCTTAGATTTATGAAACGGAAATCAGGCTTGACAAATCTGCTGATATTCTTCAAGGAAGTAACTAATAGAGTTGATAAGTGAGAGCCACTGTATGTGGTATATTTTGACTTTCAGAAGGCTCTAGACAAAGTCCGATATTAGAAATTAATGTATGAAATTAAAGCAATGGGATGGGACATTAGTGTATTGGGGTGCATAGAAAACTGGCTAGCAGGCAGGAAACAAAGAGTTGGGAAATAATGGTTCTTTTTCCAAATAGAGGGGAGTGTCTACTGGGGCACCATAGGGTTAGTGTGAGCACCCCAGCTATTCTCAACGTATATTAATGTTTTTGATGAGGAAACTAAATATAATATCCCCAAATTTGTTGATGACACAAAGCTGGGTGGGAAATGAACTGTGAGGAGAATACACAGATGTTTCAGTGTAATTTGGAAAGCTGAGTCAGTGGACAAAAGCATGAGACATATAGTATAAATGGATAAATGTGAGGTTAAAAAAAGCGAAAGAACTGCAGATGCTGTAAATCAGGAACAAAAACAAAGTTATTGGAAAAGCTCAGCAGGCCAGTGAAGAAAAAAATCAGTGTTAACGTTTTGGGTCTGGTGACCCTTCCTCATGTGAGGTTATACTGTTTGGTAGCAAAAACTGTAAGGCATGCTGTGATCTAAATAGCTGCCAATTGACAAAGGGGAATGTGAAAATTACCCGGGTAGTCATAAAAACCATTTTTATTAATTCACTCATGGGATCTGGGCATTGCTGGCTGGACTGCATTTATTGCCCATCCCTAGCTGCCCTTCAAAAGGTGGTGGAGAGCTGCCTTCTTGAATAGCCGCAGTCCATGTGTTGTATGTTGGCCAATAATGTCTTCAGGGAAGGAACTCCAAGATTTTGAACCAGTGACAGTGAAGGAACAGCAATGTATTTCCAAGTCAGAATAATGAGTGGCTTGAAGGAGAATTTGCACATGGTGGTGTTCCCATGTATCTGCTGACCTTGTTGATCTAGATGGAATTTGTTGCAGATTTGGAAGGTACTATCCAAGGATCTTTTCTGCATTTCTGCAGTGCATCTTGTAGAGAATACCCACTGTTTTTACTGAGCATTGGCAGTGGAGGGAGTGAATGCTTGTAGATATGGTGCCAATCAAGTAGGTTGATTTGACCTGGACGATGTCAAGATTGTTGAGTATTCTTGAGATGCACTCTTCCAGGCACATGGGCATATTCCATTGCACTCCTGACTTGTGGCTTGTAAATGATGGATAGGCTTCAGGGAAGCAGGCATTGAGATACTCACCACAGTATTCCTAGCCTTGATTTGCCCTTGTAGCCACTGTACCAAGTCCAGTTGAATTTCTGGTCAACGGTAACCCCCATGATGTTGATAGTTGGGGATTCTCCTTCCAAGCTGAACAAACCCAAAGGTCCCTGGATAACAAAGGAAATAGATATTAAGTAAAGAAGAAAAAGTATGTTAATGACAGTTGTTATATAATAAATACATTTGAGAACCAAGCTGACTGCATAAGATGCAGAAGAGACGTGATGAAGCAAATGTAAGAAGCAAAGAGGAATTATGGAAAAATGAATGGCAGCTAATTTAAAGGGAATTCTCAAAGTCCTTGAAAGTACATCAATAGTAAAAGGATAATAAAAGTAGGGAAGAGTAGGGCTAAATAGGAACCATGGATATAAATTAGTTGAGAGATAGGAAACAGAGTAATGGTCAATGGATACTTTTTGGCTGGAGGCAAATTTGTAGCAGAATTCCCTTTGGAATCGTTGTTTCTTTTTCTGCTATTGATAAATTATCTGGCTCTTAGTAAGCAGGGAACAAATTCAAAGTTTGTAGATGACACAAAACATTGGAGAATTAGAACCTGTAGAACTTCAAAAGGACATTGGAGTAGGTAGATAGGTGGCAAATGAAGTTCAATATGGAGAAATGTATGGTGATAAATTTTGATACAAAGAACATGGAGAGACAACATAAACTAAAGGCTACTTTCTAAAGTGTGTGCGCAGGAACAGGAAGACGTAGCTTGTATGCAAGCCATTAAAGGTGGCAAGACAGGTAGAGGGAGCTGTTAATAAATCGTATGGTATTCAAGGCTCCATTAACAGAACTTAGAGCACAAGATCGGGGAGGCACTCATGAACATATAGAACACACTGACCAGATGTTAGCTTGAGCATTATGCACAGTTTTGGGCACCACACTATATGAAGGATGTGAATGCATTGGAGAGAATGCAAAAGATTTTTCTGAAAGTGGACCCAGGGTGTGACATTTCAATCACAAGAAAAAACTGTTACAGTTTACATCGTTTGCCCTGGAGAGATGAAGGCCAAGAGAAGATTTGACAGATGCGTTCCAAATCATTTGACAGATGTGGGGACTAGCGTGAGTAAATAGGGAGAACTGTTCTGATCACAAATGGATTGAGGATCTGAGGGCACAGATGTGTTTTGCAAAAGAAGAGAAAATGTGACTTGCGAAATAAAAAAAGGTGTTTTAGTACTGCAAGCAGTTAGGGTCTGGAATGCACTGCCTGAACATGCGTAAACGTGTCGAGACATGTTCATTGGAGGCATTCAAAAGGACATTGGACGGTTATCTAAACCAAAACAATGTTAAGACATATGGGGAAATGACAGGAGATTGACACGAAGTTAGAATGGTCAGAGAGTCAGTGTAGACACGATGGGCTGAATGGCCTCCTTCTGCATTGTAACAGTTTTATGGTTTCTCAGTGGTTTTTGAGTTATATTCACATGAGCTCTTGCTCATCATCTCCTTTGCTTTTCATGGGGGATCCAAGGATTTGAAAGCACTTGCCAATTTCCCTAGAGGTCCCTTAACAATTAGCCTGAAACTGAGTTGACGATGCACCCATTTTGATCACTTCCCCAAAAAGTTAGTTCAATGACTTTAAAAAGATGGATGTGATTAAGCAGGACTCCATCTCAATGTCTGAACATCAGAATCAGGAAATTAAAACCTTGACTTACAGATAAAAGACACAAGATGTTTTCTAATGTACAATGCCTTTGTCATCATTAGATTATAGGAGCATAACAGTTTGCCCATAGAATCCCTACACTGCAGAAACAGGTCACTTGGTCCAACAAGTCTACACCAACCCTCTGAAGAGCATCCCACCCAGACCCATCCTCCTGTAACCCTACATTTCCCACGGCTAATGCACATATCTACACATCACTGACCACTATGGGCAATTTAGCATGGCCAATCTACGTAATTTGCACATTTTTGGACTTTGGGAGGAAACTGAAGCACCAAGAGGAACGCACAGGAAGACCGCGCAAACTCTACACAGACAGTCACCTGAGGGTAGAATTGAACCCTGGCATTGGGAAGCAGTAATGCTAACCATTGACCCACTGTGCCACCTTTAGTTTGAACTAACCTCCAGTTCATACCGAGCAAAATGAGAAAAGTGAGATAACAAGGTGTGGAGCTGGATGAACACAGCAGGCCAAGCAGCATCATAGGAGCAGGAAAGCGTAGGTAGGGAGGAGTTAGGTCAGTCCAGGAAGGACGGACAGGTCCTACGCTCACCTTTACTGGCTCCATCCCTGCCTCTTTGACTTGTCTGTCTCCTCTCCACCTATCCTCTCCTCTATCCATCTTCTATCTGCCTCCCCCTCTCTCCCTATTTATTTCGGAACCCTCTTCCCCTCCCCCATTTCTGATGAAGGGTCTAGGCCTGAAACGTCAAGCTTTCCTGCTCCTATGATGCTGCTTGGCCTGTTGTGTTCATCCAGCTCCACATCTAGTTATCTCAGATTCTCCAGCATCTGCAGTACCTATTATCTCTGATACAAAAATGAGAAAAGTAACAGGTTTCCCCTTCATGGATGTTATTTGCTGAGTGTGTAGTTTTCCAAGTGAGTCATTTGGTTGGCCTTGTGACAATGGGAGCTAATACTAGACAGTTTGTACACAGTCAAGAGTTGTGCTTTATTCCTGTCTTTCAAAGTGGCTTTCCATATATCATACTTGTACCACAAGCTACTATATAACCAAACATATGAGCGCTGTTGTATTAGTCTGAGAATATGATCTGTATATAGAAGGAAAAGAATAAAAATAGATGGCATTCAACAGGTAAAGAACTGCCTTTACTGGAGTGTGGCTTTGTGCCTTGAATGGTAGGGAACACAAGTATTGTTAATAGAAGTTACACAGAGCAGACACTGATAATACTGAGTATTCTGGAAAAAAAGTACTTCTTGGTTATTTTTGACGTTTCTTGATAACTTCTTCTATCCTTCCTTGGCTGAATGGCAGATCTGGACTCATGTTGACGTTGGGGGTGCGGGGGTACGGAGGTGGAAATACAAAGGAACTGCTCCTAATGGGAGGAATCTTAATATAATTCAATGAAGAGGAAATCTGCAAGTTCAGAGGTCTTGCAGAACTTACAAGCCACCCAATATTTTTGACGTTGTTGAGAGTAAAATCAGGGGTGGGGGGAATCTATTGATATCCCTCATTACTTTAAAATTGCCACTGATTCCAGACATTGCACTAAAGTGATAATTCTTACTCCTGACTTGACTAGTAAATGGATAGTCACACCGCCTCAGCTTTCAATATTCTCCGCCACAGTAAGAACAGTGAATCGCTACTCCAAACTAATGGCTTCTCTATTGCTGTGATGTATTTTTAAAAAAATGATTAGCAATGCATGCGCAAAAGACGTGTGATTGTTAACTCATCTTTTCAGCATTGGTGGTGAACAGTCTATTACTTTGAATCCTTTTTGTTTCAATCATCAAGCAGCCAACTCAATTTAGATCATGAGTATAGGGAAGGAGGAGGTAATTACCTAATTTAGCAGGGAGGTGATGACCTAGTGGTATTATCACTGGACAGCTAATCCAGAGATCCAGGCAATGTTCTGGGGAGTCAAGTTCAAATCCTGCTATGGCAGACAGTGGAATCTGAATTCAATAAAATTAAGAGTCTTGTGATGACCGTGAATCCATTGTTGATTGAAAAACCCATTTGGTTCACCGAAGTCCTTTGGGGAAAAAGACTGCTGTCCTTGTTTGGTCTACATATGACTCCAGTGACCCACAGCAATGTGGTTGACTCTTAACTGCCCTCTGGGCATTTAGGATGGGAAATAAATGCTGATCCAGCCAACAATGCCCTTATCCTGTGAATATTTTTTTTAAAAAATTAACAAGCCTGTGAAAATAAGTATAATTGAAAGCATGGAATAGACACCCAGTAGAAGTAACTGATAACATGTCAATTCATATTCATATAAGAAGTTGGATGGATATTTAGAGATAGTAGAAGGGCCTAGGCCCGAAACACCAGCCTTCCTGCTCCTCTGATGCTGACTGGCCTGCTGTGTTCATCCAGCTCTACACCTTGTTATCTCGAATAGATATTTAGTTGGCTGAGGAGTAAATTTTTTTTGGAATTAACAACTCTGGCCACGGAGACATGGATTACACTCAAACTAAATAAGAATGAAGTTGGGTAAAATGAGCGCAACAAAGCAACAGGATAGGGGCCTGTATAAACAATAAAGCTCCAGAGGACCCATTCTCGAGAGATGACTGGTGGTGGTTTAACCTGAGGGTTACCACACATCAGACAACAGGAGAGGTTGACAAGTTGGGAATTTCATAGTAACCTCAGCTGGTGTGGTAATTGACCCATGCTGTTGTCACACTGGTCACCTGTGTACAGTCCATCCTGAAATTCAGGTCATTGCTACATTAGTTGGGAACTTTAGTCTTTGTGACAATCTGAATAGATTTAGGAGAAGCTGGGTTGTATGGCAGAAGAGTGGTTGTCAACATAGTGACCTGGAAAAATACGCCTGCTTGCTAAAGCAAAATTAGTGGACTATACATAAATAAGACGGTTTTCTAAACAGGTTGAGCTTACTCATAACTAATAAATTCAAGAGATAGAACGTATGAAAAAGGTTAGTGAGAAAATTTATCAGGCATCGACATTCGTTGAGATGATGAGTAGACACAAAGAAGAGTTGCCAGTATATTCAAAGCAAGATGATGTAGTGTTCATATTTAATAATGGGAATAAAATAAAAAAAATTAATGAACTATTAATTTTATTTCAATTCCACATGAAAGGCTGCAAACAGATCTCAGGAGTAAAAAATAAAGGTTGCCCATTCAAAAATAACACAGTAAATTTTTGTCTGCATGGATTTAAACGGGAAAAGAGGGAATTGAAGGATGAATGTTTATTCCTCCCTATCATGTTGGTTAATCTTTCCAACAGGTGACAGCATAAATAAGATCAATAACTTGATCTATTGTGATTTTCAAAAGATTATTGATGAAGTCAGCAGGGCTGAAGTTGGTCTTCAGATGAGACTGATTGTATTGTGGAAAATAATATTTTTTTTCGTAATCAGGTAAGGCACAAAAGGCTTTTATTTTATTGTCACTTATTAACAGTGAAAGACTATTTTCATTCCTAAATTCCAATTGACCTTTCAGGTAATTAAACATGTCTTTAGGAGGTAAACGATTATCATTTTAATCTAAGGTTTCTCACCAGGGAATATCCCAGTTTTGAAAAAAAAGCAGGATATTGGTCTGAAGACCAGAAAGGACAAAGCTTTTTAAACAGGCTGTGTTGCTGATTAGAGATAGTAGGAACTGCAGATGCTGGAGAATCCGAGATAACAAGGTGTAGAGCTGGATGAACACAACAGGCCAAGCAGCATCATA
>JAHRHZ010000053.1:3679265-3753353 GCA_024137785.1 Ginglymostoma cirratum | reverse complement strand
TTGTGTCTGGATCCTTGACTTCCTAACACATAGAACACAATCAGTAAGAATAGATGACAAAACCTCCTCCACGATAATCCTCAATCAAGGTTCCTCGCGGGGCTGCAGACACGTTCCTTATACGCTCACAACAATGTGGTCAAATTCTGCCCCAACTCAATTCACAAGTTTCCTTGTAGGTTGTGTCGCAAACAATGACGAGACAGAGTACAGGAAAGAGACTGAGCGCGCGCTGACATGGTCTAAAGACAACAATCTCTCCATTAATGTCAAACAAATGAGTTGGTTATGGACTTTAGGAAGCACCTGTCTGTATTAATGCGGCTGAAGTGGAAATTGTCCAGAGCATCAAGTTCCTGGGAGTGATGATCACCAACAATCTTTTGGTCCACCCATGTCGACGCGACGATCAATAAAGCACAACAATGACTCCGCCTTCTTAGGAAGCTACGGAAATTCAGCATTCCCAAAACCAATTTCAGTGTACCAATTTTTATAAATGCACCATAGAAAGCATCCAATTTGGATGCATCACAGCATGTTATGGCAACTGCTCTTCCCAAGTCCACAAGAAATTACAGAGAGTAGTGAACACAACCCAGTACATCATGCAAACCAGCCTTCCACCCATTGACTCCATCTACACTTCCCACCTCCTCTGGAAAGCAACCAACATAATCAATGACCGTCCCACCGTGGTTATATTCTCTTCCACACTCTTTAATTGGGCAGAACACATAAACGTTTGAATACACATATGAACAGATTCAAGAACAGCTTATTCTCTGATATTTTCAGACTTTTGAATGGACCTCTCAACTGCTAATTCTGATCTCTCTCTGCACCTCTACAGCTGTAACATTGTATTCTGAACTCTGTTCTGCTGCTTTGATGTACTTTGTATGTTACATTCTGCCTGTAGACCATGTAAATCAACACTTTTTACTTTACCTCAGTGCATGTGACAACAATAAATCAAATTGAATCAAATCAAATCAAGCCAAATTGATCATCTAATCGCAGACTCCAAGTTGGCTAAGGAAACAATGACTCTGTTAGTTTGACATAATTAAGGAGACAGCAGAGCCCGCCAGGAGGCTGATCACACATTGTACAACATGCAAGATCAGGATTTCCCATTGTCCCACAACACTAGCTAGATAAGGGGAGGACAAACAGTAAGCATTCAAACAATGCTCTCTGTCCAGAGAACCAATCAAGGCAATTTTTGTTTGTTTTCACCATCTGAGGAAGGTTATTAATTGTTCAACATGAGAAGAATTAGTCATGCTAAACACATACGCAGTTTACAGAAAAGACGTGAGTCCAACAGGATTTTCGGGTCTCTGAAATATTTACAAACAGCTGATAATTGAGCACTGCAGCCATTGCAGTAAAGGTTACCAGGAGCATCAATGCTAATAGTTGAACAGTGTGTTTTGGGACCCTTGGTCTGAACGACATTCCTTTGTCATGATTTTTTTAATGTAATTGATTGGCAGCACTCAGAGTGAGAAGTTATTTCCATAGGGAAACGAGGAAATAGTTCTTTGACTGCGACCTTCAAAGCATGCTAACTGTCAAACTCAAGTGACTACACACTAGAGCATAAAATCCCACTACTCCATTCAAGAAGCTTTTTAACACCTGTTCCTATGCAATCCCAGACAATAAGACGTGCAAATCTGCAAGAAGTAGTGTTCTGGTGAGAGAGTAATCCCTCTCATTGTCTCTTCTTGCTGAGTTTCTCCCTGTTTGAGGTTTTCCTGACAATTTACATGTGCAACATTTCATTGCTTTCACAAGACTTTGCCATTCAGACAGTCCTCCTTTTAAAAGCAACATATTTTAGAATTTAACCAAAAATGTCTACAAATACTTCGGGGTCTGATCCATCATAACGGGGAATATAAGCCAGAATTCAACACATAAGCAACACGGATGTCTTATCTCAAAAGGAAGAACCATTCTCAGTACAAAGCATTATCAATAATAGTAAGGAGAAATCATGGAATTGAAGGCAGCAGTGAGAATTAAAAAAAAGAAGGCTTGAACCAAATGTACATTCGATCAGAAAATAGCATCCAAAAACAAAGACAGCACAGTGTGGAGCTGGAGGAACATAGCAGGTCAGGCAGCATCAGAGGAGCAGGAAAGTTAACATTTTGGGTCAGGACCCTTCTTCAGAAAATGTTCGAATTCAAAACCAAAACTTTTATGTCCAGTTTTATTTTTCCTCAAGTGGTATTGTTAGGAAGGAGAAATGCATGATGAGATAGCATTCATTTAATGCCAAGGAAAACAATTAGCATTGCTGATCAGCTCTCTGTTAAAGAAACCATCTGGTTAGTCAAGTCAACCTCTGGTTATACTCCATTTATACGACTGCATTCAGTTCTGAGTATGGTACCTCATGATGTATTGACCTTGGAGGGGAGAGCATGAAAATTCATTGAATGATGCCATACCACTAAAAGAATTTAATTTTGAGGCAGGTTGTCCATCTGACATTTGCATTTTTTTTAAGTAGAATAGATGCAGGAGCACTCCAGTTTAGGTTTTCAAGGAATATAATGAATCATTTTGCTGGATCAGGAGAAACTGTTTCCTCCAAGCTTGGGATGGGCTCATTTAGGATTAGGAAATGGAAATTCAGAAAAAAGGAGCATTATCTCAGAGCCAGACCAATCATGTATGTGTCCACAAGTGATTCTTGTGGGAATCTGAAACTCTCTTCCACAAAAAAAAACTGCTGTTTATAGCTGGACAAATGGAAAATTGCAATACTTTTGTCAGGAAAGGCCTACGGAACCAATATAGGTAGATGGAGATAAGAGACAGAATAACCATTATCTAATTGAATGGTATAATCCTCTCAAGGGGCTGAAAGGCCTACGTTTGTTCCTATTGCTAAAAGAAATTCAGGCAAATTCTGTAATTGAACACCTGTTCTACCTCATTTTGTCAATCTGGGCTCTCTTATTGAGAGATGAGTGATCACATTTTGTTTAATTTAATTAGAATGCAAATCTCATTTTTTGTCACTCTTCCATTGCTAATTATTTCAGTTACTAATTACATTAAAAATATGATTCAGTTCACCAACTTTATTCCGAATTGATTATTTTAATTAAATGTATACATTGCAACTGTTAACTTTAGTTTTCACTTCAAAGTGATTTTCATCTGCAAAATTTGAGTTATTCAATTCACGTTTTACTGCTGTCGCTTAAAAAAAAACAAAATTGGCCTTTTGGAGTATATTAATCATGTTTTTAGGATGTTAATGTAGCTGGTATATCAAACAGTATAATGCCGCCTTTGTAATCATGAAAATCTCTGCAGACGAGAATTAATTACCAAAGCTAGATAGAAAAAAAAGTCAGGTCTTCAGGGAGATCAGTAAGCTGTAAGATATCAACCAGCTGCAATTACAACCAATTCATTCTGACATCTTCTGGAGACTTTCTTAAATTAATTTTCTGGTTTCCCCTTTTGATATTATTTCACTATTTTACAAGCCTCTGCCTACCACAAAATGTCCTCGAACCAGTTGAAAGGAGAGAAAAAGTCCATGGACTCTTTTCATATCTCATCACGAGAGGGTGACAGATCTTTCTTCTCCTCCAGCTACACTGTGCTGTCAATGTTATGGGTGATTGTGATCTTGCTCATACTGGTTTTCACAATATTCCTACATTCCTAGACCCATATTTAACTGGAAATGGATAGACACTGATTTCTTAATTTTCTTTAGGCTGTAGATGAGGATGCCTTTCAGAGTATGGGTTCTCAGTGCTGAAGATTACTGGATTATACCTGTTTAGTCATGACTGGAATAACATGGATTTCACATAATACAAGATGTCCTCCACCTTGAGTCAATTATGTGCCTTAACTAGCATCCTCACTTGTGAGTCAGAATGCTATAGATTTGGATGCATCTTGAGGGACTTGAATATGTGAACTAGGCAAACATTGCTTTGGAACACAGAGGGAAGGCTGCATTGTTGGTGTTGGCTCTGAGTGAGACAGTTGTGGCTTCCCATCCCATTTCAGAGACATGAAGCAGAATATTCAAAGTGGGTTCAGGAACCTCAAATCTGTATTAATTTGGGATCGAGATGCTGCACCTCAACAGTCTCACTGTTATGATGCTATTTTTACATTGAAATGACAAAATTCATAGGATGTGGGTGACTGTGGCTAGGCCAGCATTCATTACTCACTCCTAATTTGGGTAATTAAAAGTCAACTACATCACTGTGGTTCTGGAGTCACATGTAAGCCAGACCAGCTAAGGATGTCAGTTTCCATCTCTAAAGCTAGGTGTCATCTTCCACCTCACCACCTCTCCCTGTTTTCATATTCTTACTGCCTTGCACTCTCATCAACCCTATTCATTTTAATCTTCCTGAGGAGAAGGATATGGAAGATAGGCAACTTGGGGAAATAAACTGCGACACCTTAAAAATGTCCATATTACAAAGGAGGTGCTGGACATCTTAAATGCATAAAGGTGGATAAATCCCCAGGACCTGATCAGGTGTAACCTAGAACTCTGTGGGAAGTCAGGGAAGTGATTGCTGAGATATTTGTATCATCGATAGCCACAGGTGAGGTGCTGGCAGATTGAAGGTTGACTGACGTGGTGCCACTATTTAAGAAAGGTGGTAAGGAAAAGCCAGGGAGCTATAGACCGGTGACACTGACATCAGTGGTGGGCAAGTTATTGGAAGGAATCCTGAGGGACAGGATTTACATGTATTTGGAAAGACAGGGACTGATTAAGGATAGTCAACATTGCTTTGTGCATGGGAAATCTTGTCTCACTAACTTGATTTAGATTATTGAAGAAGTAATGAAGGAGATTGGTGAAGGGAGAGCAGTTGATGTGATCTATATGGATCAGAAGGGTTTAGGCCCGAAATGTCAAGTTTTCCTGCTCCTATGATGCTGCTTGACCTGCTGTGTTCATCCAGCCCCATGCTTGTGATCTATATGGACTTCAGTGAAACATTCAACAATTTTCCTCATGGTAGACTGATTAGCAAAGTTAGATCACATGGAATACAGATAGAGCTAGCCATTTAGATACAGAACTGGGTTGAAAGTAGAAGACAGAGGGTGGTGGTGGAGGTTTGCTTTTCAGACTGCAGGCCTGTGACCAACGATGTGCCACAAGTATCAGTGCTGGGTCCACTGCTTTTTATCATTTATATCAATGATTTGGATTTGAGCATTGGAGGTATGGTTAACAAGTTTGCGGATGACACCAAAGGTGTAGTGGACAACGAAGAACGTTACCTCAGAGTACAATAGGGCCTTGATCAGATGGGCAAATGGCCCTAGTAGTGGCAGACGGAGTTTAATTTAGATTAATATCGAGGTGCTGCATTCTGAAAAGGCAAATCAGGGGAGGACTTAACACTTAATGGTAGGGTACTGGGAAGTATTGCTGAACAGAGAGACCTTGGCATGCAGGTTCATAGTTCCTTGAAAGTGGAGTCCCAGGTAGACAGGATAGTGAAGGTGGTGTTTGGTATGTTTGCCTTTGTTGGTCAGTGCATTGAGTACAGGAGTTGGGAGGTCCTGTTGTGGCTGTACAAGACATAGGTTAAGCCATTTTTGGAATACTGCATGCAATTCTGGTCTCCCTGCTATTGGAAGGATGTTGTGAAACTTGAAAGAGTTCAGAAAAGATTTACTAGGGTGTTACCAGGGTTGGAGGATTTGAGCTAAAGGGAGAGGCTGCTTACACAGCAAACCCAGCAGATGGATTTCCATCACATTGGCCATGTATCAAAATCAAAAGGGAATAATCACCAACCAAGTTAGAACATACAGCCATGGAGTCTTAGAGCTGTACAGCATGGAAATAAACCCTTCGGTCCAACTCGTCCATGCCAACTAGATAGCCTAGATAAGTCTAGTCCCATTTTCCAGCATTTGGCTTATATCCCTCTAAACTCTTCCTGTTCATATGCCCATCCAGATGCCTTTTAAAATGTTGCAACTGTACGAGCCTCCACCACTTCCTCTGGCAGCACATTCCATACATGCATCACCCTCTGTGAGAAAAAGTTGCCCCTTAGATCCCTTTTAAATCTTTCGCTTCTCACCTTAAACTATTGCCGTCTAGTTTTGGACTCCCCAAACCTGGGGAAAAGACCTTCGCTATTTACCCTATCCATGCCTCTCATGATTTTATAAACCTCTATAAGGTCACCCCTCAGTCTCTGATGCACCAGGAAAAATAGGATCAGCCTATTCAGCCTCTCCCTATAGCTAAACCCTCCAACCCTGGTAACATCCTTGTAAATCTTTTCTGAACCATTTCAAGTTTCACAACATCCTTCCAATAGCAGGGAGACCAGAATTGCATGCAGTATTCCAAAAATGGCTTAACCTATGTCTTGTACAGCCACAACAGGACCTCCCAACTCCTGTACTCAATGCACTGACCAACAAAGGCAAACATACCAAACACCACCTTCACTATCCTGTCTACCTGGGACTCCACTTTCAAGGAACTATGAACCTGCAGTCCAAGGTCTCTCTGTTCAGCAATACTTCCCAGTACCCTACCATTAAGTGTTAAGTCCTTCCCTGGTTTGCCTTTCCAAAATGCAGCATCTCGATATTAATCTAAATTAAACTCCGTCTGCCACTACTTGGCCCGTTTGCCCATCTGATCAAGGCCCTATTGTACTCTGAGGTAATGTTCTTCGCTGTCCACTACACCTTTGGTGTTATCTGCAAACTTGTTAACCATACCTCCAATGCTCAAATCCATTACAGGAAAGATGTGGAAACGTTGGAAAAGGTGAGGAGGAGATTTACAAGGATGTTGCCTGGAATGGAGGGAAGGTCTTACCAGGAAATGTTGAGAGAGCTAGGGCTTTTCTCTTTAGAACGATGAAGGATGAGAGGTGACTTGATAAAGGTGTACAAAGTGATCAGAGGTATAGATAGAGCGGACAACCAGAGACTTTTTCCTAGGGTGGAGGTAGCTATTATGAGGGGGCATAGTTTTAAAGTGAGTGGAGGTAAATATAGGGGAGACGTCAGAGGTAGGTTCTTTACGCAGAGAGTGGTAGGGGCGTGGAATGCATTGCTGGAGAGGGTAGTGGAGTCGGCCTCATTAGGGGCATTTAAGTGGCTATTAGATAGGCATATAGATGATAGTATAAGGTAGGGGTAGAGGTTAGATAGACCTTAGATTTCGAGTAAAAGCTTGTCCAAAGGCAACCTCCAGGAATAGAGGCTTCAGGAGGTGTGCTGCCCATAGAGTATGTGTTTAGGTGTTAGGGAATGTTGGCCAAGGTGCATGCTTGGAGAATATAGCAGCAATTGCAGCTGTCTGGTTGACTTCTATGTCTGGAACTGTTGCCATCTAAGGCTATGTCCACTGCCAAGAAAATAAGAAGATACATCTAAATAAGGTGAGCTTAGATAAAAACGAAATATTTATGTATGCAAACAAGTCCCTCTCCATTCATTGATGAGATTCTCATCTGGTCACTAAAGCCCCTTATCTAAAAGAAATCAGGCATTTTCTTCCCTTAATGTCAATAATCCAATTTATTTCATTCTCACTGCATTTTATCAACTGCTTGACCATTGTCAACGTTGGTCACAGCCTGGGAAATTTCAGCCGATAGAGTTGATGCTACTTTAGCCTCAGGCTTATCCTAGGCCTTAATCAACACATTAGAAAACTGTCCCCAATACACCTTAACTGGCACTGGATTGTCTGCTTTACAAAAATAGGTCATTTGGGTGGTTGGTTTAAAAAGAAGTGAAAAATTCAAGCTGGTATAGTGTAGAATAATTTTTTGAATTTACAACCAAGTCATATTGATGAATTGATGAGGTGCTAGCTATGTATATCCAGCAAATGTCACTTGACTCTGAAATACTTGCTGATGAATGAGTGTTGCAGTTGTCATGCCTTGTGTAAAATAATATAAAAAAAACAAAAACTGTTTGGTGGAACAGACTTCCAGCTGAGACAGAACAGACTAATCCTTCTAAACATGGGCTGGATTTAGCAAGAGATATTTGAGTTAAAATTGGGTGGACAGGCAAATCAGTGAAAATTTTCCATTCCTCAGCAATGACATGCACTTGTGAAAGTTAATAATTCAGCAAAAATAAATCAGTCAGCTATTTACAGTTTATATGGGGTTACGAGCAGAAGTGGTTTCATCAAATAATTAGTTAATGGTCTGCACAAACCTCAATGAAGCCTTTCATGTTTTGAGAGTGTAAAATTAAAGTGGGGCACTGGTTATTTGATCCCATTGTTTTTGCTGTACAACTCTTGGCATTTGAATAATCAGATTCATTGTTTAAAGATGTATGGTTGAACACAGGTCACAAAATTCTACCGGTTCCAGAACAAAGCAGACCAATTTGTTGTAGTTGGGGCAAGTTGTATGCAGGGTTAAAATGTGTTTGTGCTACACATTGTGGTTGATTTTTATCAGGCATCTCACGAATAGCTGAGACATGGAGGGTCAGTAAAATGACAACAGAGGGCAGTTGGCGGCATAGAACATCAGTTGTTCTTGCCGCGTTTTTTTGCAAACAGCAGGTAAATTTTAGAATGGCTGTCCCACACAGGAGCTAAGTGAGCCCCGCAAGTGACCAATTAAGGGCCAGTCCCCACTGCCACTGACATCTTCCTGGCACTTTGGAAGACCGCCTGGTAAATACTGCTGGTGCGCTCTTCTGCTTGGAACTCTGTTGTTCCAAAAGGGGGACCCAAAGCTGCAATGCTGCCTCAGCAACCTCCTAGTCTACCCTTACCAACTCTCCCCTCTTTGCTAAAGCCTGCCTAATTGATCCTGGCACCTTGAAACCCTCTTTAACTGCTTGGGAGGTTAGCCTTCTTCAAAATGTTATTTGCCTTCAGATGCAGTCCCAGCAGTGGCCACTATGCCCATTGGCGCTGCTGAGACTGCTGATCTGCTGACACTGCAATTGGCGAGAAATTCCTGGAAATCAACATTTAAAGTGGCGGCAGTCTCTGCAGAAATCAATTAGTTTCCTTGAATTTAAAAATAAAAGTTAGCCGAGTGGAGATCATTCAATCACTGCTGATTATTGTAAAAATCCAAATCTGATTCATTAATATCATTTAGGGAAGAAGATTTGCTGCCCTAAACTGGTCTGGATAAATAGGTTCATAAACAATCTTCTTGCTCCTTTGATGAATGCACCTTTTAAGTCATCATGTCCTGGAGCGGAACTTGAACCTGGAGCTTCTGAGTTAGAGGCAAGGAAGTTATGACTGCCACAAGATCTCTGCGTATTAGTTATGCAGATCAAAATAAAAACCAGGTGTGAAATTGGAAGGAGCATTGATTAATTTCTGCAATTCATTTACAGATGGTATATATTGAAGCTCATGTAAGTCAGTGGTGGAGAGAATGAATTGTCCTAAGACTTTTCTCTGCCTCTCATTCTTTGATAATCTCTGACAATCCTGGAATTCCAGTCATGAAGGCATTTTTTTTCTGGGTAGAATGGAAAGTTGTGATCTGATCTTTCTTCGTATCCGATGTTACTACTCCATATAGCAATGGAACAGATCTGTAGTTTCGGAGTGCTGCTTGGAAATCTTATTTCTTCTGTGACAGTACTTTGGCTCTTCATTAGAATCAAGATTAGATTTTCTTGTCACAGGTGCTCAAGGATAGGAATACATGAGTACAGTGAAAAGTGTACAAGTCGCCATTCCGTAGTGCCATCTTGGTTACAAAACCAAAATATTTTTAAAAAGCAGAAATAAAAGAAAGCCAAAAGGTAAGAAAAACATCCAGATCTGAACATCTAAGTCTTATATCCATAAAAGTGTTTGGAACACTAATGCAGGTATCCAAGCTAGTCACAGCCTAAAGTCTCAGTCAGCCTGCGAGCCTCAAGTTGATGGCCAGGAGGAGCCACATGCTTGCTGCCGCTGATGATGCCCTGCCTCCACTGATCGCAGATTCACCGTGGACTAAAATCTTAGTTTTTAAGCGTCTGTAGAATGCCCAACATAGCTCTTTGGAAAGCTTTCAGGGCAAATGTTATCATGAATGACAAATGATTGTAGTAACATCTTCTGACCGGAAGAATCAATGTTGTCAGTAATTTTGACTTCTTATTAAAAGGGACTTTCAAAAACCATAATGCGCAACAGGTTTTGCGCCAACTTTTCCAAGCTTTTGTTCCCTGAGCAGTGATCTTTCATGACTAACATGACTAACAGTCTCAAAAAAATATTTTTAAACTGGGAGAAAGTCTCATTGGCGGTCCGTCACAAATGAGGATGACTCTTTCCCACTCACAGGATGAGTCCATAGATGGCTGTACAGAGCAATAAGGCTGCTGCAAGTTCTGTCACACTTGGGGCAGGTGGTGGTCACAGGAAGGTGTGGGTGGGGTATTGGTGTGGCAGTGTGCTCCTTAAGCTAATTTCACCTGGCTTCTATTTTTTTCCAACAGTAAGTCTCGAAGTGCTCAACACCTTCCCAGATGCTCCTCCTTCACTTTGGAGGGTCTTGGTCAGTGATTCCCATATGTATTTAGGAATGCCGCCCTTCACCAGTGAGGCATTGAGGGTATCACTGAAGCACTTCCTCTGTCCACCTGGGGCTCACCTGCTGTTTCAAAGCTGAGAGTAGAACATCTGCTTGGGGAATCTCTTGACAGTCAAGTAGATGAAGTGCTCAGCCCATCACAGCCAATCAAGAGTGGTTGCACCTCGATGCTGGTGATGTTGGCCTTTTCAAAGACGCTGCTGTTGTACAGTCATAGAGTACTATAGCATGGAAATGGGCCCTTCAGCCTCAACTGGTCCATGTTGACCAAAGTGCCCACTCAGCTAGTTCCAGTTGCCCACATTTGGTCCATATCCCTCTAAACCCTTCCCATCCGTGTACCTATCCTATATAGCTGTTTTATTAAATCTTGCTATTGTACCCGTCTCAACCACTTTCTCTGGCAGCCCATTCCATATACACACCTCTCCCTGCATGAAGAAGTTGTCCCTCAGGTCTTTCTTAAATCTTTACCCTCTTACTTTAAGCCTATGCCCTCTAGTTTTCAATTCCCCATCCCTAGGCATAAGACAATATGTATTCATCCTATCTATGCCCTTCGTGATTTATACACCTCAATAATGTCACCTCTCATTCTCCTATGTTCCAAGGAATAAAGACCTCTCTTGGCCAACTTCTCCCTATAACTTAGGCCTACTAGTCGTGGCAACATCCTTGTAAATCTTCTTTGCACACTTTCCAGTTTAACTATATCTTTCCTATAACTGGGTGACCAAAACTGTACACAATACTCCAAGTGCGGCCTCACCAATGGCTTATACAACTGTAGCATAACATCAAAATCCTCTACTCAATGTCTCGATTGATAAATGCCAGCATGCTAAATACATTCTTCACCACCCTGTCCACCTGTGACACCACTTTCAATGAACTATGTACTACTCCTCAGTCTCTCTGTTCCATAACACTCCTCAGAAACTCACCTTTTCCTGTATAAGTCCTGCCTTGGTTTTATTTTCCAAAGTGCAACACCTCACACTTATCTGTATGGAATTGCATTTGCCAATCCTCAGCCCACTTCCCCATCTGATCAAGATCCCTCTGTAATTTTTGATAACCTTCCTCACTATCAACGATACCTCCTAATTTTGTATCATCTGCAAACTTACTAATCATGCCTTGTACATTCACATCCAGATCAGATAAGCAAATAACAAATAACAAGAGTCCCAGCATCGACCCCTGTGACACATGACTAGTCACAGGCTTCCAGTCCAAGAAACAATCTTCAACCATTATCCTCTGCTTCCTGCCATCAAGCCAATTTTGAATCCAATCAGCTAGCTTTCCCTAGATCCCATGCAACCGAAGTTTCATGACTAGCCTGACACGTGGAACCTTGTCAAAGGCCTTGCTAAACTATATACAGACAACATCTACACTCATCTATCCACTTGGTTACCACTTCGAGAAACTCAAAAAGATTTGTCAGACATGAATTCCCATGCATAAATCCATGCTGACGCTCCCTAATCAGACCTTGAATATTCAAATTTTGGTTTATCTTGTCCCTCAGTATCCTCCTCAATAACTTGCCTACCACTGACGTTAGGATCGCTGACCTGCAGTTCCCTGGCTTGTCTTTGCTACCTTTCTGAAACAATGGAACAAAATTAGCCACCCTCCAGTCTTCCAGAACTTCACCAGTGGCTAAAGATGAAGCAAAAATCTCTGCAAGGGCCTCTGCAATTTCATCCCTAGCCTCCCATAAAGTCTGTGGATGGACTTGATCAGGCCCAGGGAATTTATCCACCTTAATGCCCTCTAAGGCTGCAAACACTTCCTGTCTGATTATAATAATGCTGTCCAAAACATCCCCACTTGTTTCCCGTATTTTCTTAGCATCCATGATTTTTTCCTCAGTAAATCCTGAGGAGAAATATTCATTAGAAATCTCCCCATCTCCTGTGGCTCTGCACTTAGGTGGCCATACATGAACTTTAAGGGGACCTATTCTCTCCCTAGCCACCCTTTTATTCTTAATACAGTTATATACTCTTGGGATTATCTTTAATCTCATCTGTCAAATCCATCTCATACCCTCTCTTTGTTATTCTGATTTCCCTCTTAAGTGTCCTCCTACACTTTTTATAGTCATCTCAGGATTCACTTGAGCCCGATAGCTTAAACCCACTGTGTACTTTCTTCTTTTTCCTGACCAGAGCCTCAATATCCCTCATCAGTCAGGGATTCCTAAACCTGCCAGTTTTTCCCTTCACCCTATCGGCATACTGTCCCTGGACTCTTAATATAACACTTTTAAAATCCTCCCATTAGCTAGTCATTCCTTTTCCTTCAAACAGACTCACCCAATTGACCACTGCTCGATCCTGCCTAATGACTCCATAATTGGCCCTGCTATAGTTTAGCACCTTAACCTATGGGCCTGTACTATCTTTTCCATAACTATATTAAAACTAAGAAAGTGCTCTCCAATTGACACTTCAGTCACTTGCCCGACCTCATTTCCTAAGAAGAGGTCCAGTGTTGCACCCTCCCGATTAGGACTGTCTACATGTTGATTTAGGAAATTTTTTTGGACACATTTGACAAGTTCCACCCCATCTGGGCCCTGTACACTCTGGCTGGGAATACAGGGGAAATTAAAATCTTCAAACAATACTACTCTGTTATTCCTCTAGTTTCTGCTGGCTGTTTGGGAATCTACAATACAATCCCAGCAGAGTGACCATCCCCTTCTTGTTTCTAAATTCTAACCATATGACCTCATTTGATGACACCTTAAGAATATCTTCTCTAAGTGCTGTTGATATGTCCACCCTTTCAAAAGGACAACTCTCCGTCCTCGCTTACTTGTACTTCTGTCATGCCTGCAGCTTTTGTATCCTAGAACAATGAGCTATCAGTCCTGCCCTTCTCTCTGCCATGTTTCAGTTACGGCTACAATATCCCAGTCCTCAGAGCCAATCCATGCTCTGAGCTCATCCGCCTTACCAGTCAGGCCTCGTGTTGAAATAACTGCATTTTAAACCAAAGTCTTTTCCCTCCCTTTACTGTGTCCCGGCTATCCTGAATAGTAAACTTGGCCTAGATGGCCCTCTCTTGTTCAGAGTTGCAGCCCCCGGCCAAACTAGTTTAAACCCTTCCGGATAACACTAGCAAATCTCCCCACAAGGATATTGGACCCCTTCCAGTTCAAGCGCAACCCATCCCTCTTGTACAGTTGACCTCTACCCCAGAAGAGATCCCAATGATCAAAGATCTGAAAACTCTGCCCCCTACACTAATTCCTCAGCCACACATTCATCAGGCCTATCTTTCTGCTCCTATCCTCACTGGCATGTGGCACTGGGAGTAATCCGGAGATCACTACCCTTGAGGTCCTGCTTTTTAACTTCTTACCTAACTCCCTATACTCATTCCGCAGGACCCCATCCTTTTGCCTACCTATGTCATTTGTACCAATGTGCACAATGACCTCTGGTTGTTTACACTCCCCCTTCAGAATTTTATGCAACCTCTCAGAGACATCCTTAACCCTTGTACCCGGGAGGTAACACACCACCCCGGTGTCTCTTCTGCAGCCACAGAATCTCCTGTCTGTCTCCCTCACAATCGAGTCTCCTATCAGTATCACACTGTCTGACTGGACCCTTTCCCTCTGAGCATCAGAGCCGGTCACAATGCCACTGACCTGACTGCTGCTGTTACACACTGAAAGATTATCTCCCCCAACAGTATCCAAAGCAGTATACCTGTTATTGATGGGAAAGGGCACAGGGGAACCCTGCACTATCTGCTTTCTCCCATTACCTCTTCTGGTGGTCACCCAGCTACGTGCAGCCTGCACCTTAGGAGCGACCATGTCACTATAGCGTTTATCAATGATGTTCTCCGCACTCCAGATGATCCTGGGTGCATCCAGCTTCAGCTCCAGTTCCCTAACGCGGTCTGTCAGGAGCTGCAGCCGGGTGCACTTCTCATAGGTGTCGCCACCAGGGACACTGGAAGTCTCCCTCATCTCCCACATTGTGCAAGAGGAGCATGCCACTGCCCTATCTACCATCAGTCTAGACAGAAAGAAAGTAGAGTTAAAGAGCCCTTACTTGTACCCCTACTCAGCCTCCTCACACCAAAATCTCTTGAGCAAAGGCCTCAGCACTTCAACTCTAATATTGGCCCACTCTCTTAATAGCTGTTCCCTTGTACACCTTTATCTTGCTAGTTATCCTCACAGAGCCCTTTTTCTTTTGGTCAGAGGAGGAGGAGGAGGAGGAGGAAGGAGGGAGGAGGGAGGAAACACCAACGTAGTGGTTCAGGTTTTACCACAACTTGACACCAAGTTATGTCTGGCCTGCTGGACAGGCATACTAACTGTGACAATATTTCCCAGAATTCCACTGTGATAACTCTCTACCACACTCTGATTCACTACCTTTCTTTGCCATCTCATGAGGGTGTCCTGCAGAGATCTCCTATACAGTTGTGATGACTGTGTCAATATCTCCCAGAATTCCACTGTGATGACTCTCAGCTGTCCTCTGATTCATTGATGTTGGTGTGTTTTTTTTTTCCAACAGATTGTGAGAACTTCTCCTCGGAGAAAGTATCTTACTCGTTTTAGGGAATTTTAAGGCACTTTTAAGCAAAACTTTTATTTGAGTGGAGATTCTATTTTTAGATATACTTAGATAATCTGAGATACTTTTAGATATTCTTGAGTAGTTGTAAGTAGAATCACACTGCTTTCTGTTAGATTTGGTATTACACCTTTCAACTATTTTTGGCGTAGCTGTTTACTTATCCACTCAAAGTGTTTTTCTTGTTGATTTCAATGAATATAATTGTAAAATTAGTAAATTGTCAAACTGAAACATTACAACTGAATCCAATCCTACTCTTTTATACACACTGTACATGGAGAAATATATATTCTGAAGGGATTCATCCCAGACCCTTAAAATATCAGGGACATTTATAGCATGGCCAAAACTTATCAAACTTAAGCAGGTCATTTGGCAGAAGGCAAGATTCTTGGGTAGTTTCTTCTTTTATTGGTTAGTTATGTGGGATCCTATAGACACAAGACTAACCTTTTGTGGGATTGACAAAATAAATCTCAGCAGACAGAAGTTATCAGGGAAATTCGTCCAATCTATATTAACTCTAAAGAAAAATAATAAGCTCTGAATCACTTCAAGTCAAACAACCACAATAGGAGACTGAAGATGTTCAGCATGATCAATGATTTGAGAGGGTTAAGCTATACATGACTCCACAGGTCAAAAGCACAGTCAATAAGAAGAAACTGCTTGATCTAAGCATCCAAAGCACGGCTGTAAAAAAGCCCTCTCTCTTCCAGTGACAAAATGAATACCTGATTTGGAAACACAAGATGTAACATGGAAGACATTAATTATTTCAACAAAGCAGAAGTCTTCCAGGACGGAAATGTCAAGATTAAGGACCTCCAGATAAGGTAATGGACAGTAAGAATGTCTCAAACGAACAATGTCCTTCGAGAAGGATATCTAAGAGCTGAAAGATCCTCCTCCTGAGAAATGATCCACAGATCAGAAGCAGGACGAACAGGCTTCAAGCAAGAGGCATACCATTCTTCTAAGTGCTGTGAAATTTGTGAAAGGTTCAGAGTGCCTGCATTTGCAAAGTCAGAGATTTGTGCACTCCACCTAGGAACATGTCACAATAATATATCAAATCAAATCGAAAAAGAAAGGTAGAGTCATAACAAATGTCATATTGAGATATACGTGATTATATCATGAGTTAATTTTGGGAAGAAAAACTTTAGGGGAGATATTGTGTTAGGTCATGGTTCTGAAGTGGCTAATGTACACTTTACATTGACCCAACAATTTGACTGATGTCACACAGAATCTGTGATGGAGACAATAAGTTCAAGTTTAACTTTTAGAATGACTAGATATATCTGTACTTGTTCCCTAAGTCCTAGGGCTTATACGCAATCAAATGTAATTGTACTTGTTGCTTTCATGCAATAAACATTTTTGTTATCTAAGAACAGCATCCTTCAGTAAATACCCTGCAATGGTCAATCCACTGCCACGTATCACTAGACAGGCAGATGACAAAGCCAAAATAAAGGAGGATTGATAGTAGCGAACCACCTCAAACTACGCTTATCCAGTACCACATGCTGGTAGAAGTGGCAAATACCACAAAGTACACCAGAGAGGTTATCTGGAAAACCACACATTTTTCCTTCCAAAGTACAATGCTTCATACTTCTCAACACTAAACTGCATCTGTCATTTTGCCAGTGTGTTTTCTGTCCTCCTGAAGCACATTACTGCTCTGTTTATTTAGTACAAGTTTTATGTCATCTGTAGTCTCTGAAATTATGCTCTTTCTATCCTGATGTGCTTGGTCACTGACCTCCTTCTGTGGCATATATTTTCTGTTTTTAATAAAATTTAGTCTCCATTCGGCCCCTTAAATTCAATGCCCTTCAATGTTTTTTTTAATAAGTCTACTCTGCGATACTTTATCTGACACCTTTTGAAAGGTCATCTAGACATGAATAAAGTACATTGTCCATTATTTCAACAAAATAAATCAATCATGTTGGTCAGACAGGCCTTGCATTTAACAAGTCTTCCTTACCTGTAATTTATTAGCCAATATTTTCAAGTGACAATTGATTTTGGCTGAGATTATTGTATCCATCTTTGAGCATCCACAAATGTTAGTGTGGCATAATTGCCATGTTTATTCCTTTGTTCTTTATGAAACAGTGGTCTAAGCTTTGCAGTCCTCTAGTCCTCTGGCACTGCTGCCACATTTAAGAATATTTAAAAGATGTAGCCAGAGCATCCAATTCGTAAAACTTTTACTGAATGATTATCCAACTCATTAAATTTAATTGTTCAATTCACCCTTATTTCTAAAATGACTCAGGAAATTGTCATGGTTCTAAGATGTCTGAGGCATTAGACACGATGTGACTTTTGGATAGCAATTGTTTTTCTATTCATTTGTGGGATGTGGGTGTTGCTGGCTGGCTAGCATTTCTTGCCTATCCCTCATTGCCCTTGAGAAGGTGGTGGTGAGCTGCCTTCTTGAGCCGCTGCAGTCCTCCTGCTGTGGGTTGACCCACAATGCTATTAGGGAGGGAATTCCATGATTTTGACGCAGCGACAGTGAAGGAATGGCGATATATTTTCAAATCAGGATGGTGAGTGGCTTGGAAGGGAACTTGGAGGTGGTAGTGTTCCCATATGCCTGATGCCCTTGTCCTTCTAGATGGAAGTGATTAAGTCATCTTAAACTATGTTTAGGAAAACAAAAAGTAAAAGGCATACTTAACAATAAAAACAACAGACATTTACAGCTTTATTCAGCTGATCAGGCCAAAGAGCGTCATCATTTTGTACTCCTTCATTGGCAGCAATTTGTCCTGAAAGTTCTACCTCAAGACTTTTCAGAACATGGCTAGGATTAATGTGTAAAACTAAAAACTCATTACATCATTCCAAAGTGGACCTGTTGTAGCATTATTACTGAATTTTTTTATTGGTTTTAGCCACATGTGTATATTGTCACATTACAAAGTACAATGAAACTGTTTACATTATTTCTTCTATTTTGATATTTTAAAAGTCTCATTCATTGCTCAGTTCATGTAAAAATCTTACCAAGAATAGGGGAGATTCAGGTTGCACATAGTACCTGACCACATTTTCTTTTCCACAGATAGAATATCGAATATCTAATTAATATATTTAAAATGTATGCAGAAGTAGTGTCCTACCTCTGAGCGAGAAAGCCAAGGTTCAAATCCCACCCACTCCAGAGATGTTTGATAATTGGCCTGAACAGCTTGATTATAAAGATTTTCATGTTTTTATATGTAATGTAGACTTATTAATACAACTACTGTTTGAGAAATAATTCTTCATTTCTAATTTAAATGAGGGCCACTATTCAATTAGTTAAATGTTTTTGCCCAGTTCCTAATTATTTTGTAATATTTTTTATTCACTTGTGGGATGAGGCCATCATTGACTAACCAGCATTTATTGTCCATCCCTAGTTGCCTATGAGAAGGTGGTAAGTGAGTTGTCTTCTTGAACCACTGCAGTCCATGTGCTGTAGATAGACCCACAATGCCCTAAGGGAGGTTGTCCCAGGAATTTGACCCAGTGTCAGTGAAGGAATAGCAAAATATTTCCATTCAGAATGGTATGAATGGCTTGGAAGGGAAATTGCAGGTGGTGGTATCTGCTGTATCCCAAGTAATTGTTACCTTTCTCCTGATTGGAAACGGTCATTGGTTTGAAAGGTGCTGTCAAAGGATGGTGAATTTCTTAAGTGCACTTATAGATAATACACACTGCTGCTATTGAGCGCAGTGGTGCTTTGGATGTGGTGCCGATCAAGTGGCCTGCTTTGTCCCCGACACTGTCAAGCTTCTTGAGTGTTATTGGAGCTGCACCCATTCTGGCAAGTGAGGAGTATCCCATCATATTCCTGACTTGTGTCTTGTAGATGATGGACAGGCTTTGGGAGTCAGAAGGTGAGATAGCTGCTGCAGTATTTCTAGCTTCCGACCTGCTCTTATAACCATTGTGTTTACATGACTTGTCCAGTTGAGTTTGTGATCAATGGTAAACCCCAGGATGTTGATGGTTATGGATTCAGTGATGCTACCACCATTGAATGTCAAGGGGCAGTACTTAGATTATCTCTATTGGTGATGGTCATAGCCTGGTATTTATGTGGTGTGAACGTTGCTTGCCACTTGTCAGCCCAAGCCTGGATATCATCCAGAAATTGTTGCATTTTATTATGGATTGTTTCAGTACCTGAGAAATCATGAATAGCGCTAAACATTGTGCAATGATTGGCAAATATCCCAACTTCTGAATTATGATGGAGGGATGGTCATTGAAGAAACAGCTCAAGATGGTTGGGCCTAGGACACCACCCTGAGGAACATCTGCAAAGATGTCCTGGAGCTGAAATAACTTAACCATCTTCCGCTGTGCCAGGTATGAGTCCAACCAGTGGAGTTTGCCCCAATTCTCACTGATTCTAGTTTTGCCAAGATGCCACATGCAGTCAAATGTGGCCTTGATGTCAAGGGCTGTCACTCTCACTCACTGTGAATACATGAAGAGAATAGTCTAAAAATATCTGTTACACTAAAACTCTCCACTTATAAACGTCTTCAATTTTATTTCCCTCAGTAATCTAGAATGTATCCTATTCAAATAGGTAAAATAGTTTGAAAACTTTCACTATTTACAAAGATATCCTCTTTGTCTGTTTTCAATCTTATCCGTTTCTATACTGTGTTTTCAATTCTTACTTTGAACGGTGCGTCACTGGCAAGGCAGGCAGTTGTTGTTCAACCCCAATTACCCTTGAAGTGATTTATTTTTGAGTTGGTCTGAAATGGCCTAGAGAGGCAAACATATTTGTTGGATTAGAAGTCACACATAACCACACCGCCCCCATCCCCTCCCCACCCCAGGCAAGGATGGCAAATTTCATTCCCAAAAGGGAATTAGTGAACCAAATGTGTTTTTATGACAGTGGACAAAGGTTACATAATAATAAAACAGTTGTTATTGGATTTTTATATATGTGTGTATTCCACATTTATAGCATTCAGGTATCACCATATGCCATGGGTGGATTTGAACCCATGACCCTACAACATTAGCTTGGTGCTCTACACTATCAATGACATTACCAATATGCCTCCATGCCCCTTTCCTATCCATTTTTATACTGCCATCTCTTTTATTGAGTCAATAAGTGTGTAAATGAAGGGGAAAGCTGGCAATTCTTTACTCAGAGAGTGGTAAGGGCGTAGAATGCCCTGCCTGCCAATGTAGTTAACTCAGCCACATTAGGGGCATTTAAACAGTCCTTGGATAAGCATATGGATGATGATGGGATAGTGTAGGGGGATGGGCTTAGATTAGTTCACAGGTCGGCGCAACATCGAGGGCTGAAGGGCCTGTTCTGCGCTGTATTGTTCTATGTTCTATGTTCTATGTTAATTAGTTCAGCAAGCGCATTAAGGATTGAGTGGACTGTGGGCTCCCTAAACAGTTGTATTCAGGTTGGGGAAGGCTGAGAAATCTCCTTCAGATCATGAAAAATAAAAGCAGAGTTTGGGATTCGAATTGCGTCATGAGAGTTTGAGAAGATTCCTTCTGCAATTCAACCACAGAGGTATATTGCCCAAACTGATTGCAGAAATCTTGCTGACATATATCCTGCCTGATGCAGGACAAGTTAAAGCATCACCAGAGACTGACAGAACAAACTGGTGAAGTACAGGCATGTCTGCAAGTCCTTAACACTACAAAAGTGACACTTCTCACTATTATGACCAGATACTGATATATGAGGAAAGGTTGAATTAATTAAGATTATATTCATTGAAGTTTAGAAGAATGGGATCTGGGGAGATCTCATATATATCTATAACATTTGATCAGGACGAAATAGGGGAAATTGGGGAAGAATGTTCCTGCTGGTGTGGGGCTCCAGCAACAGGCATCACAATTTAAGGATGTGAGGGTAAACTATTTGGGACTGAGATGAAGAGAAATGTATTCACCCAGAGTGTGGTGTGCCCATGGAATTCACCACCGCAGAAAGCGGCCAATGCTAAAACATTGTATGATTTCAAGAAAGAATTGCATATAGCATTTGAAGCTAAAAAAGATCAAAGGATATGAGGGAGATTATTAGTTATCAAATGCAAGAAATAACAATTCAACACAAATACACTCCAATTACAAAGATTAGGAATATGAAGACAGTCCAGAAAAAAAGTTAGAAGAAAGTTATTTCATTTGTGCAGGAATTGGTCTTTGCTGGCTGAACCAATATTTACTGTCCTTCATAACTGCCTTTGAGAATCTGTTGGTGAGCTGTCTTCTTGAACTGCTGTAAATCATTTGTTGTGGGTATATCCACAATGTGATTAGGAATGAGATTCCAAGGCTTTGATTCAATGACACCGAAGAGACAGTATTATATTTCAAAGTCAGGATGGTGACTACTTTATAGGGAAACCTGCAGGTGGTGCTGAAACTGGCTGAGAGTTTGGAAAGTGCTGTCGAAGGAACCTTGATGAATTTCTGCAGTGGGTCTTGTCGATGACATGCGCTGCGACTAATGGATGTCAGTGTTGGAGGAAGTGAATGTTTGAGAATACGGTGCCAATTAAGCAGGCTGCTTTGCTCAAAAAATTTCAAGCTGCTTCTGTGTTGTTGGAGCTTCATTCATCCAGGCAAGTGGAGACCATCCTGTCACAATCCTAACTTGTGTCTTGTAGATGGTGGATAAGCTTTGGTGAGTCAGAAGGTGAGTTAATCATTGCACGCTTCCTAGCCTAGTCTTGTGGAGGTAATCACTTATATGGCTAGTTAGTTTAGTTAATCATGAATTTCCTGACAAAAGGTGAGAAAGAAATAAATACTTAACGCATAAACACACTTCCAGACATACAGTTGTTTTCATCGTCTTGGTCAATATGATCTACTTAGTTCTAATTAGGTCACTTTAAGTTCTGGACAGGAGCCTGCAATCACATTTAATTTCCTGTCAAAGTGGGTAATTTTTAAGTGAAATGTTTGAAGGAGCAAATTCCAGCGGATAATCTGGGTCATGAGTGTTTCCACTAAAGTCAAGGGGTTGTAATCATTCTCGACTGTATTATCTCTTACCATTAGGTCTGCTGACCGCTGGAAAAAAGGGTTTCAATTTGTTGAAAGTGCATTATTTAGGTATTGCTGTACACTAGGAAGCTGCCTAAATGCACAAAGCAAATTGGATAAGCTTGCTGCTATCCGGTTTATTAGCCTTTGAAAGATGGCCAGGGCATTTCCGGGTCCAAATGGCACGACTTGACTCTTGTGGTATTTGTCTGCAGTTATGAAGGCAGACATTTCCTTCATGGAGGCAGCCAAGGGACTATATTTTCTAAGTGTTCTTTAAGTAAATCTATGGTCATCATGTAGGCTGTTTCAACTACCCTAATTACAGAATCTTCCAGCTAGGATATCGGATAGGAGTCAACCCAGGTAACTGCAATGACTGTTCTGTTGTCAGTGCAGGCACTAACAAAACTGGGAAGCTCCAGATAATTTTTGTAGACTCTATTAGTTGGTGATCCAGCATGTAGTTAATCTCTTCTTGAACCGGGGCCATTATTTTCAGAGGCTAGACAATAGGGATGTTGCCTAATGGGAGTGATCTTTCCCATATCGACATCACTTAGACCAGTGGTGAAGCAGCCTGACTCTCATTCAGTCACTCGCTCCCAAGAGTTGCTCTCAGCTACATAGGGAGACTCATTTAGAGATTCCTTCTGTTATTCAAATACCTCTGCTGGATTAATTTCCAAAGCCCTGATACTTGGTGCTCATTAACTAATTTAAGTGGAGTAAAAAGGGTGAACTCATTGAGTGAGTCCTTAGTGACAGAAAGAAACTCACATCCTATGAGTGAATTGAAAAAAAATGTAAAGAAAGTCTAATCTCGTCCTTTATCCCACTCAGGTGCGTGTTTTTTTTTGTTTAAGTTCTGGTCATATCAACCTAGAGTTCACTGTGACCGTGGACAATACAATGAAGAATTTCCTGCTCCTATGATGCTGCTTGGCCTGCTGTGTCCATCCAGCCCCACACCTTGTTATCTATAATGAAGAATTTCACTGGATCATGTCTAGGTTACCGTTGACTGACTGGAATATTTTGGACATTAAATCTGAGTGCTGATCCAATTGGATCCTAGAGTACGGACCATATTGGGTGAAGAATTAAGTCAACTCCCAAACAACTGCTTTGACAGATGTGGTTCTTTGGGGAATAGCCTTGTGGAGCTGTGGCCAACCAAAATGCTGGCTGATGTAGGCTTGAGTTTTGCATATATGAAAAACAGACCTTACAGCATGGTCGCGCGGTGGTCAGCACTGCTACTTCACAACACCAAGGACCTGGGTTCAATTCTGCTCTTGGGCAACTGTCTGTGTGGAGTTTGTACATTCTCCCTGGATCTGTGGGGGTTTCCTCTGGGTCATCCAGTTTCTTCCTACAATGTGCAGGCTAGGTGGATTAGCCATAGGAAATGTAGGTTTGCAGGGATACTGTAGGATGGTGGGCCTGGGTGGAATGCTGTTTAGAGGAGTGGTGTGGAGTCGTTAGGGCAAATTGTCTGCTTCCATGCTGTAGAGATTCTATGACTTAGCTACTAGAATTTTGTCAACCCATCTTTCTCCATAGTACCTCGGTGGCACCACTACCTGAAGGCTCACTGTCCATTGCTCATTTGTCCTCCCCATTTCCTCATCCCATTTTTAATGCAGTAGCAGTCAGGGACTGCTTCTTCCTCAGCTTCAGTGTGGCCAGTATGAGTGAGTGTTTTTAACTTAGCTTGTTGAGCTGCTACCAATAAAGGGAATTTCATTTATTACCTCCATGGGCTCTACAAGACTCAAAAAATGGCTTTAGATATCCAGGCCAGAGGGTCTTCTGATACAGTATCACTTCAGTGTCACATTTTGAAGTTGGCTAGCCAGGGCCTGCATGACTGCACCATCAAGGAAAATAGCAGGAATTTTCTTTTCGCAGTCTCCCTAGACTTATCATCCTTCTTGGAAACAACTTGGGACCTGCCAGGCCATTGCCAAGGGGAAGGTTGGTCGTTTTCAGAGTGGTGCTGACACAAGGTTGCATTCCAGATGCATCCAGTAAAGGGTGATGGCCATGTCAATCCTTTTTACCCTTCTTTAGTTGGATTGTTGAGATGTTTTCCTAGGAAGTGGCAATTCCTCCATGGGGCATAAACCTGCTGAACCTTCTGCCTTCTTGCAGGATGATGGTCATTTGTCCTTCCACCATGACTACTCTGCCCCTGTCTTTTTTCTGTTTGGCATTTCTTATTGTCCTTCACCAAAGGGCAGGAACTGATATTGGTGACCTTTATTGTTATCCCTATGGCTGTATTACAATAGGTACACCCTCATCTTCCACGGTCGAGCATTTTTATCATGCACATAACCGTCTTTCCCATTCTCTCTCTTGTTTCCATTGAGGTTTGTAAGTCTTATTTGATTGATGGGGTACCATTTGACCTTCTCAGGTCATTGTGATGTATATACCACAGGGTTCCCTTCTTTCTCTATGTTATACAGGTCCTTATTCAAACCACTCCTACTCAAGCATAATTCTATAGCATTATTTGTCTAAAAAGAAAAGCAGTAGTAAAATGCTGTGACTTCTTAACTGAGGGAAGTGGCTTAATTTGCCATTTCCTATCCATTGATTTAGGAATTTAGATTTCAAGTTTCAATTATTCTCAAATTTTGAAAGAAAATAATCCAGCCCATGATATTTAATACAACTCAAGCGACTGAACAACCATATACTCTAGAAAGTCCTAAATTCCAATTAACCCTAACAAATACAAAAAGAAATTGAAAGTATGCACTCAGTTTGTGAATTCTATATTCAGAATTAAAATTCCCACATATTATCATAACTGGAATTTCATCTCGGCCTCAATGAAATTCAAGATCTCATTACCTGTGAAGTAAATATTAGTAATTCCTATTAATTCTGGCTCAGACTTACTAACTAAACACAGAACAGCAATCTTGTGCTTTAACCAAGAAAAGATAATGTTATTTCATTTCCCATCCTTTTTTTTAGGCATCCTTTCAAACAACTATAATAAATCAAAAAAAAAGTTGAATGCCACAGTTAACCAAAAACCATTAAACATTTCACTCTTTAGAAAAATCAGAAGATTGTAAAACTTCCCCAGCTTGCCTGCTTTAAGTATTCCGACCCACAGCGTGTTTAAGAGATAACACAAAACCTTGAAATTCTTTAACAGTAATAGAAAACTGAGTTTGTTCCCATTTCTTTTATTCCTCTATAGATTAATTACTGTTTTTGTCACTTCATACAACTTCCAATTCTAAATGTTATCATCATTATTCTTTTCTGCATGCTTCAAAATCTCAAACTCACTCAAACAACTATTTCCCTCAAAATTCTTAATATATTTAAGAGGCAAAGATGCAACAACATAATGAAGAGAGTTAAAAAGAAACAAAGAGAGTCAAAGTTTCAACATTCAACACTCAGCAAAACTGTTCCAACTCTTGACAGGGTTGACTGTTTCCCATGATAGCTGTTTCCATGGAGACATCTAAATACACACATGCCTGATAGTACAGTACTAATAATGCAGGTAGACCCCTCCAACTTTCAACCCAGAAATGTTTCTGACAAACCTGTCTGTACATTTTCATGAGGTTATTAATGGCTGATATCATGGCATCAGCTTCTGCCTGGGGTTAAGCAAGCTCCCCCAGTTTCTGAGTCTTTTGAGTGCCAGTGATGTGGAGAATTTCTTCCTTGACCAACTATAGAGACAGGGTAGTGATGTGCTTCCAAATCTCATCTAGAGAGGGAACTACTGAGGTAATAATTGAGGGTACAAGAGGAAGCATTCCTGGTACATTCTGTGAGGGGTCTGCAATTTCTTCCTCAGAACTCAGGAGCTGCTCATGGGTGAGGTGCTAAACCTTTTTTGGCAGAGCATGTATCCCAAACTGTTGAGGGAAACAAGGAGGAGATGGTAGGATCCCAGTAATTGCAAGTGATTTTCAAATCATCTCTGATCATAGGTGAGGTACCAGAGGACTGGAGGACTGCTACATTATTAAAACAGGGAGGAAAGGTGAAACCAAGAAATTACATGTCAGTATGTCTCGGTGGCGAGGAATGAATTCTGATAAATAGAATATGTCTGCTTTTGGAGAGTCACGGATTAATCAAGCATGGATATGACAAACTTGAGGAGGTAACCAGGCGTGTTGATGACAGTGATGCATTTGATGAGGTCACCTTGGAGTTCAGCAAGGCTTTTGATAAGGTCCCCCTTGGCAGACTGGTTAAGATAGTATGAGTCTATGGGAGCCAAGGCAAAGTTTCATGATGCATCCAAAATTGACTGTGAGGGTAATGATAGACAGAAGCTTCTCTGACTTGAAGTCTTTTACAAATGGGGTTCTGCATGATTCGGTTCTGGGGCCCTTTAGTTTTTGATGTATATTAATGATTTGGACTTAAATTCAGGGTACATAATCAAAAGATTCCCAGGTGGAATGAAAATAGGGTGAAAAATTGTGAAGAGTATAGTTGTAATCTGCAGGAGGATGTTGATAGAGACCTCAGCTGGGCAGAGCAGTGACAAATAGAATTCAACCCTGACAGTGTGGCACAATGGACTTGGGGAGGGCTAACAAGGGAAGGGATTATATTATAAATGGCAGAACACTGGAAAGTACTGAAGATCAGAGGGACTTTGGTGTATGTATCCATAGATCACTAAAGGCAGCAAGGGAGATAGTTAAGATCATTAAGAAGGAATTTGGGATCGCTGAGGCATAGAATACCAGAGTAAGATCATCTGTATAAAATCTGGTTAGGCCACAACTCTTTAGTTTTACTCACCACATTGCTGGAATAATGAGATTATACGAGGAAAGGCACAGAGGACATTTTCCAGGATGCTTCTTGGACTGGAGAATTTAAGCTATGAGAAAAGATTGGATAATATGCAGTTGTCTTCAGTGGAGCAGTGAAAGTTGAGATGGTACCTGACTAACATGTATAAGATTATGAGGGGCATTGGTAAGGTGGATAGGAAGGCGCTTTTCCTTTATCGATTCACGGATGAGGGCGTCGCTGGCTAGGCAGCATTTAGTGTCCGTCCCTAATTGCCCAGAGGGCAGTTAAGAGTCAACCATAATGCTGTGGATCTGGAGTTACGTATAGGCCAGACCAGGTAAGGATGGCAGTTTCCTTCGTAAGAGACGTTAGTGAACCAGATGGCTTTACCATTAATAAAATATCAAAAACCAGGAGACATATGAGATAAGACAAAACGTAAAAACCTAAGAGGAGAGTTGAGTCAAAATTCATTTTTACCAAAGAGTGGTTAGAGTATGGAACTTATTGCCTGAGAGAGTGGTTAAATCAGAAACTCTCAAATGTTTAAGCAGTATTTGGATATTCACCTACATTATCGTAGCCACCAGGAATAAGATTACAGGACAATGAAGCATGTTTGGTTGATATGGAGGTCTCAGCATTCCCACACAAATGGCCTGTCTCCTCCACAGCCAGTTTAAGACCTTTTCCTCCTATGGTTTGAGGATAATGAATGTCACCCAACTCACCATCACCCACCTTTGTCCTTTTTGCTCTATTGTTCAACATTTTGTCCTGCAATGAGACAGAAGGAGGAACTGAGTGAGATGAAAGTTACTGGAAGAGTTATTAATAGTAGTGCAAAAGCCATGATGTCGGTGAGGTGTCCTTCGCAAATAAGTGAGAAGTGCAGAGGGCAAGGTTTAGTAGTTTGGGAGGGTAAGGTGGTGAGAATCATTGAGTAAAGTCATTACATGCAATAGTGAAATTAATAGAACATTAGTCGTGGTGCAAAGTGTGCACAGTTAGAGTGTGTGTGAAATTGCAGGCAGAAATTGTGGCACCTACCTTTATGGTACACAGAAAGTCATTAACCTTTTTTCCACATTGCTGGGCATTGCTCCATACTGGACCCTAAACAAACACTGATGGCTCTCCCTAATCTGGCCAGCAGCGCTTGTTATCATGGCCTCCTTTGGTGGTGCAGATAAAGAGGATGGCCCTCCACCATGCTATCTGTAAGGACCTCCTGGTCAATGATAGTCAAATGGAATTTCAAGCTCCCTTTATCAGGTAAATATCATCCTTTATAATAAGACAAACAGTGAACTGGGGCTTAATATGGTATCCACAATACTAACGTCCCAGCAGTGGCAAGCTCTTCTGTTTGCTACCACATGATTGAATGATAAGGGTGCCATAGATCCCAGAAACCAATTAGTGAGGCACATAGCCATGATTGGAAATCCTCTGTGAAAGTCTTCAAAAAATTACACAGCTAATAAAATAGGAAAAGTCAGCCCCTGAATTGCCCAGATTTTTCAACGATGCTTACAATTCTCACATTTAACTTTTCACCAACTTCCCGCTGATCCACAAGTACATTTTACTCAGATGATCAAATACTAATTTTGGATCCACATCCGTGAATTGATATGGCCAAATTCCAAAGAAAAATTATTGGATTCCAAATATTAACTCTCTCCATAGATGCTGCCAGACCTGCTGAGTGTCGGCAGAAGATTTTATTTTTATTGTAGTATTACATGCTGATTTTGAGTTCATTGATCATATCAAGATAGTTGTGGTGGAATCATTCTCGATCTCAATAGCACATAAACAGGGACAGAAACACTTTGCCTGGATTTATGCTCCTGGTTGAATTGCATGTGTTGTATATCCCTGCATGTGTGTGTTGTGAACTTTTGGGTTTATCTCATCCTGGGCGTCATTTTATAAAAGCTTACATAAAATACTCAGGGGCATTCTAAAATTGTGAAAAGGTATACCAGAAAGGATTTATGATGTTATGGAAAAGTAAGGAATAGATAACAATCCTTGACTCAAAACATGTAGTAGCAAGGGGTGAATTTATTTTTAAAAATATATTTCATACAGAAGATAAATTTGTCAGTGAGATGTCAAAAAGAACTTTACTGCTGCATATCTCAGTGCGCTGTCATGAAATAACATTACAGTTCCTACTGTCTCTGTGAACTGTAGATTGGTGCAAAATTCAAATTTCAACAGACCTCTAAATTATGTATGAAGATTCATGTTTTTGAGTATCATGTGAAGTCTCGGAGTCCTGTCAGCTTGGCTGCAAATTGAGGTAAATTTGCAAAATTTGAATGTTCAATAATATTTGTTTATAAAAGTTGTGATGCTTCATAATTTTCATCTTCTAATTTACATTACTTACACTAGGTTTCTCATTTTAATTATTGCTTTGCATCAAGTTAACCATCTTACTTTGTCGTGCTGCTAAATAATCAACAGTGCATAGCATGTCTTCAATGTGTCCAATGTAGTATAATAGATATTTGCAAGCGTGTTGCCAGGGAGTAACACATCAAAAAGTTCAGACGATGACCTAAAATATTTGAGAGGAGCTTGAATAGTGAGCTGACATTTTCTAAACATCTTGAGATGTTTTATTTGAACAAAGGATCAGTGCCATGTTACGAGGTGTCACTAAGACAAGTGAAATCAGGAAGAGCTTGGATGATATGATGGGAGGAAGTAGAGGCATGTGTTGAGGGGGGGACAAGGACTATGTTGGAGACATTTCAAGGGATAAAGGGGAATTACGTGACTGCATTAAAAGCCATGGGGGTTATTAGCAGTGACCACTACTCTAGTCGACCAACTGGGCATCAGTAATGAGTAATGTTGGGGCTCAGGATGGAAGGGGGAATTTCAATGGGTTCCATATAGGGGGAAAAGGTAGAAATAATAGTGTAATGTAAAAGAGGATGAGGAAGTTCTGCACTGGTACTTGGCAACCAGGAGGAGCCCAAAACCGAGAGTGTGTGCCCTGCCATCACTTGCCATTCAGTAAATGATAACTGCAAATGGAAAGTGGTTTGGATAATACCCAGGGTGGGCAGAGTCAGTGTAATTTTGATGGTGAATATGCAGCCTCTACATTTCTTGGACATTACAGATAGTAACAGGCAAATACATAAATCACTGCAAACTGCAGCTACATTTAATCTGCAATCATTGCATCACTCATGGACTCTTACAGTACAATGATAATGTCCCTACCTCCAAGCAAGAGGCTTGGGTTCAAGTCCCATCTCTTCCAGGCGTATGTAATAACATCTCTGAACAGATCCATTATGAAAATATGTCGCAGTTTTCTTAGGAGATGTCATCAACAGACTTGATCCAAACATTCTGGAGCTGTTATGCAAGAACAGTTTTGGCCCTGTGATGTCCTTTGTCCCTACACTGAAAATTTCTGGCCTTGCTGGTCCTACCAGTTTGTTATCATTACGCCTACTGAGATGAAATCAAAACTCTGTAACAAAGTAAAATTTTGCTGGGAACAACCCTATTTGCCCTTTTAACAGTTAGAAAAATTAAGATGAAAGGCATGTCTATAAGCTTTATTTGTTTTCCTTCCTCATATTCTTTCTTCTTACTTTATCATGTAGCTTAATCTCTGTTGTATCTAACTGTGATAATTTAAGTTTTCTCTTGTATTGGCTTTGTCCAAAAATTAATTGCTCTTTAAAAACCTTACCAATAGTTCTCCCCAAATCTCAGTAAGGTAAGTGCAAATCTCCATTACGGTATTCATGGCACAGAGCAAGAAGGTCCCAGACTGAAACCCAAGTCTTTGCTAATTGTTCAGGTAGACAGTACTTGGTGGTGCTGAAGTTGGCCTGAATGCCCTTTAGAGCTATGGGAGGGAAGAATTAATCACTTTTGATTACTATCCAATGACCCCTGCTGTACAGCATAATCTAATTGTAAAACTGCCTGGTCAATTTCACTAATGAAACTCACTGAGTGATCACTTGAGTGAGTGACTGAGCCAATGGAACTGAACCTAAGAATGAGTCATGACATTTGGGATAAAATGAAGAATTCTATTCAGGGGAGATTTAATTTTCAGTAGAATGATTAATTTGATCAGCAAAATACTATTACAAGGCATATTTTAAAAAATCTGAGCGGCTTTTGAAAACGCTGCTTACCAGTGCAATGTGGGAAATGAGATTTAAGCTTGAAGTGATCTAAATCACACTCAAGATGATTGTGAGATTATATTGCACTTTTTAAGCTCCGGCCTTTACCTCTATGCAGGACAGAGGCAGCAGGTGCACAGGAATACCACTGCCTGCAAACCTGCACCCACCATTCTGACTTGGAGATTTATTGCCATTCCTTCAGTGTTGCAAAGTCAAAGTCCTGGCACACACCATGTATCAGTACATATCAAACTAAGCAGTTCAAAAGGCAGTTGTTTCTCAAGGGAAATGAGGTTCTGAGACTCATTCCAATAAATGAATAAAAATAACATTTAATTTTGATGCAAAAAACATGAATGTGAATGACATTACTAATAATTTGCTCAAGTTTAAAATTCCCCAACATTCTGATCTTCTGAGATGCTGCATCATTTCGCTAGCAAAAAAAAAAGACTCCAGTAGGTTTAATAGACTGAACATATCACAGAGGTGAACAAAGATTGAGGAAAATTCAAAGAAGCTAGGTGGGTTGGACTGGGCTATCGAAAAGAATATCCTCGAAGTCCTATTTTTATTTTTGAATGTTCAATCTTAAATTTAAGTTTCACACTAATGGAAGAAAGATGGGTCACTTGTTTCTGGTGATATTGTCTTCCAGTGAAGTCATTACCTTATTTAACATAATGGTCCCATGGAACCAGACCCTTAGAAATGTTACTTCACCTGCCTCCCCCACTCCAGGCATACACCCTCACCACTTTATCTCTTTATCTCCCCCTACCCCCACATCCAGTCCTGTAGAAGGGTAATACTTGAAACATTGACTGCTCCTTTCCTCTAGATGCTGCCCGGCCTGCTGTGTTCTTCCAGCCTCCTGCTTGACTACCTTGGATACTAGCATCTGCAGTTATTTTTTGTTTCTAATCGAGGATTATAACTGATCAGTTTGTCATGACAGGCTACTATTTAGGGCTATTTATCTGATTACGCCCTAAAATAAAAAAAGCTATGCATCAAGAGAACAGGAAATTTTGCAAGTTCAGGATTTAAATATCTGCATGTATTATTGCCAATGTTCCTGTCGGTCATATGTAACAACCAGAAAGTCTCTGTGTTTGTCAAACACAAGGAAGATCCTTTAAGTTACCCAGGTGTGCTGGAGCAGTTAAAACAATTAAAATATCTGTCACTTAAATAAATCATTCATGCACTTTAAAATAAAATCAGAGGTAATAATGAATATTGGTGCACCACATTTAACCTTTTTACCTTAAATGGGTTGAAGCCAATATAAATAAGAGGAGCACTGGTGTATTAAGTGGTCGAATGCAAACATCATTATTAACAAGGTAGAATGTGTTTTGTGCTAAACTCCTGTCATGGGAACAGGAAGAAATCCCATTGCAGATATATTCCAAATAAATGTTGAGAGAGTTGGAAAATGGGTGTCCAAAAAGTATAGTTCAAAGCACAGGATAGGTTTGGAATTTGAAGAAAGGAGTTTTATAAATTTTATATTTTGGAACTGCTCTTGTTTGAAATTCAGTGAGAAAGCAGTAAAATCACTCGGCATAATCAACTGGTAAGACATCCCTCTGCAAATTTCCTTCTCTTCACATTTTATGTTTAAATGTTGGTGGGGAAGCAAGGCTTTGCAAGCCATTTAGTTTATCATCTTTCACCACTACCTCCACTGACCTTAGAAACCTCCAGCCAAGAGATGATATTAGTTCCAGGGTAACCGTGAAAAATATCCACTGTGGTTGTACGAAAGGCAAATGTCCCTCAAATGGGATCTTCTCCGTCCATACAGACCACCCCCCCAAAACACACACACACACACACACACACACACACACACACACACACACACAGACACACACACACACACACACACACAAACATTTCATCTGTCATTTTTAAATCCCCTCTCCCTTTCCAGGTGCCACAATAGGTACGTGTAATGAACTTATTGCTGGTTTTTCCACGAAGATAGCAACAGGCTGGAACTTTGACATTTCATGACTAATGAGCACCGATCTAGGAAAACAAAACACACATGGGCAAAGCACCGAGCAGATGTAGAATTGTATTTTTTTAAGTAGAGATTTTTGGATGTGGACATCCCTGGCTGGGCCAACATTTATTATCCATCCCTACTTGCCCTTGAGAAGGTGGTGGTGAGCTGCCTTCTTGAACTGTGCTGTGGGTAGACCTACAATACCGAAAGGAAAGGATTTCCAGGATTTTGGCCCAATGACAATGAAGGAACAGTGGCATATTTCCAAGTCAGGACGGTTTGGATGAGATCTTGCAGGTTTTGGTGATCACATAAATCTTCTGTCCATGTCTTCCAGTTAGAAGTGGTCATGGTTTTGAACCGTGCTGTCTAAGGAACATTGATGAATTTCTGCAGTGCAGCTTATAGATGTGCACCCCGGGGCAACTAAAGCATCATTGTTGGAGGGGCTGAATGCTTATGGATGTTGTGCCCATCGTAGGCTGTTTTGTTTGGATGATGTCAAGCTTCTTGAGTGTTGTTGGAGCTGCAATCAGCCAATCAAGTGGGGAATATTCCATCAAACTCCTGATGGTGACTTGCTGCACAGGCTTTGGAAAGTCAGGAGGTGAGTTACTCGCTGCAGGAATTCTAGCCTCTGACCACACGGACTGAGCCATAGTTTCTGCATGGCTAGTCCCATTCAGTTTCTGGTCAATGGTAACTCCCAGGATCTTGATAGTGAGGATTTCAGTGATGGTAATGCCATTGAATGTCTCAGGGCAATAGTTAGATTCTCTGCTTTGGATGTGGTCATTACTTGGCAGTTACATGGCACGAACATTACTTGTCACTTGTCACTTGTCAGCCAAATCTGCATATAAAGCCATAGAGCTGTATGGCGCGGAAACAGACCCTTCAAACCAAGTCATCCATGCCAACGAAATATCCAAAATTAACTTAGTCCCATTTTCCAGCATTTGGTCCCTATCCCTCTAAACCCTTCATGTACTCATCCAGATGCCTTTTAAATGTTATAATTGTACCTTTGGTCTGAGGAGTCAAAACTGGTGATAAGCATTGTTGAATTATCAGTAGGCATCCTCAAATCTGAGAATAGGTTGGAAAATGGGTAATAATGACTTAAAGACAAGATTCCAAAATCAAAGCAAAGGAACTGAGGTGCAATTAGTAAACTGAATGCAGATGTTCAGAGGCTTCAAACACAAAAAATGTAAAAGAATATACAAAGAAGATGGAATATCCTGAAAGAATTTGAAAGCAACAGTTACTTTAAAGTTGCTTTGCATTACTAAAGTAACAGGCTTAGAAAGAGGTGTACATTTTCTCAATGTGTTTCTTCAATGTTGGAACTGTTGCTGCGTGATTATTTCACTGGTATTAGTGGACCATCTGGGTTTTAAACTTTGGCTCTCATTTTACACTAAAGGTAAGCTCCAATTCAAGATTTCACATTTTGTCAAAAGCATGTAGCTTGTGTGATTTTCTGAGGGATTCACAGGGCAATGTGCTAGTGAATGACCAAAGTAATGTGGAATTTGTGAGCAAAATATAAGAGTTCTGTGACATTTATGTATTGACAATAAGGTAAATGGAATATTCCCACCATTTGGCACACCAGAACACCTTCGAGAACACAAATCACTTAATGATGTTGTTACACCTCAATGGAGTAGCACACAGGAAGTCAAGCCCCACTGTGCCCAGATCAGCGAAAAACGTTAAATATTTTATCAAAATTGCAAATAATTCCCCAATTTAAGTGTCTTTTAGATCCAGGTAAACAGAAACATGAATTGTATTCCTGCACTTAATAAGGATTATCACTTAGAGTCAGAGAGTCACAGAGATGTCCAGCATGGAAACAGACCCTTCAGTCCAACTTATCCATGCCAACCAGATATTCTAAATAATTCTAGTCCCATTTGTCAGCATTTGGCCCATATCTCTCTAAACACTTCCTATTTGTGTACCCTTCCAGATGCCTTTTAAATGCTGTAATTGTACCAGCCTCCACCACTTCCTCTGGCAGCTCATTCCATACACTCACCACTCTCTGTGAGAAAAAGTTGCCCCTTAGGTGTTTTGTAAGTCTTTCCCTTCTCACCTTAAACCTATGCTCTCCAGTTTTGGCCTCCCCCACTCTGAGGAAAAGACCCGGCTATTTACCCTATCAGTGCCTCTATAAGGTCACCCCTCAGCCTCCGACTTTCCAGGGAAAATAACCCTGGCCTATTCTGCTCCTCCCTATAGCTCAAACCCTGCAACCCTGGCAACATCCTTGTCAATCTTTCCTGAGCCCTTTCAAGTTTCACAACATCCTTCTTAAAGCAGGGATACCAGAATTGCATGCAGTATTCCAATATTTGCCTACCTAATGTCCTGTACATCCACAATATGACCTCCCAACTCCTACACTCAATGAACTGATTAATAAAAGCAAGCATACCAAATGCCTTCTTCACCATCCTGTTCATGTGTGGACTCCACTTTCAAGGAACTTTGGACCTGCACTCCAATGTCTCTTCATTCAGCAACACTCCCCAGATCTTACCATTAAGAATATAAGTCCTGACCCCATTTGCATTTCCAAAATGCAGCACCTCATATTTATCTAACCTCATTGACTCATCTGATCAAGATCCTGTTGTATTCTGAGATAGCCACCTTTGCTGTCCATGTAACCTCCTATTTGGTGTCATCTGCAAACTTACTAATCATACTTCTTAAGTTCACATCCAAATCATTTATACTAACGATGAAAAGCAATGTACCTAGCACCGATCCATGTGGCACATTACTGGTTACAGGCTTCCAGTCTGAAAAGCAACTCTCCATCACCACCCTCTGTCTCCTACCTTTGAGCTAGCTCTGTATCAAAATGGCTAGCTCTCCTTGTATTCCATGTGATCCAACCTTTCTAACTAGTCTACCATGAGGAACCTTGTCAAACTGAAGTCCATATAGATCATGCCCACTGCTCTGTGCTCATCAATCCTCTTTGCTACTTCTTCAGAAAACTCAATCAAGTTAGTGAGACATAATTTCCAACACACAATGCCTTGTTGACTATCTCTAATGAATCCTTGCTTTTCGTCAGGATTCCATCCAACAACCTGTCCACCACTGATGTCAAGCTCACTGGCCTATAGTTCCCTGGCTTTTCCTTACCACATTTCTTAACTAGTGGCACCACACTAGACAACATCCAGTCTTCCAGCACCTCACATGTAGCTATTGATGATACAACTATCTCAGCAAGGGGACCAGAGTCACTTCCCTAGTTTCCCACAGAGTTCTAGGGTACACCCAATCAGGTCCCAGGGATTTATCCACCTTTAGGCATTTTAAGCCATCCAGCACCTCCTCTTCTGCAATATGGAAATTTTTCACGATATCGTTATTTATTTCCCCATGTTCCATATCTTCAATAGTCTTCTCCAAACTAAACACTGATGCAAAATACTAAACTTGGTATCTCCCCCATCTCATGTGGTTCCACATATAGGCAGCCTTGCTGATCTTTTACGAACTGTATTCTCTCTCTAGTTACCCTTTTGTCCTTAATGTATTGGTAGAATCCCTTTGCATTTTCCTTAACCATATTTGTCAAAGCTATCTCATGTCCCCTTTTTGCCATCCTGATTTCCCTCTTAAGTATACTCCTACTGCCTTTATACATTTCTGGGGATTACTCAATCTCTGCTGTCTACACTTGATACGCTTCCTTCTTTTTCTTGACCAAAAATTCAATTTCTCTAGCCATCCAGCATTGTCTACACCCATCAGCCTTGCCCTTCTCCTTAACAGGAACATATTGTCTCTGGACTCTCCTTATCTTATTTCTGACAAATAAATATATTTTGACTAAACAACAGTAAGCTAAAATTCGAACATTCCCTTATAAAACTCCCCCTGTATACATTTATAAGCAAACAGACAGAAAAAAAGTGGTGTAATGAGTAGAAGGAAAAACTGCAAAGGTAGGTCAATTGTCCCTGTCCGACAGTACTAAGGTAATCCTCTTGGTGCGCTAGGACTTCTCCAGATACTTTCAGGCGTAGAGTGGCTGGTTCACAACTTAAGAAGTCTCTCACTTCTTAGTTAAAAGCCAGCTTATAGCACCTGGTGAGGGAAACTAAACTGGCCTTCTTCAGGCTTTAGGTTTTTTTTATTGCAGAGAGACAGACAATTTCTCCCTTTCTGGAGGTGCAAAGACATTTGGCTATAATGTTCACACCCACAAGCTGTTCAGCAACCTGGTATCCAGTCACATTGTTGTTGGCAGGCAGAAAGCTATTGTCATCAACAACTGGTCATCACTCCATAGACCATTCAGCTACTTGTTGCTCACTTTATACACACTCATTGGTTACAGTTTATCTACAAAAAACCTTCCCCCACTGGATGAAGTGGCATAAACAACATTTACAATAAATTCTAGGAGCTTGTTTTTTAAATGTGCAGCAATCTCTTCAACAATCCTTGGTTTTTTAATCAGTTTTTAATCAATAATCTTTTCACACATAAGTCCACAATCAAAAAAACAGACAAGCTAAAAGACATGATCATTTACAATGTCCACTACTTGTTGGATCTGTGAACAATAAAACAGATTATATACCTTAAGAAAGTTGCCATCATACATGGTTCAGGTTCATGCTTCATGCTACAAAATGTAGCTAAATAACTTGCTGTATATTTACAGGTGGTCTGCATTAGCTCCTGACAAAAGTTAACAGATTTTTCAGCAGTTAACATGTGTAGTTATATTGCAGAACTTACCAGCAAAAAGTACTGAAAGTCTGCAAAATAGCAAGAAGTCAATTGCATAAGCATGTATCAGTAGCTCAAGAGCATTACCCACAGGAACAATAACAGAGAACAAGCCGAATACTAATGCATGTCGGAGAGTGTCTGTGTGAGTTCTGAATTTGTGTAGTAGGCAAACCATATCATGTTCCAACAAAAACAATGAACAACGCCAGCGAAGCCCAACACAAGCTGGAGGAACAACGCCTCATTTTCCGTTTGGGGACCCTACAGCCCTCCAGACTCAATATTGAGTTCGATAATTTTAGGACCTAAACTCTCCCATGTCCCACCCTACACACACACACCAGGCCTTGTTACCACATAGCCTGCCATTACACACCCTCTGTTGTTAGTCACTAATAGTCCCCATTAACAACTATTCACCATCCCAGCCTGATCATTAGCAACTCCTTTGTCTGTCCAACTGTCTTTCTCTCTCTTTGGGCTGTATCCTATCGTTTACTACCTACCCCACGCACCTCCCTATTTCCTGCATATAAACCGACGTTTTCCCAGCCACCATCAGTTCTGAGGAAGGGTCACCGGACCCGAAACGTTAACTCTGTTTTTTTCCTTCACAGGTGCTGCCAGACCTGCTGAGCTTTTCCAGCAATTTTGATTTTGTTCCTGATTTACAGCATCCGCAGTTCTTCCGGTTTCATATTACGTTCCATGTGGCTGTTCAGTCGATGTACACAATAGACACAGTTGATTGGAGTTGAAATACTTGGAAAAAATTTGAGAACATATTTTAAGTCCTTATTCCTGAAGAAGTTACAGTGAATGTTTATGACGTACAGCTAATGGATTTTTGAATTAGAAAGTGTTTTCAATAAGTAGAGGCAGATTAACAATAACAGGGAAGGTGGCAATGTCATTGCATGAGCAATGCAGAGGGCAAGCTAATCATCTAGAGTCATAGGTTCAAATCCCAACATAACTCTATCAATATAATAGCTGGTGAAATTTCAATTTAACTATCATCTTCTTTGAATATAGTCCCTCAGACTAAGGATGACTTTCTTCCACTCCAATGTTGTGAGTGTTGAGGTGGTTAAACAAACTAATGAAGAATCTGTATGCCATGTCATAGATAATGTCCGGAGATGGGAGTTGGTGGCTGGGATGCCTGGACTTTTGCACACTCCTTCCACTGTTTGTAATTGGTCTTCACCTAGGCCTGTTGGAAATGCTAAACATGGTTCACACCTTCAGACCATAAGAGAAAGGAGCAGAATAAGTCCATTTGGCCTTTGAGTCTGCTCCATCATTCGATTGTGATCCTTCTTCACCAGTTTGGGTGTTGATGGGCAGAAGATTCCCACAAGTCTGTAGGGTTGTTGCATTTTCTCAGGGACGACTTGAAGACATATTTTAAGCATTTTCTCTTTGTTTACTGCTTGCCATGTTGGAGCTTATTTTGCAAGGCGGTGTGAGGGAGAAGGCCATGTAAACACAGCTGATTCCCAGTGCCTCCAGTGTGGGATGTTGACCTGGATGATATTGGAATGGTTATTTTGGCAGTTGGAATTGCAAAATGGTGTTCTGGCATCATGTAATATTTCTTCTGGGATTTGAGGTGGCTACTATACAAAAGCCATGTCTCCGATTTGTACAGAAGGACAGACAGAATTGCTACTCAATAGGTCATTAGCTTGGTGTGGGGATTTGAAGTCTTTGTCATTAAACACTGTAAACCTGTCAAGGTCTTTTACACTTCCATTAAGTAATCCCTCAATCTCCATTGTTCTAAGGTGAAAAATATCAGTTCCTCTGAGCTATCCATTTGCCAAATTACCGCATCGCTGGAACTATTCTGGCAAATCTTTTTTCAACCCCTCAAGTATCTTCACATCCTTCCTAAAGAGTGGTGACTGCAATTGGATGCAATACTCCAGTTGTGACTTTATAAGAACTTTATAAAGGTCTGTCATAACTTCTCTGATTTTCTGCTAAATAATACAATTTATGATGATAAAGCTAACATGTGCTGTACTAACTATTCTCTCACTATATCATATCACCACAAAGATCAATGCAGGTAAACCCCACAGATCCTTCCATCCCTGCAGTGCTTAGAATTGTACTGATAAGCAGATCTTGTCCCTCTCTATTCCTTCTGCTAAAATGCAATACCTCATATTTTTCTGTATTAAGAAGTCTGGAACGGTATCCATGAATTCGTTATCGTTTGTAGAAAAAACAAACCTGTCCTTTAATGACCTTTAGGGAAGGAAGCTGTCACCCTTACCTAATCTGGCCTACATGTGACTCCAGATCTACAGCAATGTGGCTGATGCTTAACTGTCCTCTGGGCAATTAAGGATGGGCAACAAATGCTGGCCTAGCCAGCAATGATGCATTGTGTGAAGGAATAAAAATAATTCTATCTGCCATTTGTCTGCCCATTCTGCTAGCCCTATCTGTTGGAGTAATTTGTTACAACCCTCAGTTTTTGCTGCACTACAAGGTTTGCTTTCACAAAATTTGCAAATTTTAATTTTCTGGCTCTGCATTCCTATATCCAAGTCATTGTTGTACATCAAAAACCAATGATTCTTGCACAACCCTTTGGAATTACTCATCTTAAATGAATTGCTGACACTCACAAATAAAGAATGGCTAGCTAGTTACATTACCACCTCTTTGTGGTGTATCTAATCCCAAATCCCAGTCTGAGCGAATATATAATTTTGTAGTTTAATTATCTCCCAAGTGATGTATTGGGCTACCTTTCATCTTCATCTGCTATGGAAGAGCTGACTGTAGTATCTGCTCTTTTCTGACTTTAAAGAGGCTTATTACCACTGGGAGAACAGTGAGCAGTGTTTTACATACATATTTATGCGAGTGCAGGGTAAGAAAAAAAAGGAAGGAATTAAAGGAAGGAGCCAAGGTGAGCAAGAACGGAAATAGGAACACTTAGATGGCACCTAAACATGTCCTCAAACTGTACCAAAATGCAATGAATTGTGCTCTAATGTGTAGTCACTGCCGCCATATGGGCAAATCTAGCCATGTACAGGAAGAGAAATTCTTCACTAGATCACTGATTAGGTATACTGTGACGAAATCTGGAGAGACAGACATCAGGCATCAGGCATTAGGCACTGTTGGATTAGCTGCCATCTTCTTGGCTGGAGAAGTACATCAGATAACAGATAGCAATCCAAGATAGCGCTGAAATTGGAAAATTTTTCATAGATAATGCAGGTAACATCTCCCGTTAAGTGCACATACTTTCATTCTTAAAGGTTAGAGAATAAAAGAACATTAATCCTTATCTGATGTTAGAATATGACCAAATTGTAGTTTATGCACCATCGGCTTCAATTTCTAAAAACATTTGAAAATAGTGCAAAATCATGTGATATAAAGATTCACGTCAAGGATTATAGCTATCATAGCTGCCGTAGTTTGGTGGTAGATCAGAAGTAGTATTTCTTTAGGCACACAAACTATTGTTTTTACAGGCTGCAAAGGCTCAGGTCTCCCTCAGGCAGATATATTTCAATGGATCTTTAATCAAGGTTTAAAGAATTTTTAGTCAAATATACGGGTGGAAACTCAAAGGGCCCTGAACAATATGATCTATGGTGAGAAATCTGAAATAATCACTTGAGAAGTCCGTTGAGATCTGTCTTGATATTCGAAGCAACTAGTTGAAGTTTCAAGATGTCATGACAGGATTCTCACCAGTGAGAGGTGAAATGTTTATTAGCAGAGATTATAATTTGTTATCACGCTCATTAACTGCAAATCTTGCCTCATTAATCATACCATAGCACAGATAGAAGGTAGACACTGAGAATTTCTGGCATGAAAGTTTCAGTAGGAAACCGGGCAACTCCAGGTTTCCTATTGCACCTCGCGACTGTAATTTTGGATGCCTGGCACCAATGTTTCAGAGACCACTCCAGGGCACCAGTCTCATGTACTCTACATCCATGAACGCTGAAGAATGAGAGGCAATGTAGTTGAAGTTTATAAATTGCTAAAAGGGACAGACAGAGTAGATGTAGAGAGTGTATTTCTTCACGTGGGGCAATCTGGAACAATAATTCACAATCTGGAACAAGAATTCACAGATTTAGGATCAAAAACAAAGTGCTGGAAAGCTCAGCAGGTCTGGCAGCATCTGTGAAGGAAAAAACAGAGTTAACGTATCGGGTCCGGTGACCCTTCCTCAGAACTTTTCCAGCAACTTTGTTTTTTTACCTGATTTACAGCATCCACAGTTCTTTCAGTTTTTATCAGGGATTTAGGACAATGGGTAGCAGATTTAAAATAAAGATAAAGGCAAATTACTTCACTTAAAAGTTTGTTCATCTGTGAAATTCACAACCAGAGAGTACGGCAGATGCTGGGACATTAAGTAAATTTAAGGACGTTACACAACACTGTTGACATAATTCTGTACCATACCCTGAAGAAGTCATTTGTTTCTGTCTCCACAGATGCTACAAGATCTGCTGAGTTTCCCCAGAGTTCTATTTTTATTTCAAATTCCCAGCAACTGCATCCTTTTACTTTTATATCTAAGATTTCTTTTAATGTCGGTGACTCTGTTTTATGCATTGGATGTGAGGTAGTAATCTGCAGATCCCCCTATTTGAAGTTTCTCTCTGGCAGACAGACCTTGTTATTTGCCTTGACCTGTCCTTAGTGAGTCTGAATCCTCAGATATTTTTATCACTTACAAATCTAAATCAAAGTGATATTCATAGCATTATATAAAAAAAATAAGTACGAGGCAGTTAAAGGCAATAGACTCATTTCAGGGTTCACACAACTTGCACAAACCACTTGAGCTTTTCCATTGCAGTTAATGACCCAATTTGAATACACTCAATTGTATTACTGCCTTGTAATTCACTTCCAGTTATCGTTTGCTGTCCATGTGACATTATGGTGAGAGAGATGTTGTCATTTTATTAAATGATCATAGTTTTAAGACCGAGGGCTTACTTGATAATATCTGCCCTCTGTCTTGGTACACAACAGTATCATTTTCTGTGATCACTGTGCTCCTTCCTAACTGGTTTAACATTGTGAAGATCAATGACAGACATTGCTATTTCATGTGGTTGACAGGTTTGTTTAAAATTCTTTTGTGCAATGTTGATGTAGTCATTAATCTAGCTGTTATAAAATTCAATGCTGTTGCTTTAAATCAGGACTATTGATGTGCGCATATTTATTGTTGCTTGTGTTCTTCACAGAAAGACAGTTGTCAGAAAATTTAGCCTAAGGGATTTTGTGTGGCTGGATTAACTAGAAGAGGTCAAGATGTTAACATACTGGTTTTCAGAGTTAGATGCTACTGGAGAAGAGTAGTACAACTGAAATACAGCATTATGTGCTAAGTATTACACCTCAAAAAGTGTATAGAAGCCCTGGAAAGCAGATTCACCAGACTGAAATGAGTGTTTAAAAGGCATTAATGATGATGAAACCTTGCATAAACCTGACTGGATTTAATTTGAGTGTAAAACATTATAGAATGAGCAATCAAAGTGTATAAAATGATAAAAGGACTTGATAGGGTAGATAAAACAAGCCTATTTCCTCTGTTGTTAATAAAATGGAGTCCTAATCTTAAAATTAGAGCCACATCAATCAGGAATGAAATCAAAAAAACACGACTTCACATGAAGGGTTGCAGAAATCTGGTGCTTGTTTCTTCCATTCCCAATAAGACTGGGAATTCTGTGTCAATTGAAATGTAGGCAGGTAGGAGTTGCATTGGCTTGGATAGAGGATTGGTCGACCAGCAGAAAGCAAAGATTAGGGGTCAATGGGTGTTTTTCTGGTTGGCGGTCAGTGGCTAGTGGTGTGCCTCAAGGATCAGTGTTGGGACCTCAATTGTTTACAATTTACATAGATGATTTGTAGTTAGGAACTGAGTGTGGAGTGTCAAAATTTGCAGATGACACTAAAGTGAGAGGTAGAGGAAAGTGTGCAGAAGACACTGAAAGTCTGCAGAGGGATATAGATAGTCTAAGTGAGTGGGCAAAGGTCTGGCAGATGGAGTACAATGTTGATAAGCTTGAGGTCATCCATTTTGGTAGGAATGACAGCAAAATGGACTATGTTTTAAATGGTAAAAAAGTTGCAGCACGCTGCTGTGCAAAGGGACTTGTGTGTCCTTGTGCATGAATTGCTGCAGGTGGGATTGCAGGTGCAGCAGGTGATTAAAAAGGCAAATGGAATTTTGTCTGCCATTGCTCGAGGGATGGAGTTTAAAAACAGGGAGGCTATGCTGCAGCTGTATAGGGTCCTGGTGAGGCCACACCTGGAGTACTGTACGCCAGTTTTGGTCTCCTTACTTGAGAAGAGAGATCCTAGCACTGGAGGGGGTGCAGAGGAGATTCACTTGGTTAATTCCAGAGTTGAGAGGGTTGGATTATGAGGAGAGACAGAGTAGACTGGGCTTATAGTCATTGGAATTCAGAAGAATGAGGGGAGATCTTATATAAACATATAAGATTATGAAGGGAATAGATAAAGTGGAGGCAGGGAGGTTGTTTTCACTAGCAGGTGAAACTAGGACTACAGGACATCGCTTTAAAATAAAGGGAAGCAGATGTAGGACTGAGGTCAGGATGAACTTCTTCACCCAAAGGGTTGTGAATCTGTGGAATTCCCTGCCTAGTGAAGTGGTTGAAGCTACCTCACTGAATGTTTTTAAGGCAAGGCTAGATAATTCCCCTACTGTTCAAAAATTTAAGAGTTATGGTGAGTGGAGCTGAGTCTCAAAGATCAGCCGTGATCTTATTGAATGACGGGGCAGGCTCGAGGGGCCAGATGGCCTACTCCTGCTTCTAGTTCTTATGTATCCAGGCCTTCTGGCTGAGAGGTTCCATTGAATCACAAGAACAAGACTGAGAGTTATAGACTGTTAGGTTAATGCTCTATGAAGGCCTGTGTTCAAGTCCCGCCTGCTGTTGGGAGTGTGATATGATATTTCTGAAAATAACTATCAAGGAATATGGGATAAAGGCAGGTAAATTGGGTTGAAGGTTAAACATGATCTAGTTGAATGGTACAATAGCCATGAGGTGATGGATGGACTATCCCTCAGCCTACGTTCTTAATACAAAAACGAAAATCAAATGAGGAGAATTGCATGCCAGTAACAAAGCACACACAATTTTCCTTCAGTTCATGTATGCATGTGCTAACTGCTAAAGGAACTGCTTTGAGAGAAACAACAATGTTCAGTTTAGAAATGACTTAAAACCATGTGCACAGCAACATCTCCAGAGACAGATGGATCCTTGTTGTATTTAAGCATATAATTTACAAGCTACAATTTCCTTAATCTTAGATCTATTGATTTTTAAGATTTTCCAAAGCTACTTTTTTGCCCCAAAACAACAAAATACAATGCATTACATATCATCATGTAACTGGTCTAACAAATGTCTTCGTGATTGATAAATGCTTGTTGTGGAGCCATTGCTCCTTTAATATTTTGTTCTCTCCAAAGATGAATCTTGTAAATTTTGATTAATCACTGGCTGAGTTTTTTTTAATACTGCATAATAATGCATTTTCTTTTGGATTTTGTTTGTTTATTCCTGATACGAGCAACAGGGGGTTAGGGAAGTTGCCCAGAACGGTCAGTTCATTTATCTTCGTGAGAAAAAATCTCCCAATCAGATATCATCGCATGAAGCACTAATTGCTTTACAATTAATTGGCAGTAGACACTTTTAACCAACTGCAGCTGCAATTTGGTATGTGCTGAACAATGGTTAATTATTCTTCTTACAGTTCCACACCTTTCCCATTTCTCTCCTGCTAAATACAGTGTCAAAAGCCATTCCCTGTGTAATGTAATGCAAAGCGAATTAGATTACCACAGTGCAAGTTAACCAGGTAGATCATTCTGTGATCAAGAGGAATTGCAATTAAGATTAATTACTCGTTGCAAAGAACAGTGGTGTAATAATTATCCATTACCAATATAGCTTTTCATTATAAGGAGGAGATGCATGAAATAAGAAAAGATATGCAAATTGTCCAATGGTGTCTTCTCACAGACAGTGGATTACATTGTATTTATACCATTATAAAATATCTCATCCACTTCTTTGAGTTTATAACAACCTCAGATTCAATACTGATTCTGATACTGCTGGTTATAACTAGGAAATTAAAATTGACAATAAAACCATGGGATAGGAATGGAAAAAAATTCAGCCTGGGTTGCTAGTGCTAATAATTGTCAGTGGGCTCTGCTGAAAATGTTTGAATGTGGGTCTGTGTGAGCGTGACAGTAATGTCATTTTGGTGCCTTGCAGTTTCAGTCATCTGTGCTTGTACTTGAACAACAACTTCAAAGAAATACAGACAGGTGTCCTTTGCAACTGTACCCCAGAAAGGAGTAGACATATGGAGGAGAGGAGTTATGGAAAAGTAGTGAGATCAGTTTTGTGAATGACTGTCCTGTAAGATAGGCTGTCCTGATAGATTCCTCAGTGTATGGTGAAACTAGGAGTTTTATTCAGATGACTGTGATTTGACTTTTTTGGTCAGATAGTTGTTACGTGTGGAAATGTCTCGTACAATTCTGTGGTGTCCTTTACAATTAATTTGAAAGGGCAGTAATATAATTTTTGATAAAACTGTAGAATAGAGGGGGCTACTGAGGATTCTGGGAGGAGTCATCTCAGTCACTGCAACTGAGGAGGGGAGCACAGAAGAGCAGGCGTCAGTGATCGGTATAAGGGCAGTCAACAGACCATGTCACTGAGAAGGATTCTAGGAGGAGTCATCTCAGTCACTACCCAGGAGCGAATAAAAGGAAGGCGAGCTTTAGTGCAACAGCCATTTTGAGAAGGGCTGCTTTGTGGTTGAAGTGCTGTTGGAGGTTTAAGTGTAGGCTTAAATAAATACTGGTCTTCGGTGAGGAAGGCAACCAGTACTGAGCTAAGGCAGACAGAGGAGGAGCAAACTACTGCAGCTGCTGAAGACACAAGGGTGAAGGCGAAGAAGAAGGAAGTTTAACCATGAAGTCACAGGCAGCAGGTGAGGGGCTGGTGACTGGTGAGTAGTTTTTCTTCTCTCTTCTTTTCTCTTCACTTTGCTACTGTTGTTAACTTAAGGGTTATGTCATGGCAGGAGAGCAAAGAGTTTAATTCAGAAAGGGAAAATAGAATATGAAAGTAAGCCTGCAGAAAACACAACTGACTGCAAAAGCTTCTACAGATGTGTGAAGAGAAAAAGACGGGTGAAGGCAAACATAGGTCCCTTGCAGTTAGAATCAGGTGAATTCATAATGGGTGACAAAGAGACGGCAGACCTATTGAACAAGTACTTTGGATCCGTCTTCACCACGGAGAACATAAATAACCTTCCAGAAATGCTAGGGGTCAGAAGGTCAAGCATAAAAGAGGAACTAAAAGAAATCCTTATTGGTCAGGAAATTGATGCAATTAAAACCCAATAAATCCCCAGGGCCTGATGCTCTACATCCCAGAGTGCTTAAGGAAGTAAAAATTAAAAGAACTGTGGATGCTGTAAGTCAGGAACAAAAACAAAGTTGCTGGAAAAGCTCAGCAGGTATGGCAGCAGCTGTGAAGGAAAAAACAGAATTAACGCTTCAGGTCTGGTGACCCTTCCTCAGAACTTCCTCAGCTTCTGCAGTTGTGAGGCCACATCTTGAGTCTTATGTGCAATTTTGGTGTCCTAGCCTGAGGAAGGTAATTCTTGCTATTGAGGGAGTCCAGCGATGGCACACCAGACTGATTCCTAAGATGGAGCTGAGGTATGAAAAAAGATTGGATCAACTGGGGTTTGTATTCACTGGAATTTAGAAGAATGGTGGCGGGGATTTGAGAGGGTGAGGTTGTGGTGGTGGGGGTAGTCTTATGGAAACATAAAATCCTGATTGGACTGGACAGGTTAGATGTCCAGTTTCATTGGTCCAATGTTCCAAATGTTGGGGAAGACCAGAACAAGGGCTCATAGTTTAAAAATCAGGGTAAACCATTCAGGACTGAAATGAGGAAGAATTTCTTCACTCAGTTGTAAACCTGTGGAATTATCTCCCACTTGAAGTTGTTGGGGTCAGTTCATTAGATATATTCAAGAGGGAGCTGGATATGGCCCTTGAGGCTAAAGGGATCAAGAGGTATGGGTAGAGGGCAGGAATGGGATACTGAGATAACATGATCAGCCATGATCATGTTGATTGTTGGTGTGGGCTTGATGAGCCAAATGGCCTACTCCTACACTTATTTTCCATATTTCTATGTAATTTCTATGTATTTTGAAGTGAAAGTCACATAGAATGTCAAAATTATAGAATTACAGAAGAGTTTTTGGGAGAAAAGTGATCAGTAATGGGTATTAAAATTAACTGGTCAGTCGAGAGAGATGAAGCATATCCAAAAATTGCAACTTGCATCATCTAGAGGACACTGCAGTACGTGTTTGCGAATGCCATCACCTTTGGGTTCCCCTCTAAGACCCAAACAAATCAACCAGATCTGAACATTTGTCACACTTTCTACATTGTCACTGAAACAAATTTCTTGACTTTTCCAGCCAAGAGCATTCCGAAGGTGCTTTCATGGACTACAACTTCTTCAAAAAGAAGACCCACCATCTTGTGAAAATTATTTAAGGATGAGCAATATGAATTCCATCTAGTCTGCAACAGCCATCTCACAAGGATAAATTCTATAAAAAGAACTTAGTGAGGTACCTCCATTTGCTATCAGCTATTAATGTAAACTCAAGATGTGATTTCTATAATTTCTTGTCCATTTACTTTGTTGACCAAGGACCCATCTGAGATAAGTTTAATGGAAAAAAATCAATGTGTAAATCCAACAAGCTTCTAAAAATAATCATGGCATTATGGATGGGAGGCTTTTTGATGGAAGCATCTTTTGTTTTACAATGCCACATACTTGTTATTAGAACACACCCAATTAAATTGATACACCAGCTACTGAGATCAGATTTTGGGACTGAAAACAGCTCCTCATTAATTTTTCTGTAGGTGTCAGGTATGATTCAGTGAAGCATCCTCACCTCTAATTCAGAATGTCTATGTATTCAAGAGCGTCCCCAGTGAATTGAGTATTAGAGAGTAGGCAGAAACTTCTGTGCAGTACTGAGGGTAGGATGCATGGTTTGAAATTCAGAACGTCAGTAACTCCATCAATGCAGCTTTCTTTTAGCTGTCTGTTATTGTCAAATTCCAACAAACAACATCTTCTTGTAATTTTAAAGAACCTAGTAGATTTGCACATTATCAACTAAACAATCAAAGTGCCCTTATGATAGCGCAGTAATTGGTAACAGGATACCAAATAAATTCCTTTGGCCCAGATGATTAATTTATGGACTAACAATCTGTAAGGTTAGAGATTATATTTTAATATTAAATGTTAAGCTTTCTTACTTTGTTATTTTTCTGGGTTTTTTTTCTCACTTTTAATGAAGACAATCACTGTTCTTTATTTTGTCTCAAATCAAAGAGATACACTATTGATCACACTATTCACTGTGGTGCAAATGTTCTGTTTCTCTCACTGTGTATTATTAGCTGATAATTTCAGTTACAGTGTAAAAACATAATGAACTGAAGGGCACAGTCCTACTTGCTTTGAGATGCCATGCTTCAACAAGATACAATCCTCTAAAATGAAAGCTTACTCATTCTCAGTCATGAAGTTCAAAATCAAATTATCAAAGTGAAATGTTTAAACAAAATTATTTCACAGTCATTCAGTGAAGTGATCAATCACAATGAAACAGTGCCTCACATAATAATTAAGACTCAAGGTTGATATTTGAAATTACTTGGATTCAGTTTTTTTTCTTGGGAATAATTCAGAGAGAGATGATTCAGATTTAAGAAGTGGAGACAGGACAAGGATTACGCTAAAAGTGCTTCTGGGAGCATATGTGATTTATTAAACCACTGAAAGCAAAGTTGTGCTGAAATTTATACCTGTAAAGAAAACAGAAGATATACGTCTTAGTACCACATGCTGAAAGTTATCAAGCTACAGATTACACTAAACACCAAATTAAGCATAGAAAACTTAAAACCATGATCAGGAATCATTAAGCTTCTCAAGCTTCCCATTTTGAAAGTTCCTGCTAATGTGATTATAGCCTCAACTCACCTTCCAGTCTACTTCTCCACAATTACTCTTGATTCTTTGTAGAGAAAAAAAAGTCTAACTCAGCCTAAACACAGTAAAAAATTCAGCTTGTACTAATCCCTAAGGTACAGAATTTGAGAGAATAATGACTTTCCAAGACAGGAAATTCCTCCTCGTTTTCATCTTTAATGAGAAATACCTCATTTTCACAAGGTGCATCCTAATTCACAATTCCCCAATGAGGACAAACATCCCGTCAGCATCTTCGCTATCAAGCTCCCTCATAACCTTAAAGGTTTGATTTCAATCACTTCTCATTTTTCTCAAGTTCAACCTGCTATCTTTTTTCTTTTAAGACAGACCCTTCATCAAAGGAATCAAGAGAATGAACTTCTGAACTGCCACAATTTAAACATATCCATCTTTAAATAAGGCGACAACAGCAACAAAAACAGAAATTGCTGGAAAAGTTCAGCAGGTGTGGCAGCATCTGTGAAAATAAATCAATGACCCTTCCTCAGGACCCTCCACAGATGCTGCCAGACCTGCTGAGCTTTTCCAGCAATTTCTGTTTTTGTTTCTGATTTATAGCATTTGCAGTTCTTTTGTTTTTTAACTATACACAGCTTTTGAGATTTTGTCTCACTAACACAATAACTCTACACATTTACACTGTCTTTCCCTTACAGTAAAGGTTAACATTCCATTTGCCTTCCTAACCACTTCTTGCTAACTGGGGGTACCCAGGTCCTTACATACTGTGGCATTCCTTAGTCTACCTCCATTCAAAATCATTTTCTGTTTTCCTATTCTTCTTATTAGATGTGACAACCTCACATTTTCCTTTTTCTTACTTTAAATATCAAATTTTATTAATTAAACTTATCTATATCACTTTGCTTGCACTATTCACTCACAAATTAACTTCCTATCCATCTTTGTACCATCTTGTGTCTTGATACCAACCTTCAACTAATTCGATTCACTCCGCATGATGTCAAGAAATGGCTGAAGGTACTGGATACAGCAATAACTAAATCCCAACAATATCCCAGCAACGGGAGTCAAGATGTCTCCCTACCCAAGCTGTTCAAATTATAACATAGGCATCTACATGGAATTGTGAAAAATTGCCTTGATATTTCCTATCCACAAGAAATAGGACAAATCTAAACTGATCACTTACTGCTTCATCAATCCACACTTGATCATCAATAAAGTGATGGAAGTGTCATCAACAGTGCTATCAACAGCACCTGCTCAGCAATAACCTACTCATTGACACCTAGTTTGGCTTCTGCCAAGGCCATTCAGCTCCTGACCTCATTATACCCCTAATTCAAACATGTACTGAGGTCAAAATCCCTAAATACCATCCCCAACAGTATTACGAGTGTCCCTATACATAATGGACTGCAACTCAACCATCATTAATGTTGACCCAACCAGCAAAACCTCTATCCCGTGAATGATTTTAATTCTAAAATATAGACTGTAAGTAATTGAGGTCACAGCACCCTGTGACATCCCAATAATTGCTACATTGTAATGGTAAAATATACCGTCATCTACTGGACTATAGAGATTCCTCCTGATTAGAGAGAGTTGACTGGTGGTGGTTTAACTTCAAGGTCACCACACTCAGGTGACGGAAAAAGTTAAGAAGGAGAGTCCTTCATGGCAACCTCAGCTGGTGCGGGATTTGAACCACATTGTTGGCATCACTCTGCATCACAAACTAACTGAGCTAACAATTTGAAATATATTCAAGAGTTCAGATATTTCCCTTGTAAGTGCTCTCTCTAAGTAGAAGTGAATTTATCTGTATTGTGCTGGTTGGCTTGCCATACTTGTAACGTCTACTTCTGCCATAAGTGCCTTTGTGAGCAGCCTGTGGGTGCCATGAACCACACATCACCTGTAACACACCCTACAGTTCCTCAAACCTCATTAAAAATGAATACTGGTCACATTCGTTTGTAATTCCTTTTCCTGTAAATAAAGTGCTGACCCTCTCTGGAGGAAGTGACAATCAGAAAAAATTCAGACATCTGTCAGAATTAAAATATTGTAATCACCAATTTCCTTTCATTCTTGATGTACCTAAAACTCCTAAAATTTCTACGACATCTCAACGCTCATGCGCATTATGAATTTAGAAAGCACATTCCTCCACCCATTTTCCATTCGACAATGAATTTGGACAGTGTGTCGCTTTAGTGTGCTGAGCATTTCTCATTTAAGGCATCCAGAATTCAGAAGTTCCATCGCAATTTTTGAACCTCTCCAGAAACACGTAGGAAAGTACTGGAAAATTTAAATCGGGTTTGCTAGGTAACTTGGCCAAAATATTCACGCTGTAATTGTATGCATTGTTGCCGTTTAGTATTTTGAGAGAGTTTAATAACCACGTTAGCTCCTCAGATGCAAAGTTTGGAATTTTATAACCTTCACTCCCCTGGAGCGGATTAGAAGGTGCAGGGACGAGTGGTTTAAAATTGAGTGGGATGGCAAGGAACACCATATGTGTCATCTACTTATCTGTGCTGGTGTTTGACTTACAGTGTTCAATTTAATAACATGTCCCAATTTCACATTATACACCATCTGCTGATTTCCTGCCCGATCTCACAAACTATCTATATTAGTCTGCAACCTCCTTGTTTCCTCTTCACAGCATATTTTCCTCTCTATCTTAGTGCCAGCCATAAATTTAGTCACTGCGTCTTTGTTCCTTGTGTCACTGTAAAATGCTGAGGCCCAGCTCAAAATACTATGAGGTTCAGCTCATAATATCCTGCCAATCAGACAAAGACCCAATTGTTCATATTCTCTGAGATAAAAGGTACTGCAGATGCTGGAGAATCCGAGATAACAAGGTGTGGGGCTGGATGAACACAGCAGGCCAAGCAGCATCATAGGAGCAGGAAAGCTTGACATTTCGGGCCTAGACCCTTCATCAGAAATGCATTCAGCGTCAAGCTTTCCTGCTCCTACGATGCTGCTTGGCCTGCTGTGTTCATCCAGCCCCACACCTTGTTCATATTCTCTGTTTTTCTGCCAGCTAGGCAATCATCTATCCATATTGGTGCACTACCCCTGATATAGCAAGCTTTGTGCAATGTGACTCATTGTCAAATATCTTCTGAAAATCTAATTACAATATATCAATTGGCTCTCCTTCATCCTTGGTACATATTACTCTTTCAAAAAGTCCCAATAAATTAATTCAATTAAATGTCCTTCCTCCCTTTTGAACGATCAGCTTCATCCTAAAATAATTTAGAAAATCAAACAGGATTTTTTTTTTGCAGCAGCAGTTAGGTAAGGTCTAGAATTCTGTACCTGAGAGTGTGGTAGAGGCAGGTTCAAACAATACATTCAAAAGAAAGTTAGATTGTTATTTGAAATAGGAATATTGTGCAGAGTAATGGAGAGAAGTGAAGTGCTCTTTCTGAGAGCTGATGCAGACATGACAGATCAAATGGCTTCCTTTTGCACCACAGTTATTCTCTGATTGTGTGTACCTCATTTTCTTATCAGCCTCATCAATGGCTCCTCTTCAGCTATTGTGCTGTGACCTACTACATTATTTTTCCATTTTTTGAGTCAATTTTTGCTTTAATCTCCTGTCGAAATTACTGGGTGCACTGTGAATACCAGTTCTGACAATATAATAAACAGAAACAGTCAAAAACAAACAAATGATTCCATAGAAATAAATAAAAAACAATTATTTGCACATTTTAAAGAATTAAAGCAGAATAATGGTTTGCTGACTTTCCCAGAATGGGAAATTAATTTGGTTGCATTTGGAGTCAAACTGAAGATAAAGAAAGATTGTGTATGATGTGATTAATATGGAAAGGCACCAATAGGGAGAAAGGCAATATTTCAAATACATCTTCTAACCAAATGTATTTGAAGCACTTGAAAAATCGACTAAAATGATATTCAACACCTCATATCATCTTCAAATATTGCTGATGCTAGAAATCGGAAATAAAACCAGAAAATGCTGATTACACATCTTCATTGACCTGAAACAATGGGGAGATGGTGCTGTTGTGACAATAACACTGGGTCAGTATTATAAATGCCCTGGTTATTGTACTTTGAGGCCACATTCAAATTCCACTGCAGCTGGTATAATTTAAATGTAATGATTACTCCTTAATTAAAAGCTACTCTCAGTAATAGTGACCATGAAACTCTCATTGTCAATCATAAAAAAAAAGCAAGCCCACAACTAACAGATCAGATCTGAGCTATGTAGCCCTGACACATCCAGTTATGAATGATGGTGGACAATTAAACAAATTATTAGAAGAGATTTCACAAATACTTTCAATGACGGAGGAATGTTACACATCAATGTAAAAGGCAAGGCTAAAGAATTTACAATGCTTCTTCACCCAGGAGTGCCAAGTGAATGATTCATTTTGGCCTCCTTTTGAGCTCCAGGGCATCACAGATGTCAGTTTTCAACTAATTCAATTCATTTCATGTGATCCCAAGAAAAGTTGAATGTACTGAATAATGCAAAGACTGCAAGCTTTGACAATTTCATGGCAATAGTACTGAAGACTTGTACTGCAGAAATTGCCACACCCTTAGCCAAGATGTTATTGTACAGGTACAACATAGCAAATGCAACTTTCTTTGCTGTGAGGAGCTCGAGCAAAACTGAAGTCAAATAAGAATCATGGGCAATCCTTCACTGATTGGAGTCATTACGTGATACAGAGGAAAAATGTTGTTGTAGTTGGAGGTCAGTCATCTCTGTTCCAGAAACTCGCTGCAAGTATTCCTTAGAGTTATTGAGAGATATTTTGCACAGATCTGGAGAAGACGGGACTTGAATTCAGGCCTCTGGGCTCAGATTTAGGGACACTGCCACTGTACCATAAGATCCTTTATTCTGCAGGTTGCTATAGTAGGCTGAATCATTGTCAGCTGTTTCTTCAAGGACAGAATTGGGGATGTTCGCTAATGATTGCGCAATGTTCCGAATCATTCACAACTCCTCAGGCACTGAAGCAGTATGCGTCCATATGTAGCAAGGCCGGGACTAGATTCAGTTTTAGGCGATGAGTGGCAAGTAACATGTATGACATACAAATGACCATCTCAACAGGAGAGAATCTGACCATTACCCTTGATTTTTAGTGGCATTACCGTTGATGATACTTCATTATCAGCATTCTGGGGGTTACCATTGACCACAAACTGAACTGCACTAGCTTTTTTTTTTAATATATTTGTTCCTGATATGTAGCATCACTGACCAAACAAGGAATTATTACCCATCACTACTACCATTGAGAAGATGAGCTTTCTTCTAGAAATGTTAGTGTAGATATATCCATAATGCTGTTCGGAACAGAGGTCCAGGGTTTTGACTTAACAACAGGGAAGGAACAGTGATACAGCTCCATGTCAGACTGACGTGTGACTTAATGGAAACTTGATATAAGTGCCATGGCTACAAGGTCAAAGGCTAGGATTTCTGCATAAGTGACATCCTTACATTGCCTGTCCATCATCTGCAAGGCTCATGCCAGGAGTGTAATAGAATAATCAAACTTAGAATCATAGAATCCCTACGGTATGGAAACAGGCCATTCAGCCCAACAAGTCCACACTGCCCCTCCAAAGACTATACCACCCAGACCCATTCCCCTACCCTTGTATTTCCCATGTCTAACCAACCTAACCTAAACATCCCTGGGCACTATGGGCAATTTAGCATTGCCAATCCATCTACCGTGCACATCTTCGAACTGTGGGAGAAAATTGGAGCACCCAGAGGAAATCCAAACAGAAACGGGGAGAATGTGCAAACTCCACACAGACAGTCGACCGAGGTTGGAATCGAACTTGGGTTCCTGGCACTGTGAGGCACCAGTGATAACCACTGAGCCATTGTGCCACCTTGTCTGGATGAGTGCAACATTCAAGAACCTTGCCACCATACAAGACAAAGCAACCTGCTTGACTGGGACTGTATTAACTCCTACAACATTCACTCCATTCACCACTGATGCCCAGTGGCAGCAGTGTGTACTGTTTACAATATGTACTGCAAACTCACAAAACTTCTTCCATCACACCTTCCAAATCCACAATCTCTACCATCTAGGAGCTCCAAGGCTACAGATGAATGGAAACACAACTCCCTCCAAATTTTACTCCATTCCATACACCTTGTGGCAATATAGTTCCAAGTAACACTGATAATCCTATTGGACTGCAACAGATCACAATGGCAGCTAACCATCAGCTTATCAGTTGCAATTTGAGATCATCAAAGATGCTATCCAGCCAGAATCATCACATCCTTGAACAAGTGAATAAAACACTCAGTTTCTCAATATCTTTTATATATATAATTTGATGAGCTCTCAGCAAGTGTTTCCTAGCTACGTTAAAAATTAATATTTTTGCTGCTTGCTGCATTTGTACTTTGAGCCAGCCAACAGATGACAATGAGAGGAAAAAAATACAGCAAATCAACAGTATGACAAGATAGATGGGTTGCTGGCACAAGAAAAGATACATGAACGCGATTTGAAATCAATTATGCAGAGGTATTTTCAGGTTAACAAAGACTGGAAACTTGCTATTTAACATTCCGGAAGAACAGGCAAAAAGGAAAAGGAGGCTTGTGAATAAAGGAAGGTATAAGAGCAGTGATGCGCAGTGATGTAGGTGCTATGCTTAATGGAAGTGGAATTAGTTTCGGGCGAAATAAAGAAAAGCATGAGAAAGAAATTGTGCATGTTTATTGTTTATAGGCACCTGAAGAGGTGTCTCACTGTAGATCAAAGTATAAGTTAGGAGTTTGTTGCTAAGTGTAACAAAGTGCATTACAATTATCTTGGGTGATTTTAATTGCATATTCACCAGACAAATCAGATGGAAAGGGGTAACATGGAAAATGAATTAGTGGAGTGCATCTGGGATTATTCTTTGAATGATATGACGCAGAACCAACCCGAGAACAGACTATTTTAGATACAGAAATGTATAAAGAGTTAGGATTAATCAGAGACCTCATAGTTAGAAATCCTTGAGGCAAGCAATGAAAACACGGTATAATTTCAACTTCAACCTGAGAGAGTGCAACCCATGTCTCAAACCATTGTCCTCAACTTATAGAAGAGCAATTACAGAGTTAGGAAGAAGGAGTTGCATAAAGCGGGCTGGGAAAATAGATTAAGTGGAAAGCCAAGGGATAAGAGTGTCAGACAGGGGAATAAACCACAGGGACCCAAAACTTTACATCAGCCCTCACGGTGAAGGTCACTATAAACTTCTAAATGATAATGAGGGACAGCTATCTGATGAATTAATGAGACAAAAGGTAAACAAGTCACCAAGAACTGAGGCTTTCATCCAAGGATTTTAAAGGAAGCAGGTGTGAACTTAATGGGAGCATTGGTCAAAATATTCCAGAAATCACTGGATTTCAGGAGAATTCTAGAAACTGGAAAACTTCTAATGTGATGTTCCTATTCGAGATAGGAGGAAGGCAGAAAGCAGGAAGCTGTAGGCTATTTAACTTAAAATCTCTTATCAGGATTATGTTGAAGTTCATTATTAAGGAAGAGATAGCAGAATGTTTAGAAAAGCTTAACATAAGCAAACTAAGCCAACATGCTTTGGTGAAAGGTAGGTCATGATTGACAAATTTGCTAAAGTTCTATAAACATATAACAAGCAGAGTTGATGATGGGAAACTGGTATATGGATTTCCAGAAGTTATTCAATAAGGTGCCACTTAAAGGTTATAACACACTGTACAGGTTAATGTACAGGAGTGGATTGAGGATTTGTTAACACACAGAACACAATTGGGATTAATGTGTCTTTTATAGATTCAAAAGACATAACTATTGGAGTGCCACAAGGTTCAGTCCTAGGGCCTCAAGTATTTACTATCTATATTAATGACAAAGTCCAATGTATCCAAATTTGCTAACAAAATAATAATAGGTGAGTGAGCTTGTGGTGATGAGTTCATAAGGAATCTGTAAAGGGATAGAAATAAGAGATAACAAGGTGTGGGGCTGGATGAACACAGTAGGTTGAGCCCACGGACAAAATATTAGTGGATTAGATTTAATATAAGAAAAAGTGATAGGTCATGCACTTTGGTAGGAAGGAGTCAAAAGGCAAATTATTATTTGAATGGAGAGAGACCCCAAAACAAATTGCAGCTTGGAGAGATCTGGATTTTCTTGTGTATAAAACATAGAATATTCCCATGTAGGAATAGCAAGTAATTAAGAAGCTCAATGGAATTTTGACTGTTATTTCTAGAATTTTAGAGTTTAGAATAAAGAAGTTTTGTTACAGAGTTTTGGTGAGCCTACACCTAGAGAGCAGTGCACTATTTTGGACCCCACATTTAAAGAGAATGGAATGGCATTGAAGATAATTCAAAAGACATTCACTAGGTTGATTCCTGCAATGAAGGGGTTGATTTATCAAGAATGGCAAAACAAATTAGGCCTTTATTCATTAGAGTTTAGCAGAATGCAAACCTACAATGTTCTGAGGGAGGCTAGACAGTTTTGCTGTTGAGAAGACGAGTCTCGAGTGGGGGAGCTTGAACTAGGAGACATAGTTAAAGAATAAGGAGGCACTTATTTAAAACTGTGATGGGAAGAAATTTCTTCACTGAAACGGGAGAGTTATGGAGTCTAGATCACTGAGAGTATTTGAAGAGGAGGTAGATAAGACAGTACCTTCCAAACCCAGGACCGCTGCCATCTAGAAGGTCAAACGCACCACCTGCAACTTTCCACTAAGCCACTCACCTTCTTGACTTGAATATATATTGCCATTCCCTTAGTATGCCTGTGTCATAATCCTACAATTCCTTCCCAAAGGGCATTGTGGATGTGCATGCACTAAATAGATTACAGTAGTTGAAGAAAGCAACTCACTACTCTCTGCTCAAGGGCACCATTATACATGTACCTAGACCAAATGGACTGCAGCGGTTCAAGAGGGCAACTCACCAACCCCTTCTCAAGGGCATATAGCGATGGTCAATAAATCCTGGCCCAGACAGTAAATGCCCACATTTTGAGAGTGAATTTAAAAGAAAAAGATACATTTTTGAAGTATACAGCAATTGGCATGGACAAGGAACTGAGGTGTGGTGCAAATCTGCCATAATCTTTTAGAATGGCAAGGCTGGTTTGAGAGGCCAAATAGCCTAAAAACTCCCCTGTTTCTTATGCTGCAGGAAGTAAAGTGATGGCTTTACTTATTCTGACAGAAAGCCTGGCTGCTAACAATCTTTCCATATTTTAATGTGAATTCAAACATCTTCTCCCATTTTATCTGGAAATGATTCAGAAAATGAGAACAGAAATTATGTTACGCCTTACATATCCTAAATGTGGGCAAAATGCATGCAAATCTTCAAAACACTTTGCGATTAACAGGATCACTGCAGTGAGACATTTTCTATCAATATCAAATGAACAACCTCAGAGACCATCATAAAATGCTCAAGGAAAAGAACAGAGCATGAGAAATATACCTTTCTTGCCTTCAAAGTCGAGATTTAAAGCAATAATCATCTTGTCTCAGGGAAGCTATTAACTCTGTCTGATGCTTTGAAAGAGACTTGGATCAGTTCCTAATTCAACGGGTGCTGGAGGGACCTGAGTTTGAGAGAGGAAAGAGAAGTGAAAGACAGAAAAGTGGGAATAATTTGGTCTCATAGCTATGCATACAAACATTGTCAAACATTTCTCTGGACAACATTTTTTAGCACATCATGAATTGTTTCTTTTGGATTCTATTTATGATGCTGCAACAAGAAGGCAAAAACAAACGGCTACTAACATCAGTTCCAGAGGACAGGATGAAGTGGATGAGGTTGATTGCTCTTTGGTTTTGAATTCCTCTGCATCCTTCATATGCACACTGATTTCTCTTGTTCCTTTCATTTCAAAGAAGCCAATCATCCAATCAACATCCTCTTCTCTTCTCAGTGCATTTGGCTCCATTTGTATCAGATGTAGTTGTTGTGGAAAATCAGTCACGCTAAGGCGCAATTAAAAATCCCAGCCGAGTTGTTCAATAGGAAAGCAGCTGGCTAAAACGCACAGTTACTACTTTAATTGGCAACAGTTGCAAGCAAATTGATTAGCTGTAGAACTTCACTCACTACAGCTCCAGATACAGTGTTTAATTAATAACATTACTCTTGCATTTTGGTAGGGTTGGCTGCGGTACACCTGTAAGATAAAACGTAATTCTTACCCAGATTGAACTGAATTTTGAAATCCAGGTTGTGAAGCAGAATGGGGATGTCCATTTGAGGATATTGGGAGCGGGGCAGCAAGGTACCAAGAAATGAGAGGGAGGAGAAAGCAGATTTTTTTCACTCAATCATGAGATGTGGGTGTCACTGGCTGAACCAGCATTTATTGCCTGTCACTAATTGCCCTGTAGAAGGTGATGGTGAGCTGCCTTCTTGAACCACTGCAGTCCATGTACTGTAGGTCGTCCACAATGCTGTTAGGGAAGGAGTTACAGGTTGATTTCAGAGTTGAGAGGGTTGGATTATGAGGAGAGACTGAGTAGGCTGGGATTATACTCATTGGAATTCAGAAGAATGAGGGGAAACATATAGAAACATATAAGATTATGAAGGAAGTGGATAAGGTGGAGGCAGGGAGGTTGTTTCCACTAGCAGGTGAAACTAGGACTGAGAGGTATAGCCTCAAAATAAAGGGAAGCAGGTGTAGGACTGAGGTGAGGAGGAAATTCTTCACCCAAAGGGTTGTGAATCTGTGGAATTCCCTGCCCAGTGAAGCGGTTGAGGCTACCTCGCTGAATGTGTTCAAGGCAAGGCTAGACAAATTTTTGAACAGTAAAGGAATTAAGGGTTATGGTGAGTGGGCGGGTAAGTGGAGCTGAGTCTCAAAAAGATCAGCCATGACCTTATTAAATGGTGGGGCAGGCTCGAGGGGCTGGATGGCCTACTCCTGCTCCTAGTTCTTATTTTGCTCCAGTGATGCTGCAAGAATCAGGATTGTGAGAGGCTTCGGGGGAAACTTGCTGGTGGTATTCCTATATATCTGCCCTTGTCCTGTCTCAGGATCTTTGACAAATTTCTGCAGTGCATCTTGTAAATAGCACACACTGCTGCTACTGAGTGTCTATGGTACAAGGAGTGAATGTTTATTATTGAGATGTTGATCATCTGTTGCATTTAATTTTCTGTCATACCACTATTGAGCGTATAAATGGTTCAGCAGGAACAAGAAGGCATAGACTTAACACAATGTGAAAAGAAGCAAGGAAGATTTGAAAATGACACTCTTTCACTAGTGATTAGTTGGGGTATGGAATGTGGTAGGGGCAAGTTCAATTGAGGCATTCAAGATAGCATGGATAGTTTTTGGGATAGTAATTGCATACAGAAACGTGGAAAAGGCAGGAAACTGAAACCAGGTAATAGAACCGGACTAAATGAAACAGTTTGTTCATGTACAGTGGGCTAAATGGTCTCCTTCTGTACTGTAATAATTTACTGTTCACTGCATAAAATCCTCTACCGGGTTCTCATGTTTGTCTTCACAGCTCCATAAAACAAGAACCAGAATCTGAAAGGACTCCGAGAATTGTGTTATTTATTTCTGCTTTAGCCCTGGCAAGTCTATGCTATTGATCAACATTCCTGGCTTTTCAGTTGTATTTTGGAACATATCATTAATTTTGACCTCTTAACTATGACTGTTTGTTATTTTTGGAAGGATAGAAAAATGTAATATTTGAATGACATTTTTCCCAAACACACAACTCCTGAAAGCATCTTACAGCTCATTAATTGCAGATTAAGTACTTTAATACTCTATCTTCACTAATTAAATCTGGATGAGATAATACCCCCAGCTTTGACATTAACCTTCTGTCCTAATTTCTTCTATTTATTATTTCCCTCTCACTGTTTAATTCTGTTGTCATTACCTCTTCTGGACCCTCTCTCCTCAATAGATTTTATTTCATTCGTCTTCTCTCAGGTATTCTGCCTTCTTACCATTCCTTTTCCAAACATTAGCACTCCTCAAAATTCCTACACCCTTTTTAAAATTTATTCAATCTCGAAATGTGGCTAGACCAACATTTATTGTCATCTCTAATTTGCCTTGAGAAGATGTTGGTGTAAAGCTTTCTTAAACTTTTGCACTCGATATAGGATAGAGACACCTACGTTACTGTTAGGGAGGGAGTTCTAGGATTTTGATTCAATAACAGTGAAAGAATAATGATATTATTCCAATTCAAGATGGTGTATTGCTTGGATTGGAACCTGCAGGTGGTAGAGTTTCTATGGATGGACAGCCTTGTCCCTCTAGGAGTAGATGTTATGTTTCTAAAAGTCCCCAACCCAAGGTTGACTCACTGTTAGAGAAAACTAAAGCTTCTTTCTTGGTTTACTCTTGGTATCATCAGAAGGACCCAACAAGGTGGTTATTGCTTCCTCCACATGGTCAGCACTCCCAACTGTTCCATTCTAATCCTGAGCTGACTTTTCCACTTAATCCCTACCCGGTACTTTATCCATCAAACCCTCATTTTATAAAATAACGCTGAAGTTCTAAGTTCAATTCTCAGTTCTCACTGCTGATTCTGTGCGCTTTACCAGTGGATCAGTTTTCACTGCCTGTTATGTCCATGTCATTATAACATAGTTTAAAAGAAAGATAATTTGATTTTTAAAAATAAACACAGCGTCTGAATAAAAAGTGGCTAGAAATCACATGGCTAATTCATGTCGATTCACTTAAGCCAGAAAAAGCATATGGGCTCCTGTGGTATCTCGATATCAAACACAAAGTGAACCATTTAAACAAAAACAGAAGTTCCTGGAAAAGCTCAGCAGGTCTGGTGTCATCTGTGAAGAAAAAAAATCAGAGTTAACGTTTCGGGTCTGGTGCCCTTACCCAGAAGGGTCCTGATTTTGTTCCTGATTTACAGCATGACAGTTGCTTCAGTTTTTATTGTAAATCATTTAAAATTTGATTAACTCTTGGATAACATGATAAGACCTTCAAGGTGTGAGAATTCAAAAGCTTCTGAGGCAAATCGGAGACTGGACGAAACATCAGTAAGGAATTCCAACACAATTGACTTGCGATTTGTCAAATGTCTCTAGCAGTTATTCTAGCTTTGATCTGTAAAAGGCTGTGATACGCCACTTTAACCATGCCTCCCCTGGAAGGTCTTGGAGAAAATGTCCAACACCAATTTGTCAGCTCGATGAGAAAGGCTTTTAGAATTCTGCCACAGTTCTGCAGAAAGCGTAGATGCAATCTGAAAGCACCATAAATCACAGAACTAATGAAGAACAAGAAACTTTTTCCCCACTCAAAACATGCTGTACCTACTGAGTCAACCTACTCAAGTAAACTTTAACTATTCAACTATATAGAAGCTGCTGAATTCTGATTTCAAGTTTTCAACCACATCATCTTTAAAAATCTACATAGATAAAGGGGACCCTGTGGTTGTAATGTATTTAGATTTCCAAAAAGGGACAAAATGTCCCTTTAGAGTTATTGTATGAAATAAGAGTCATAGTGTAGGGAAAACATATTAGTATGGTTGAAGTATAATAGCTGGCTAACAGGAAGCAGTGTGTGGTGACAATGGGTCTGTTTCAGGTTGGAAAGATATAATGAGCACTGTGCCACAGGGATTAAAGCTGGGATCTTAACTGTTTACAATGTACATAAATGACTGGGATGAAGGAATAGAGGAATTGAGGTTTTGCTAGCCAAATTTGCTGACAACATAAAGATAGGTAGGAAAGCAAATTGTGAAAAGGATGTAAGGATGCTACAAAATATATAGATAGGATAAATGATTAAGCGAGCAATGAGGAAAATAATTTGGAAAAAATGTTATAACGTTCATATTGGTAGGAAGAATGAAGTAGAAGCAGATCAGTGTAGATAGTGTAGAGTTATGATGTGCAGAGGGAACAATAGACAATAGACAATAGACAATAGGTACAGGAGTAGCCCATTCGGCCCTTCGAGCCAGCACCACCATTCATTATGATTTAGGCTGATTATCCACAATCAGTATCCTGTTCCTGCCTTATCCCCATAACCCTTGATTCCATTATCCAAAAGAGCTCTATCCATCTATCCATCTCTTTCTTGAAACGAGTTGTCCTAGTGCATGAATTTCAAAAGGATAGAATGCAGATACAACAAGTAATTAAAAAGATAATAGAATGCTATTATTTATCATGAGGAGAATTGAAAGTGGAAAGGTTATACTTTGATTATTTAGGACAATGATGAGACTACTTATGGAACACTTCACAGTATTGCTCACTTTATTTAAGGAAGGGTATAAATGCCTCAGAGGAGTACAGAAGATGTTTAACAAACTTACCTAGGATGAGTGGGCTCTCTTATGAGGAAAGGAGAGACAAGAAAGGCTTGTATCCATTGGAATTTATAAGATTAAGAGGTGACATTGTTGAAACATAGAAGATCCTAAGTAGTCTCGAAAGGGGCTATGGGGAGAGGCAAGAACTAGGGGTCACTGTTTAAAAATCAGGTGTTGCTGTTTAGAACAGAGGTGTTGAAATGTTTTTTTTCTCACAGGGGGACATGAGAGGTCAGAGATCTTTTTTCTGAAAATGTGGTGAAAGCAGGGTTCTTGTTTTTTTTAAGTTGGGGGTTGATAGATTCTTATTAAGCAAGGGGGTGAAAGATTAAGAGGTGGTGGAAATGAATATAGGCCCAATCTACTCAAATGCTCCTCATAAGACAATCCCTTCATGCCTGGCATCAGCTGTGGGAGACTTCTCTGGACTGTCTTCAATGTCACTCTGCCTTTCCTCAGCTCAGGAATTCAAAAGCTTAGTTAGAGTTCAAGCAAATTAGTGTGAGTCTGAAGTTACATGTAGCCTGACACGAGGAGCAGACAACAGGTTTCCTTACCTGGAGGATGCGAGAGGCCCATTTGGCCTTTGGTTACAATTTGCAGCTTTGTAGTCACTTTGATTCATTTTTGTAAAAATTTTCCGACCTCATGACATTGGCCAAAAGCCACTGTGATGAAAATTGCAGCAATTGAAGATCATGGCTCACCACGGGGCTTTTCAGGAAACCAGAGCTAGGATACAAATCTTTGAATATTTTTAAGGCAGAGGGCAGCGACGCAGATCAGAACAGAACAAGAAATGAATCTGTAATTCAGTCTGTTAGAAATTAACTCAACCTACTGAGCTAGGAATCTTGACAGCTTCTGCTCATCTCCATGAAGATTTTAAAATACCTGAATGTTCTCTGTTTTATTTCATTACAAAGTTCGTGATAAAAGGTGTAAAAAACTGTGTCTTTAAAAATGTTTTAGCATTAACAGCCATATTATTGTAAATCTGTAAAAGAAGCTGATATGCTGTCCTTCTGTATCTTTGGGAATAAAATTCCTAGCCACAGTGAGAAGTACACAAAGAAAACAGATGAAGAACATGGTGCTATCAAGTATTAGATGTTTAGCCCTCCTCTTACAGTCTTCTATGTTGACACTCATGAATCGATCAGATAACTTCTCTTTCTCTCTTATCCATGAAAATATCTGACAGAAGTTAACATGCCATCCAGCAGGAGATAAGCTAAAAACGACCACAGACAAAGCGATATACATTGGGGGAGGTGGTTCTTTAAATATTTGTCCTTGGATCATAGCTGGAAAGATTTGAACAAGTGATCAAGATTAGATGCTTGGAGGCAGGGGGCAGTTTACATCTGCCCGATACCTTCTTCAGGTGGAGGAAGAACTTCCTAACACTTTGGCTACTGAGCTAAAGGTTGCTACTGCAAGGTACAGAGATCATCACACAATCCACACCAGCCTACAGTAGAATTAGAATTAGGTTTTATTGTCACATGTACTCAAGTACAGGGGTACAGGAGTACAGTGAAAGGTGTGTAAAGTTGCCATTCCCAGTGACATCTTAGGGACAAAGGTACCTAGGTACGAAATAAAGAGAAAAATAAAGAGAAAAACGAAATGAGAGAAGAAGAGAAAAAAGATAAAAGTGGACAGAATGGGTGAGACCTGGGCTCAGGAGCCCATTCTCTGCATATTCCGCTGCTACCATTTTAACAACCCAGTGTTTACAGTTTATTTGCTGTGCGATATCAGTAAGCTACTCAAACTTATCACTGGTCCTATGTTTTCCTCGCTTTTAATAGACCTAAACTGTTGCTTCTCAATAAATGTAATAAAATTGCTATGAGTTCTTAATCATTTATTATATATATCATGCGTTTCCACCCTGGAATATTACAAATAATAAAAGGTGTTATTCAAGAAAGAATTTTTTGAAAAAGTGTCTCTCTCTTCTCAGAACAGAGCTAGTGAGAATGTTTTCTGCTTCTATCAAAGTGTCAAATTTTCTTGTTCTCAATATTTCTATCAAACATTTATTGAACTCCCTATATCTATTTGTTTTTGAAACTTAGCATCAGCTATTATTGTAGCTTACCTGGAGGAATTAAGAACCCATAATGTAGTCTTCTAGTCAGATATTCTTTCCTGAAGGATATTAATGAATTTGCTGAAATCTTATGTCATTCCATCAGCTTTCATGGTTCTTGGTCTGTCGCTGGTTCACAGATTACTAGTAATACTAGTAATTACTAGTAATAATATATTCAATTGCATGACGTAGTAAGCTTAGAAGACCATGTGATAACAAGGCCTGCTGTGTTGGGGTCCGGGTAAAGACAAGGGAAGAAGGTGCTTCAAACCCTGAATTGTTAAACTCGATATTGCGTCCAGAAGGCTGTAGTGTTCCTAAGTGGAAGATGAAGTGCTGTTTTCCCAAATTGCTCTTCGTCTCTCTTCTCCCACATCCTCATCCCCAACCACCCACACCAGCTGATCATTATCCAGTCCTTTGTCCAACTGTTCTCCTCTCTCTTTGGGCTCGACCTCCGCTTATCATTTACCCCTTACCCCCTCCTCTCACCCTCTCTTCTGCACATCAACCAACATTTTCCTAGCTACCATCGGTTCTGAGGAAGAGTCACGGGACCCAAAATGTTAACTCTGATTTCTTTCCACAGATGTTGCCAGACCTGCTGAGCTTTTCCAGCAATTTCTGTTTTTGTTTCTGATTTCCAGCATCCACAGTTCTTTTGATTTTCATTATTCTTAAAGTTAACCAAGGCTCCTTTTAATAGTCTCTTTCAAACCCACAACCACTAACATCTAGACAGACAATGGCAGGAACCTGCATGTTCTTCTTTAATCTACCCACCATCCTGACTTTGAAAAGCATTGCTGTTCTTTCGGAACGCAGTGTCAAAATCCTGGGAATTCCTCCCCGACAGCATTATGGGTTTGTTCCTGTCAAATGGACTGCAGTTCAAGAAGGCTTTTTACCACAAGCCTTTAAAGGGAAATTAGAGATGGGCAATAAATGCTTTCCTAGCCAGTGATGCCCATATTCCATGAAAACTACATTTGGTCAGGCATAATTACTCAAACCTTAGAAATCTTGTAACTCAATTCCTTTTGAAATCATAGGTGGAACTCCTTGTCTCCATCTCCTGAATGTGTGTGCCAGTTGTGGAATGGGTGGGGGCAAGGTAACAAGAACATTAACACCTTAAGAATCATTACCTGATACAACAGTTGGGACTGCAGCACAAAACAAGATTGATACTCAAAATAATTTCAACATTTTTTTCTATATACAATGAACTTACTCAGAAAGAAATAAGTGTCTTGATCAGATCTAATTAGCTACTGAAGTGATTTAGTTGTGGATGGATGAAAATATATGATGCTTAAGGAATCCAATCAAGCTTGGAATTAAAATAAACCATATTGAATATTTAATTATTATAAGCTAATGAGTAGATAAGATGGATAAAGCTTTGAGTTGAATGCTAAATTTCAGCTTCAAGCTATTCACTATATTAAATTCTCCACTGCCTTCATGCAGCTTAATTATTGTATTTTGCCTACAGTCAAGGTGTTATTTTGCCAGCTATTTATCACCATATTTGGTGCTTAAATCCGAAAGGTAATACTTAAAAGGAGACAGCAAATCTATTGTTTGAATTCATTTCATATTCTCTGAATCCTTTCTTGAAAAAAATTAATTGAGCAGTAATAAAGATTTATCATTGCTATTTATAGTAAGAGCAGAAGATTGTTATACATTTTTTTAAAAGTCTCATTAAAACAACCTCACATGCAATTAAATTAAGTACAACGTGAGCCCTCTTCAATTACCATGCTCCAACAGCACTGCAATAAAGTATTTATAGATGAAACAGCCATTCCGTTGGATTGTTTCATTGTTTAATTGGCAGGCTATTAAAAAGACAGGTGATGGAGTTCCTTTCTACTCGCTGTGCTCACATATTATTTAATTAAAAACGAGAGAGTGAAATGAAGAACAGCTATCACCAAATTATGAAATATTTTCATATGCATTTCAATTAGGAAATGCACACACTTCACAATAATCAAGCAATAAAACAGATCATGACACTAAGATGCCAGGACTGATGCTCCCTTCTGAATCCTGGAACTCTGGGAATCCTTTCTTTTCAAGATTGTCACACAAGATCCATTCAATATTACTAAAGAATATGCAACACAGGCAAGAAAATGAATTATTACGATGTTGGGCAGTCGTGATCCAATGGAAAGACAGTGAAAGTTCATTTTTCTTGGAAAGCCTACTTAAGATTAGAATATAGGAACAGGAATAGGCTATTCTGTCCATATAGACTGCCTCACCGCCATGTCTGGTCATCCTCTCAATGCAAATTTTCTATACTAAATCAGTATACCTTAATGCCATTATGCTCCTGAAACCTATCAATTTCTGTCTTGACCCTACTCAATGATTGAGCTTCCAGCGTCCTTTGGATAGAGAATTGCAAAGATTCACCACCCTCTGAATGAAAAAAAAAATCTTGTTCTGAGACTTAAATGCCTCTTTATCCTGATACTATATGCCCTGGTTCTAAACTCATCAACCAGACTAAACATCCCATATTGATTCACTCTCCAATGCCCTCTAAGAATTTTATACATTTCAATTAGATCATCTCATTTTTAGAAACCAGAGAAATGGAGACACACTTTCCTCAATTTCAAGTTATAAGTCAAACCTTCCATCCAAGGGTGAACATGGTGAGCCTCTGTCATAAACCTTCCAGGTCAATGTGGAGCCTTCCTTCAATAAGATGACCAAACCTGTACACACTACCCCAGGTGGGGTCTTACTAAAGCTCTTCACAATGCAGGAAGATATCTTTATTTCTATACTGGAATCCTTTTGTCATGAATGTCAACATATTTTTTGTCTTTTTAAATTGTTTGTTGCGTGGTAACTTTTGATGACTCATGGACAGACACTCAGATATTTTTGAACAACTGCACTTCTACAGCTCTCACCATTTCAAAAATGTTCCATCTCTCCTTTTTATAGCCATTTGCCACAGTCTAGCTCAGTAAAAGACTGTCCAGGTTGTTTTGAAGTGTCAAAATTGGTCCCCACATTAATGTCATTTTTAAACATCGTGAACAGTTGTGGAACCAGTGCTGACCCTTTTGACATTCCTGATTTTAAAACACCCCATCATTGATGACCATACCTTTAGTTGTCAAAACCGGAGGTCAGGTTTTTAATCCTGAAATATTTTCATTACCTTTGCTTCCTTTGGAAACTCCTTAAAAGCTCCCTTTTCTGTGAAGTCTTTAATTTCTGGCATAACATTTTAGTGTGAAATTCAGTCTCAAGTCCTTTTCGATAGTACACCTATGAAATGCCTTAGGATGTTTTAGTGTATCAAAGACCCGACCTAAATACAGAAGTTGTGAATGTTGATTTTATTGTTCCATCTAATATCTGCTCAGTGGTATGTCGTTTTTCTCCAGAGTTTCAGTTTTTATTTCTGATCAGCAGCACCTACAGCTTTTATGAAAATTAGCTTATTCTTTTATCAATTGGAGTGTGTATAACTATTATAACAAGAGTCTTGGTCTCATGAGTCATTTAAGTTATAGTTCTATAATCACTATTGATCTGAATGCTACTTGCCTTTAAAATATTGTAGATTTCAAAACTATAAAAAATTGGAAATGCTCAGCAGGTCAGGCAGTATCTATTGCACAAGGTAGGGTTTCTGAAAGAGGTAACAATAAGACCACAATAAGCTCCACTAATTTGACAATGACATACAAAATTGGGTAGGAAAAGCAGAACACCTTATAATCTGCTACATTATGGTTTCCCAATAGTGTGATGTGAGTGTGCGTGATTTCTATAGTTTTATATAATTTAGTTTAGTACCTAGATTTTAGACTGATGACATGAAGCTTTGGTATGTCTGTGAAGGGGTTTAATGATTAGCCTTTATTTATTTCTTTAGCTATATGACCATAAAAGGCAAGAGCAGAAGTAGGTCATTTGGCGAATCACATCTGTTCCACTATTAAATGAGATCATAGCCGATTTGATCATTCTCAACTTCACTTTCCTGCTATATCCTCATAACACTTGATTCCCTTAATAATTAAAAATCCCAATCTTGAATGTAATTAACAACACAGCCTGTATAGGTCTCTGCAGTAAAGAATTCCACACATGCACCACCCTCTGAAAGAAAATAAAATCCTTCTCATATCTCTCTTAATGGAATGACCCCTTTCTCTCAGATTATACTCTCTGATACTCTCTGCATCCGCCCTGTTAAAGACTGCAAAAATTCCTACATATTTCAATAAGGTTTGCTGTCATTTTTCTGAACACCAATGAGAATAATTCATGGTGAATAGTTTTAAAGCACAGTATGACAGAAAAAAAGTGAAACAGGGTTTTGTTTTCCTTGGGTGAAATTAATAAGCAAACAGAATAAATATTTCTGTATTAAGTTTCAGAGTATTTAGTATCAGAGAAAGTAATCTGAGAGAAAGAGGTCATCCCGTTAAGAGAGAAATGAGAAGGATTTTAGTTTTCTTTCAGAGGGTAGTGCATGTGTGGAATTCTTTACTGCAGAAACCTATAGAGGCTGTGTTGTTAATTACATTCAAGATTGGGATTTTTAAGTATCGAAGAATCTCGAACTCTTTTAATGCTAAAGGGGAACATCCAGAGCTTAGAAAAATCTTCTAAGTTTTGGTTTGAGAATTTTTCAGAAGTTTTTTCTGAAGCTAGATGTATAAGACTGTTGCTGCTGAAAAAGAGACATAATTTGGAACAGTTCAAAATTAGCTATAACTTTAAGGAGTTTTGTCTGAAAGTTTCTGAAATGAAGTGTTTGCTTACAACCCCATGGGGTGATTTGAACCTGTATTTCAAAATCTTTAAACTTGTGTTATATGTAAATCCTTCCACCATTTCTTAATTTCATTTTGTGATACGTTTCTGCTTTATTTTTAAACTTAAATCTGTGGCATTGCATGCTTGTCTTTCAGTAAAAGACCAGCTCATTATAAGGGGGAATAAAGCAAAATATATTCTATCAGCTAAGATTTTAACCTGTACAGTCAAACTATCAATTGGGATCATAACAATAGTCTTAGTAACAATATCTATCTTACTTATGTGACCTGCATTGGATTGCAATCATACAACAAGCTACATCTGAATAAAAACAAAAACCATTTCTCTTTAAGACTCACTTAGTGACAGCAGACTATATGACAGAGTATCAGCAATAAGCGTCGATGCTTAATACTACAAGTTGATGAGGTTGATGATAATTCTAGTGGAGCCAGGAGTAGTAGTGGATATTGACAGCTTTAAAGACTTCGCTGTTTAAGGAATAAAGGTTCTCCAAGATTCCTTATGATAGACTGGTTAGCAATGTTAGGTCACATGGAATACAGAGCGAACTAGCTATTTGGATACAGAACTGGCTAAAAGGTAAAAGACCGAGGTGGAAGGTCGCTTTTCAGACCGGAGGCCTGTGACCTGTGGTGTTCTCTAAGGATCGGTGCTGAGTCCACTGGTTTTTGTCATTTCCGTAAGGAATATTGATGTAAACATAGGAGGTGCAGTTAGTAAGTTTGCAGATGACAATAAAACTGGCGGTGTAGTGGACAGCAAAGAATCTTACCTCAGAGTACAAATAGATCTTGATCAGATGGGCCAATGGGCTGAGGAGTGGTAGTTGAGTTTAATTTAGATAAATGTGAGATGCTGCATTTTGGAGAAGCAAATCAGGTCAGGACTTATACACCTAATGGTAAGGTCCGGGGTGTGTTGTTGAACAAAGAGACATTGGAGTGCAGGTTCATTGTTCCTTGAAAATGGAGTTGCAGGCAGATTAGGATATTAAAGAAGGTGTTTCGTATGCTTGCCTTTATTGGCCAGTGCATTGAATATAGGAGTTGAAAGGCCATGTTGCGGCTGTCCAGGACATTGGTTAGGCCACTATTGGAGTATTGCGTGCAATTCTAGCCTCCCTACTATAGGAAGGACATTGTGAAACTTGATTGATTGATTTATTGATTGATTGATTGATTAATTGCCACACGCGCCAAAACACAGTGAAAACATTTGTTTATGAGCGGTACAGGTAGGTCACAGGAATCAAAGGATGTACAGATCAAAAAAAAACATACAGGTTACATTATTTGAGGCTAGAATCCATTCAACAGTCTGATAACAACTAGAAAGAAACTGTTCCTGAACCTGCTTGTGTGTGTGTGTCCAGGCTTCTGTATCTTCTGCCTGATGAAAGACGTTGTAGGAGATCATTACCAGGGTATGATGGGTATTTGATGATGTTGGCAGCCTTTCTGCAGCAGGGGGCCATGTAAATAGAGTCCATGGATGGCAGGTTTGCTTCCATGATAGTCTGGGCTGTGCACACCACCTTCTGCAGTTTCTTATGGTCCTGGCCTGAGCATTTGACATATCAGGTCGCTATGCACCCAGACAGTATGCTTTCAATGGTGCATCTGTAGAAGTTGGTGAGGGTCCTTATGGGCATCTCATGTGTATTGCCACGTGTATTGAAGTATGGTGAAAAGCTTTGTTTACAAGCAGTAGAGACAGCTCATAGTAGCAAGGATGTACAGATTAAAACACCTTAAACAGAGGTACAGGTTACATTGAAGATTTACAAGGGTGTTGCCAGGTTTGGAGGGTTTGAGCTATAGGGAGAGGCTGAATAGGCTGGGGCTATCTACTCTGGAGCTTCAGAGGCTGAGGGTTGAATTTATAGAGATTTATAAACTCGTGTCGGGCATGAATAGAGTAAATAGGCAAAGTCTTTTCCCCAGGGTGGGCGAGTCTAGAAGGTGTAGGTTTAAGGAGAGAGAGGAAAGCTATAAAAGGGACCTAAGGGGCAACCTTTTTCACGCAGAGGGTGGTGCATGTATGGAATAAGCTGCCAGGGAAAATGGTGGAGGCTGGTACAATTACAACATTTAAAAGGCATCTGGATGGGTGTATCAATAAGAAGGATTTAGAGGGTATGGACCAAATGCTGGCAATGGGACAAGATAAATTTAGGATATCTGGTCGGCATGGATAAGTTGGACCGAAGAATCTGTTTCCATGCTGTATGTCTCTATGACTCTAAGACTCAACAAATACTCATACAGACAGTTGGTAACTACAGCAACAAAAACAGAACTTGCTGGAAAAGCTCAGCAGGTCTGGCAGCATCCGTGAAAAAAAAAATCAGAGTTAACATCTCGGGTCCTGTAGCCCTTACTCAGAACTGACCTCAGGAGGAAGGGTTAAAATTGTATCAGAGATAAAAGGTACTGCAGATGCTGGAGAATCCGAGATAA
>JAHRHZ010000053.1:3661217-3678865 GCA_024137785.1 Ginglymostoma cirratum | reverse complement strand
AAGGTGTGGGGCTGGATGAACACAGCAGGCAAGCAGCATCATAGGAGCAGGAAAGCTTGACGTTTCGGGCCTAGACGCTTCATCAGAAAATCTAGGCCAGAAACGTCAAGCTTTCCTGCTCCTATGATGCTGCTTGGCCTGCTGTGTTCATCCAGCCTCACACCTTGTTATCTCAGGAGGAAGGGTCACTGGACCCAAAACGTTAACTCTGATTTTTTCTTCACGGATGCTGCCAGACCTGCCGAGCTTTTCCAGCAACTTTTATTTTTGTTTCTGATTTACACATTCGCAATCCTTTCGGTTTTTATTTAGTGGTAACAACAGCAGCTGGACTGTGAAACTGCCTGGACAGAAACTTGTGAAAAAAATCAACACGGGAGAAACAGCACTTAACGTTAAAGCCTTTTACTTCAGCCCTAGTGAAAAAAGAAACACAGAATCTAGTCACACCTAACAGATACAAATTTTGTTGGAATGTAACATTCCGTTGGAACAGTCTTGACTAGAGGTTCAGCTATAAAGTGAATAAATATCTGAGCTTTATGAGCAAGGATGATGTTCCACAATAGGTCAGAGGAAATCTCAACAATGCAGATTGGACAGAGAAGGCTAGAAGTTAAAAAAAAAGTACTTACAGCTTAGAGTGAGCATTGATACCATAGCAAGTGCATGTCACAAGTACAATCAAGAAAATCTGGATAATAAATGTAATTTAAATTGGAGTCACTGTATCAGTCATATCAAAGAGTCAGAATTAAGGCAACAAGGGAGCAATTAAAAAAGATCATTGCTCAGGGTCTAACAAAGGATCATAGAAAGAAGATTATCGAGGCCCTGATAAGAAATAGGGATTGATAACTTAAATCATGGTTTAAGTGGGAAGTGTTTATTAAGAGCACCAGATTTTAATTAAGAAAGATGAGGAAAATGATGAGAATTACTTTTATTAGGATGCTGGAAGTGAGAAATAATTAATTTTGCTGATGCAAAGTAAGAAATGACTGTAGTGATTATAATGAGATCAGCCAGATGGACCTCATAGAATTGAATTCCCTGACTGAGGTTGTTAATCTGACCCAATCAGGGAGCACTGACTAACAGATAAAAATAGGAGTGTCAGACATCCTCTCACTCTGATAACTGGCTCTGAGGGGGCTGGGTTAGAATCAAAGACTTGCCATGTGTATTTAAAGGGTGACTTGGTGAAGGGATACTAGCATCTGTGGAGTTATTTCAGTCCATTTTGTGTGCAGAATGTGGCAAACCTCCATTCTGGCTGCAGAGGTTGGAAACCTTTATTTTAATTCCAGTAAGCAGTACAGAGACACAGTATTATGATAAAAACTTTAAAAGTTTTAAAGTATAAAAGTAAATTTCTATAATGGATGAATCAGAAATGGATGAGGAAGAGATTACATCAACATAAGAACAGAATTAGGCCATTCAGCCCATTGGGTCTGCTCTACCATTCCATCATGGCTGAGATGTTTCTCAACCTTATTCTGCTGCCTCTCCCCGTAACCTTTGATTCCTTTACTACTCAAGAATGTATCTATTTCTATCTTAAGTACACTCAAAGACGTAGCCTCCACAGTGTTGTTGGCAACGAGTTACACCAGTTCTTCACACTCTAGGTGAGGAAATTCCTCATAATTTCAACCTAAAGAGTTTTTCCTTCAATCTGAGGTTCTGCTCTTGGATCCTAGTCTCCCCTACTAGTGGAAAATCTTCTCCACACTCATTCTATCCAACTGTCTCAGTATTTTGTATGTTTCAATCAGTTTCCCCCTTGTTCTTCCAAACTGTCAAGTGTGACCCAGGGTGCTCAACTGCTTCTCACATGACAAACCCTTCATTCCTGGGATCATTCTTGGAAGCCTCCTCTGGACTCCCTCCAGTGCTAGCATCCTTCCTTAGATACAAGGTTCAAAACTGATCTGTGGTCTGACCAGTTCCTCATACAGCCTCAGCAATACATCTCTGCTCTTGTATTCTGCCTTTTTGAAATGAATGTTAACACTGCATTTGGCTTCCTAACTGCCAACTGAACCTGCAAGTTAACCTTAATAGAATTCTGAACAAGACCTCCCAAGCCCCTTTGACCTTTAGATTACCAAAACATTTCTTACTTAGAAAATATTCTGTGCTGCTATTCTTCTTACCAAAGTGCATAGCCTCTCACTTTTCTACATTGTATTCCATCTGCCAATTCATTGCCCACTCTCCCAGCCTGTCTAAATCCTTCTTCAGCCTCCTCACTTCCTCAACACTACTAGTCCCTCCACCTACCCGTGTGTCATCTGAAAATTTAACAACAACGTCCTCTGTTCCTTCATTCAGATCGTTAATGTATAAAGTGAATAGTTGTGGTCCCGACACGCACCTCTGTGAAATTATAACAGTTCCAGGCTGCCATCCTAAAAACTACTTCTTTTATTCCTATTCTTTGCCTTCTGCCAGTCAGCCAGTACTCTATCCATGCTAGTACCTTTCCCTGAGCAGCATGGGCTCTAATCTTGTTTAGCAGCTTCACGTGGCACCTTGTCAAAAGCCTTCTGGAATTCTCCTTTATCTAACTTGCTCATTACCTCCTCAAAGAATTCTATCAGACTTGTCAGGCATGACTGCTCCTTGACAAAGCAACACTGACTCAGCCCTATTTTACCATGCATTTCCAAGTACTCTCATCCTTAATAAAGGGTTCTCAAATCTTACCAATAACTGAGGTAGGGCTACCCCATCTATAATTTTGTGGAAACTGACTCCCTCAATTCTTAAACAGAGGTGTTAAGTTAACTATTTTCCAGTCTCTGGGACCCTCCTTAACTCCAGTGATTCCTGAAAGATCACTACCAATGCTTTTGGGATGTAATCCATCTGTCCTTGTGATTTATCCACCTTTGGCTTTCCCAACACCTCCTTTGTGATAGCCACTACAGTCTGCCCCCTGACTCTCTTGAAGATTTCCCTTACTTTGGAATTAATATAAAGGGGGAAACTGCTCCCATTGTCCCTTTTGGTGATGGAGTTTACAGGTTTGGAAGATGCTGTCTAAGGAGCTTCAGTGAATTGCTGCAGTGCATTTATAGATGGTATACACTGTGCATTGATGATTCAAAAAGTAAGTGTTTGAGGTGGTGGGTGGGGTGCCAAATAAGCTGGTATCTTCCACTGTGATAACTGATGACAAAAATCTATTCTATCATTTCTTTGTTCCACATTATTACTTCTCCAGCCTCATTTTCCAACTGTCTAATATCCACTCTTGTCTCTCTCTTACCTTTTAGATATCCAAAAAATGTCTTGCAATCTTTTTTATGTTGCTACATAGCTTACTCTCATATTTCATCTCCCCCACACCCATCTACGTGTTGCTTGTTTAGTTACCTCTTGCTGGTTTTTAAAAGCTTCCCAATCTTTTGGCTACCTAATACCTTCACTATGTTAGATGCTTTTACTTTTGCTTTTATGCTATCCCTGGCATCGCTTGTCAGCCATGGTTGCCTTATCTTCCGCTTGGGATGAATTTCTGTGATGCCTTCTGAATTACCCCAAGAAACTCCACCTGCTGCTCAACTATCTTCCCTGCTCGGGTCCCTTTTCAATTAACTCTGGCCAGCTTCTCCCTCATGCCTTTGTAGTTTCCTTTACTCAACTGTAGTACTGTTACATCTGATTCCAGATTCTCCCTCTCAAACTGCAGGGTGAATTCTATCATATTATAACTCCCTAATCAAGTCTGCCTCATTACAAATCATCATATCCAGAATTGCAGGTTCTCTGGTGGATTGTACTACAAACTGCTCCATTGATAGTGAGATACAGCAGAATAATAAAGTTTTACGATAAGTAGAACAACTAATGACATCAAGAATAAATGGCGGGAAATCTAGTACTGCCTGGCAGATATAACTTTACAAAAGAGCTGGACAGAACACAGGATAGGACATCTTGGAGAAAATGATTCTTAGGTTACCCAATTGCTTCCATGCTAAACAGTAAATCGCACATTGAATAATCACTATTATATTCAAACTTTTGTATTTTGGTGATGCTGTAACTCAGTAAAACTTACAAGAAGGCACAGTTATTTTTAAGGATAGCTTTTGGAAATTATTTGAATATCAGAACAAATACAACACTTGAAAGAACATGATTTAAGAAAAGAATTCAGCATCAATCAATAATTGCCACACTGATGTCTTCAGGTTTGTGGAGAACTGAGTATGGAGCTTTGAAATCAGAATTTACAAGCAGCAGAATTGTTGTTGGAGATAGCAAGAACTGTAGATGCTGGAGTCAGGGTAAATACAATGTGGAGCTAGAGGAACACAGCAGGTCAGGCAGCATCAGAGAAGCAGGAAAGTCAAGGTTTCAGGTCAGGACCCTTCATCAGTCCTGAAATGTCAACTTTCCTGCTCCTCTGATGTTAAATGAACTGCTGTATTTCTCCATCTCCACACTATATTGACAGAATTGTTGTTGGAATTATTGATGAATTTTTACCAGATTTACTACCAGCCAAAGAAGATTCGATTTTGGTCCAAACCATACAGATCGCGTTAGAAGAACGGAAGGAAAGAGAATCACAAAAAAATTCTGAGAGGAGAGAGACAACATTATTACAGGAGAGCTAAAGAATCCCATAAAGACTCAATTGAACTAGCTTTTTAAACCCAGGCTAACAGAAAGTGTGAACAAACTTTTTTTACTTAACAAGAATTATTATTTATTACAAATAAATAGATTCTAGCTTTAAGTAAACAATTAATTTTATTATCTTTCACAGAATGTGGGTGTTGCTGGCCGACTAGCATTTATTGCCCATCCCTAATTAACCAGAGGGCAGTTAAGAGCCAACACATTTCTGTGAGTCTGGAGTCACCTGTAAGCCAATCTAGGCAGGACAGCAGATTTCCTTCCCCAAAGAATGTTAATGAAATAATATTTTTGTTCAACAACTGTTAAAATGGTCACTATTGGTCTAGATTTTCAGTCCAGACTTTTATTGAATACAAATTTTACTATCCATTGTTAAAGGATTTGAACCTGCATGCCCAGAATATGAACATGGATTTCTAGATGACTAATCCAGTGATATTACCATTATGTCACCACCACCCCAACCCATCCTTTGAATATAAGATTATCAATATATTGAACAATCAGGAGTGCCAAGTGAAGACAAACAGCAGGAGAACCAAGGAAAGCCATGCTGGGTCTTCCTGATTACTGATCCAACCCAATTCCTGATTACTCATCCAAATGCATTTCTGATGAAGGGTCTAGGCCCGAAACGCCAAGCTTTCCTGCTCCTATGATGCTGCTTGGCCTGCTGTGTTCATCCAGCTCCATACCTTGTTATCTCGGATTCTCCAGCATCTGCAGTACCTATTATCTCATTAACTTACAGCTCCATCTGTTTGCTCAGTACTGTTTCTCTAGCAGTTATCATTTTCCTAAGTTCTGCTCTCGTTTCAACCTACTCATCATTAATGGGGTTTTTTTATGTGTTCTATTTTGAAGACCAAAGTAAAGTGTTTATTCATTACATTTGTGATTGCTTTATTATTTACTATTAGGTCCCCATTGTCACCATATGAGGATCAATACTTCGCTTTTCATCCCTTTTCAAGCTACCTTCTTCAGAAGTTGGAATGTATTAGCTCTGATTAACCTGTTAGTCATTCTTTCTTGTTCTCTCTTATTTGACCAGTCATGTAACCTGCCACTCGACTTTATGCAAGGATGTGCTTAGTCCTTGAGTGTGATGCTGCCTTCAATTAACCACGGATAAATAATGAGTCTCCCACCTTGGAAATTTTCTGTTTAGTAGGAACAGAAATATTCTGGAACAACTCAGCTAATCTGGCAGCATCTGTGGAGAAAGAAGCAGAATTAATGTTTTGAGTCTAGTATGAACCTTCCTTAAGGGTCTGCTGAGTTTCTGCAGGATTCTCTATGTCTGTTTCAGATTTCCAACATCAGCAGTATTTTGCTAATGTCATTTGTAATATTATTTTATATTCCTTTAAATTTAAATTGAAATTCTTTGTACTGGATATATTAGTCGAACTCCAAATAATCCCAGTAGAGATTTTCCTTTAAGTGGAATTTACATACGACTTTGTGTTACACTGCGTAACACCAAAAAATTTTTACACTGTTAAACTAAGAGTTCAGTAATGAAGAAAGAAAAGGACAAGTGAATAAGAGAAAGAAGATGACTTGGATAATAAGACAAGGGAGAGCTGTTTTTTTTTCCCAGTACGTTATCATGCCTCTGAAATATCCTAAACGGCCACATATACAATTAATTCCTTTGATAGTTACGTTGCTAGCTGATGGGGAAAAAAAAATGAAACAGGCAAAATCGAAGAAAATAAATCCTGGAAATGAGGTAGAGACAATTCTGAGCACCAGGTGTTGCAAAAGCAAGAGAGGAGAAAATAAACCATTCAATAACAAGAGTGAAATAGTACATATGGGGTGGAGAACTGTGGTGTTGAAATGAAAGGGATGTGTGTAGGGCAGTCAATTAGAAGAACAGTGGAAGGGAGAGAATGAATCATGAGGCAAAAAGCTAGAGCCAGCTGGAGGTGGGAAAAATTTACTTTTGAAAAACCATGAAAAGTCCACTTTTAGACTCACACAGGCAAACAACACAGGAAAATATAACTTTGTGTTGGTTGGAAACAGAACAACCAAGTGCTTAAAATTGTAGATAGGGCACTAAAATCATGGGTTGTTGGGAGCAGAAGCGACCAAAAAGGTTCCCACTGATCAATTATTTTAGCTATAATAATTTTGAGAGCAAGTAATGAAATAATGCTTGGAACTTAAAATAACTGACCCTGAAAAATAGCCTACTGATCCTGTCTCTAATCAATACAAAAATATTACAACGGCGAGCCCTGCCAAAACCCACTTTGAATTAAAATTGATTCCAAAGCCACATTATGAGATGTGGATTACCCAAATGTCTACCATAATCTTTTTGGAAAAGACACAGAAATCAGGGAGTGGGTAGTTTAAATGCTGTTTTGCCAGATTCTAGTAATGCAAAAAAAAACTGTTTGCTATTTTCAAATATCGCAACAGTTACCAATTTGTTGCATGCAAATTATTTTGAGACGTTTCTAAGAAATGCAATCGTTTCCAGTCATTCTTCCACAGCGAGACAAATTATAGATGATAGATTGAAAACTGACGGAGGATGTTATTGCCATTAATGGGATGTGGTCATCACTGACTAGGCCAGTATTTATTGCCCTTGAGAAAGTAGTGGTGATTTGTCTTCTTTAACTGAACTGTAATGACTATCTATCACATTACAATCCAGTCAAGTAAATTAGAGGTTTAGGACTGCTTTCGTTCATGACTTGAACTGTGCCCCTTGGCCCTTCAAATAATCTTAATTTATAAGGAAAGCCTTAGATGAGGAAAAGGGTGCTTCACCAAGCTTCCAATGATTACAAATAGCATCAGGCTCACCTCTGATGTCACCCCAATTGAATAAACCCACATATCTCACCATGAATTATTATTTGGGCAAGGTATCAAAGAGTGGCTATTCAGCTCTGTTTAAGCAGGGAAATTATGGTTTCAGGAGAGGAGAGGATGAAGGGAAAAAATATAGGGTTAAAGCTCAGCAAAAATTAGTGAAAGAGGAAGTGCAAAGATCGAGTAGAAGAAAAGAGAATAATATGTGTGGAGATGTTGGGGGAGAAAGAGAGCAAAGAATGAAGGCAGAATCAAACCAAGATAAAGAGAAAATAATTTAGATAATTGTCAGGGGAAAAGAGAGATGTCTGTACAGGAAACAAATCACTTACAAAAAAGACTATGGAGATAATCTAAACTTCACAATCCAATATAAAATCTAAACAAGCACATAAAATAGCATGTGAAATGAATGATAAACAGGGAAATAAAATGTAATATCAGTTAATGTGAAGTACACTTTCCTGAAAGTGCAAAATACATCAGTGTACAAGCAAAGAGCGCACAACGTAAAGGCCTTTGTAGAGTTTATCACTTAATTAAAAATTTAATTAGTTCCAAGTAAAATGATATTCAGTTGAAATGATTTATCACAATTGACCCATGATCTCTGGTGATTAATGTTCTATATGTTCATTATAATTTATTACAATTTAAATTATAACTAAATTGAATGGCATTGTATTGAATATGATTCAATTACTGCAGTGATTAATTAACTGCAGTTATTAACGTCAATCTACTTCAAACATGCAAGCGATTGTAAAGAATATTGTGCTATAACGTTCTGAAATTAATCATACATGTACCTTAGTTAATTGTGATAAGAAAAATACTGTTTAAAATTATGCATTAGCTTTGAGGAACTGAATGTTAAACTGACTTTTCACCTTGGCAAGCTGCATTTAAATCTAGCTGGAATTGAAATTGAAAGTTTTGCCTGTAGACAGGCAATAAGTCTTCTGCTGGGTTTTAGAAACTCAGTAAACTTTGCTTATAGTAGTCATTTGGACTAAAAATTAATCTGACTAATAATCTACATTTCCAAATTGGACACAGACTTCCAATCAGAGAAATACCCTTCGAGCATTCTCCATTGCTTGCTGCCAATGAGACAATTTTGGATCCAAGTTGCCAAAATTCCCTCAATGCCGCGGGCTCGTCATTTCTTAACCAGTCTGCCAAGTGAGACATTGTCAAAAGACTTACTGAAGCCGGTATAGACTTTATCAACTGCACTACCCTCACGTACACACCTTGTCAACTCTTTGAAAAATTCAAATTTATTTGCCATGATCGTCCTCTTTCAAAGCCATGCCAAGTATCCCAGATTAATCCTTGCCCTTCAAAGTGTGGATTACTTTGCCTCTCAGAATCAAGGAGCTGCATAAGTTAACACTGATTCAGAATGGTGGCTAGGTTTCCGAAAGTAGGAAGGAAGTTTAACCCTGATCCGAATTCTTAATATTCATTTTTAAAATTTGAACACAGTACTGCAACCCTGAAACAGGCTATCCACCTATCTCACCTCAGGAACCAACAGCCTTCATGGCTCTTCCTAGATTGCCAGGCCTAGCCCCCAATTCATCCCCTGGAACTTTAGATTGGAAGTGTGGACGAGCATCCCTAAAAGGTGGGTGTCTCCGCTAGAATTTCTCCCAGCTCTGTGCACCTCGCACAGAAATCTAAATTGGGTCCTAGATTTGTTCTATATTCTTTTGAAAATAATGTCTCATGCTTGGAACTTTTTTTAAAAAATGGCCTTGTTACTCACCTTTAATAATTGGTCTATTTATATTCCAAGATCCCTTTGTTCCTCCACCAGATATAATCTCACAGCCTCCAAGTAACCTTTATGCTCCCTTTTAAGGCAATATCTATAATTTACCTGTGTTGTAATCCATTGGCCAATTATGTCTGCTTATAAAATGGTTAATTACATCCACAGAATTAACAATCCAAGCAGCCCACCCTAAATTGGTATCATCCATAAATGACCTTTGATTCCAAAATTCAAATTGTTAATGTAATTTGTGATCAGCAGTGGCCCAGTGAGGTACTGGTGGAAAGCTACTTGCAACTTCCGCTATTCTGACAAACTACTTTTTACTTCCATTCTCTGCTTTCAGTCATGAAAACGGCTAACAATCTATTCTGCTACTTGTGCATTGACTCTACATCCTCTCTTTATTCATTAGTCTATTATGTGGCACTTCATTGGAGGATTTTTGAAAATCCAGATGGATTATATTTACTACATAACTTCACTCACTCCATTGCCAATACAAAAAAAAAAAATCACTCAGGTTGGCAAGTAAGATATTCCCTTTTGAAATCCATGCTGACTATTCAGTTATTATATTCCTCATTTCTAGATGATCATACATTCTCTCTTTAAACAAAGATTCCATTATTTTTTTCCTGCCACTGATACTAAGCTGACTGTTTTGTAATTCCAAGCTTGTAAGGTCCTCCTTCTAAAATATAGGTTGACATCCTTCAATGTGTGAAAGACGATGGGAATACAGCATTAGACTTTTGTTTGATGTCAGCGGAGATCATCTCCTACACTTCTATTGATGGCCAAATTAGCTGATTCTCGAAAAGCAAATACAGTTATAAGTGCCGCAGATGCAGTGAAGATATTACATTTTTCATCTAACTCCACCCCTTATTTCTAACAAATGATTAACTGAGTATAATAATGCATTTGCTCTCTATTTTTCAGATTCTTTTAAAATACATGTATGCAATTCACCTGGGCCAGGAAGATTTTCACCTCTACACAGACTTTTTCAATATATCGTGTTTTTTATTTAAAATACACTTAACTCATTACTTATTATATCATTCAATGTCAAGTTTACCTTCTCGATCCTTTTACAAATCTCAAAGCAAAGTAATTTTTAATACATCTGCCACCTCTCTATCATTACCTATCTATTTCTTAATAGTCCTATTTCTATGACAGATTTTTTCTTGACTGATGCACCAATAAAATATTCTACAATTTTGTTTTATAATCCTTGAAACTTCAATTTCATTGTTGCATTTTGTCTGCATAAAATTTTGACAACACTCCCACTGTCTTTTAATTCTCATTCACCATGCATTCCTCTGCTGTCTATGTTCTTTGTGTCTGTCTCTTGCCTCTAACAATTATGCCGTTATGTCTTTATCAATCAATGAAGTCTCAATCGTGTTTAGTTTGTTCTTTAATTTTAGGGGTTTATATTTTTACTACTCTCTGTTGAGCGCCATTTGAAATGTTTTCCATTGTCATTCTATATCTTTGTTCATCTATACTATTTCCAATTTTATTTTCCCAAATTCTATTTTTGGCCTCCCAAAATCAGCTTTACTGCAATTTGTTAATTTCCACCATTCTTGCATTCTTCTGTGTTATCATCTTAATGCCTTTAATGGTCACTGTTCCCTTTCTGTTACATCTACTTTTACTTTTATTATCTGTTTTGTTTCATTCTAGTTTATTATAGAACAAATAGTTAATCTTCCCTTTTAGGACCTTTTTTATAACACTTTAAGTTAGAAATGGGCCTGGACAGTTGTAGGATCTCATTTCTCTTATTCCTCTTATCTACCTCTTCTAGCCAATTAATATGTTAGCTGAGATACCCCCATGGTGATTTTTCGAGATCTTTTAACTTAATTCCTTATTTTGGCTGTATTTTTCTTTCTCCACGTCCATTCTAGTCTTGGATGATCTGTTTGCTCCTGTAGTTATTTGTTTAGGCAAAGGATATAGCCCTTAAGATCTTTCTTTTCAAATTGAAGCTTTATAACTGATACAACTTCAGCAGAATATAGGCTTCTACCTATACTCTTTGTTCCAACATGGACCATACCAATTGTATTTAACTCTCCCTTTCCAAGTGGCAATTCAGACACCGTGGGATATCATTTCACAAACAGAAGTTGCCAGAAAAGCTCAGCAGGTCTGGCAGCATCTGTGAAGAAAAAATCAGAGTTAATGTTTCTGGTCCAGTGACCCTTCCTCAGAACTGGGGATTTCCTTTATTCTGGCACTGAGTAGACTACATGCCCCTCAGAACTTTCATTCATGGCTGTGGAGTTTGCAATCAATTTCCTTCATTGTAAAGTCCTGTAATACTACTGTCATGATCTCATTTGAGATGAGTAATTTTTTTTAAGAAAAGTCATCCAAAATGCCAATTATTTACTGAAAGGTCAAAGCCACAAAATTTCATAAGTTAAAAGAGAAAATGTATTTGTGCCATCAGATCACCTATCTTGTTACAAATATTGTTTGTATTCAGGTAAAGAAAATTAAGCTTTGTCTTTCTAGCATTAGTACTTAGTACTTAGGTGGACAAATAGGAGGCTGGAAGACCACAGCAGGCCAGGCAGCCTGCTGGAGGAAAGGAGCAGTCAATGTTTTGGGTATTACCCTTCAGGACTGGATATACGGGTAGGGGGACCTGCAGGTAAAGAGGGGGGGAGGGGTGAAGGTGAATAGTGGTAACACATGGACACTGCTGGTAGGTCCGACCTGGCTGGTTGATGGGAGGGATGAATCCAACTGCCGCCGCAGCCATTACACACGTGCAGACCTCATCCAGCACCGGGACTGTCTGGTCTGATATCACGTCCGGTTTGGATGTTGCTTCTAGCTCTGGTCTGGCATCCAAGCTTCTGCAACTATCGACTGGGACCCACAGGAGCTTATCTTCAACCTCCATCTCTTTCCGGGCAACTCCTCAAACGCTGCCCCGGATTCTGCCGATGGAAGGACTGGGACCTGCCTCAACTTCCCTGCAACTTCCGTCTCCCCTATGGATTCGCCCATCTCCAATCAACACACGGACTCCTGACCCCAGGGTCACTCCTGTACCCTACTGCCCACCTGCAGCTAGCCAGAACACCTCTCCTTCCTCATCTGTCCACCCTCACAATACATTCTACCCTTCCACCCCTCCTCCCTACTCTCTACCTCATCTCTCCCACACCCCTCCCCTCATCCAGTCCTCCATCCCACTCCCCTCCCCTCCCACTCTCCTTTCCCTCCCAAAACTACCCCCTCCCACCACACCGCTTCCCTCACCCATCACATACTATTGCTCTTACACCCCTCCTGTCCTTCAGTTCTCCAATGTAACATGACTTTCCCACCCCATCCCCTGGCTCCTGTTCCAGCCCCACCTCCTCCCTTCCATTCCACCTACCAACCCTCCCTTCCAGTTACCAACCAGATCATCCCTCACATCGACCAACCAGGTTGTACCTACCACCAATGTCCACCTATCACCACCAGTCTGCTACCTTGCCCCTCCCACAACCTTTATCTGCAGCTCCCCATACTCCCACGTCCAGTCCTGAAGAAGGGTAATATCCGAAACATTGACTTCTCCTTTCCTCCAGATGCTGCCTGATTTACTGTAATGTTTATTTCATTACTTAAATGCTTATGCTCCAGCTATACAAAACCCTGTTTCGGCCACATCTGGGGTATTGTGTCCAGTTCTGGTCGCTTCATTACAAGAAAGATGTGGAAGCATTGGAAAAGGTACAGAGGAGATTTACCAGGATGTTGCCTGGAATGGAGGGAAGGTCTTATGAGCAAAGGTTGAGACAGCTAGGGCTTTTCTCTTTTGAATGATAAAGGCGGAGAGGTGACTTGATAGAGGTGTACAAAATGATCAGTGGTATAGATAGAGTGGACAGTCAGAGACTTTTTCCTAGGGTGGAGGTAGCTATTACGAGGGGACATTGTTTTAAAGTGAGTGGAGGAAGATACAGTGGAGACGTCAGAGGTAGGTCCTTTACTCAGAGAGTGGTAGTAGCGTGGAACGCATTGCCGGAACAGGTAGTGGAGTTGGCCTCATTAGGAGCATTTAAGTGGCTATTAGATAGGCATATAGATGATAGTTTAAGGTCAGGTGGAGGTTAGATAGATTTTAGGTTTAGGGTAAAAGTTGAGCACAACATTATGGGCTGAAGGGCCTGGACTGTACTGTACTATTCTATGTTCTATGTTTAAATATTTAAATAAACAAACCCAGAGAGTTAATAAATTCCTGATGAGTGTTGGATTATTAAATTAATATTATCAACATTACAGCAGGGACCAAACTATATGCTAACATTGGGCCCGTTTGTAGGCCCCAGATTGACCAGCTAGGAATGTCTGCTACCAGGAAGCTACTGGGAGGTTCAGTGGACCTGATAGCTCCCTCATGCAGCTTGGGGAGGACCACCTAATGCTGGAAGATCTTAGCAGTGTCATTACATTGATTGACCCCTCATTTGGACCTCTGGTTGGCTGGCAGTCAAGCTGCTGATAGCTCTGTGCTTTGTAATATCTTGCTGTGCTGGGAACAAGTTAGTCTCCACACCTCCACCTCCAACTCCAACTCCATCACCTTGGTGAACTGCTAGCTAATACCAGTGTGGGAGAGCGATATTATCTCACCTCCCACATGTAGGAAAGACTTCTGGGGAAGCCTACACTCTGAATATAGTCCATGGCAAGTTTGTGACTGTTCAAAAAAATCATTAGTGCTTTCCCTGCTTTAAGAATGGAACTAGTGCATTGGATGGAATCTTATAGGGGTCTGAACTGGACAAGAAGTCTGGTGAGCACAATCTTGAGATCAAAGTCTTTTAGATGTTTTATGCTTTTCTTCAGTGGCATGGCAAGACCATTGTTAGGTAACAGTGAATTGACAGGAATTAATGCTAGTTAACAGCCTTGTTAATACTACAACTCACCTAATTAGGATTCAGCCTCCCATCTTATGCCAAACAAGATAGTCATCAGGTAAACCTGCTTCACTCGCTCTGAACAACCCACAGGCCAGAACATGATCAGTGGGCACCAGGCGTGTGCAGCTCTTCCGCACGGATTGCTATCTGGCATGTGCTGACCCCTCACAACCGTTCTGACACTTCTCCTATGCTCAGGTGGTGTGTTCTGGAAACACAGACTTGCATTGTAGGGCACCCCAGCAAGTTGCATTGAAAGGCTGCGGCAGAGATATTTAGTGCATAGGGACAGGTACCCAGCACACAGACTGGATTAAGCTGCATATCAAGAATACCGTCTCGCTCTCTTAGTCCTCACTCACTCAGTGCCTACCTGCATAATAACAACATCACTGCCCTGCCTTGCCATGCTTTACTATATCATTCTCTTGCAAATCCTGCTACCTCCCCTTCACAACTATACTGTGTGCTTGCCCAGATCCTGCAGTCTCGGTCCCAAAGAGCGAACTGCTGTGTCTCAGTCCTGTGGCGATGACTGAACTTGCCCCACTTAGAACAACCCTGACAGTCTGACCATACCATCCACTCTTGACTGATATGATCAGAGAGTCCCAGGAAAGGCATACCCAGACACCTGACTGGTGTCTATATACTTCTTGACCTGACAGACTGACCTATTAGGTTAGCTGATCTATTCAGCATTAATTCGGATGACTAAAGGTTCATAAGAAAACTCCGATCTCTTGCCTTTTTCATTATCTTAGCTGTTGCATCGAGATAAAAAGCTATCAGACAGCAATATGATTGGGAAGGGGAACGTGCTAACACAGAGAGCTCATGGGTCTTACAACAGATGAAACAGAATTGTAGTAGGGAGAAAAAGCTAGTGTTCATGAGATCATGAGTGTTCAGTGCATAGTAATTTTATGGAACACAATGTGCAGCAAGGAAAGTGTCTCTAAGTTATCAGGTGTCCAGCAGTGGCTTTGTGGGTGCCATCAATCAAAACTGGCAGGTACAGGAAAATTATTTCGCATTCACAGACCACCTGATGTTCCCTTTGCATATAGAAACATTTAATGCTGCAGCAAAGAAACCATAAATAGCTAATGATTTGTTCTTTGGGATGGAATAGTTATGAAGGGCTGAAATGTAAGATTGTGGACGTTATTTTATTGCTTTCCACTTCTTTCTTTCACTTTTTATTTTGATCATTTTGTTCGTTGATTCTACCAGTCTCAATATCTTTTTTCCCCAGGGCAGCCACAGAAAGAAACCCCGAAAAATTCTGACTTGCGCGCAGAATGAAATTCAGAAGTTAGGCAACACAAGGGAATGCAGCTAATACCATTAGCAGCAGGAGCCGTGCAAAATGACAGACTTGGATTTGGTCTATATTTTCCTGCCAATGCCTATTTGAAGTTTTCATGGCGTTTCTTTGTCAGCAACTCATCTACGTTAATATTCCCACGTCTTCAAGAGGTTTGCATGTTTGTTGCATCTTTCATCACCTCGGGATATCTCAGAGCAGCTCACATTGACTGAAATTTTTTTTTGAAGTGTGCTCACTGTTTTAATGGAGGTGGCTAACTAGTGCACAGCAAGATCCCACAAACTGGGACATGATCGTGAGCAGATAAGCAGTTTTTTTTTGTGATATTGGCTGAGTGAAAGCTCCTCTGTTCTTCTCTGGTCATTAGATTTTTACATCTACCCGAGACTTGGTTAACTGCATCATTGAAAGGACAGCAATTCCAATGGTGCAGCATGTTCGAGGTCCTGTACTACACAGCACAGAGTTTATGCACTGTTGTCTATATGGGACACGAACCCATATCATTCTCATTCAGGTTTGAGCAGTCTGCCACTGATCCACAGCTGATGTGTCAAAGGACTCCAAGCAAAGGCTCAGTGGTTAGCACTGTTGCTTCACAGCACCAGAGACCCAGGTTTGATTTCACCCTCGGGCAATTGTCTGTGTGGAGGTTGCACATCCTCCCCGTGTCTGTGTGGGTTTCCTCTGGGTGCTCTAGTTTCCTCCCATAGTCCAAAGATGTGCAGGCTAGGTGGACTTGCCATGCTAAATTGTCCGTGGTGTTCAGGGATGTGTAGATTAGGTGGATTATGAGGAATGAGTCTGGATGGGATGCTCTGAGGAGCAGTGCGGGCTTGTTGGGCTGAAGGCCCTGTTTCCACACTGTAGGGCTTCTATGTTGATTTTAAGTAAGAACTCTAGGTTGCTAAGATCTGAGCAACATGGACTATGGCAAGATTTGTGCCAAAATTGGGCAAGAAGATCCCTCACCCAGGACCACCTTGATGACATTTTTATGCATTTTTCTTTTATGCATTTACCAAGTAGTGAGGTGAGTTTCTCATGAGTCAGCAGTGAGTTGCCTATTAAACAGGATTATGGCTTGTTAAAAGTCTTAGTAATGCCACAACTCACCTCAATACGATTCCATTTCCCATCTTACTAAAGGCCCTGTACAATATAGACATTGAGAATTCTCTGTGGAAGTCAGAATGGGCATTTAGCAGCTTTTTCTTGATCCTGGCTGCTGTTCTAACCAAACAGCCACTCAAGGTATGATCTCTAGCCACCAGTCTTAGATATCCCTTGGCATCTGACATTTCCCAACCCCTCATGATCATCCTGACATGGATGGAGAAATTTATGGATTCGACCAGGCTGCAAAGTCTCTGAGCCATTCATTAGCTCTCTTAATGCTTGCTCACTTAACACCATTACTTGCCTTGCAGTGTATGGCTTATTAGTGCACTGGAGCTTCAGCCAAAGGGAAAGGCATTAGCACTGGTTTATTGGGATGCACTTTAGAACAGACATACAGCTAAGTTTCTAGTCATGCTTGTCAGTAGAAAACTGTTGGCTGGGAGGGGAGGGATGTGGGCGATTATATGGCAGACCGAGACGTTAATCAAATGTCTGAAGCATGTGCCAGCTGTCTGTGCAGCAAAAACTTACTGCACACGAATTAACCAAATGGCTTGTTGGAAAGTAGGTAGGAACTAATCCTCAGTACAGTCAAAGGAGCTCTGTCAGAGGGTGCCAGTACTGTCAGTCAGGGCCACAGTCCACACACAATAAAGGGGCTTGGCCACTATCAGTCATCAGGTTCAGGGGATTTTTCTGACTGCAGACTGAGAAATAGGCAATGGTCAGTCCTACAGGGGCACCACCAGCAGCCAGGGGAACAGTATATCGTCAATCAGGTAACTGCAAAGGCAGCAATCAGGGCTCTGGAGAGTCAAGTCTGGGGGATGCTCATTGAAGCTGGTCAGAGATCTATTCATGGATTGTTAAGAAGGGCCCATAGGGTAATGTTGGATAACTGCCCGAATGCATGAGGAGTCAAGATTTGGGGGTTGTTTGTGCAGGG
>JAHRHZ010000053.1:3611308-3647896 GCA_024137785.1 Ginglymostoma cirratum | reverse complement strand
CGTTTCGGGCCTAGACCCTTCATCAGAAATCATTTCTGATGAAGGGTGTAGGCCCGAAACGTCAAGTTTTCCTGCTCCTATGATGCTGCTTTACCTGCTGTGTTCATCCAGTCCCATGCTTATTATTCTACTAAATTTGTCAGGCAGAACTTCCCCTTCATATTTCACAATGTGAAGCCATAATGACTCTGTATATTATGCATTTCTACATTGGCAGTTTTCTAATCCTGTGGAACTTCTCCCAAATTTAGGAATCCAGGAAGATTACCACAAACTAATTCACTAGCTACTTACTTTAATATCCTAGGATACGCCCCATCTGGTACTATCAGTATTTAGGCCCCGTGGTTTCTCAACCACATTTTCTCTAGTGATAATTATTGTGTTTACTTCCTCTGCTCTTTCTGACCCTTGAAGATTTAGTAATTTTGAAATATTATTAGTGTATTCTACTGTGAAGGCTGATGCAAAGCATGTTGGATCCTTTCCCCACAAAGTAGCGACCTATCTGTTCCAGCAGACAATTTCCTTTTTTTTTTGCATTCTGGAAATGCAAACTAACAAGTTAATCAAACACAATTACCCAATTACAAATCTATCCTGACTATACCCAATCTAGAGATTATTATTATCCAAATATCTGTTATCCTTTATAATGGATTCTAGCATTTCCCTACAGCTAATATAAGGCTAACAAGTCTGTAATCCTCTGTTTTTCTCTCTCACTCCCTTCTTACATTTTGGGGCAACATTTGCTATTTTTCAATCTGCAGAAATGTTTCCAGAGTCTACAGAATTTTTGAGGATCATGAGCAATGCATCAGCTGTCTTTGCAGCTACCTCCTTCAACACTCTGGGATTTGGGCTGACGATGTATCTTCTCCACATATAATTTCTCCAGAACAATGTTCTTTCTAAACTAAGTCAACTCATCATTTATTTAAACCACTTGGTCTCCACTTCTGGAAAATTTCTTCTAACTTTCTCAGTGAAAACAGACACAAAATAATCATTTGGCTTTTTTGCCATTTCTTTATTCTCCATCATAAATTCTCATGATTCCACTGGTAATAGACTTACATTCATTATCACAAGACATTTCTTTTTTTCTGTTCCTATAGAAGCTTTTACAGTCCATTTAAATGATTTTACTACATTGTGTTCACATTTTGTTTTCTCCATCCTTATCAGTTTCTTGGTCCTCCCTTTTGTGTACTCTAAAATTCTTTCAATCCTCAGCTAAACTGCTATTTTCATTTTTATTTTCATTTTATGCAAGCTTGAACCTCCTTTACTATCCATGTTAACTGACCTTTCAGTGTTTTTGCTTTAAGCCCACACCATAAGAGCATATGACTTAGGAGCAGAAGCAGGCCATTCAGCCCATTTGGTTTGCTCTACCATTCAATGAGATCATGGCTGATCTTCAACTCTACTTTCCTGCTTTTTCCCCAAACCCTTGATTTGCTTATTGATAAAAAAAAACCTGTCTATCTCAGCCTTGAATACATTTAATAACACAGCATTTACAGCTCTCTGCAGAAAAATTCCTCAAAATTCACTGCACTGTGAGAGAAGAAATTCCTTCTTATCCCTGTCTGGGTGACTTTAAAACTTTGAGATTATGCATTCTGTACTAATCTCTCCCACGAGGGGAAATAACCTCTCTGCATTTACCCTGTCAAATCCCCTAATACAATTTTGTGTTTCAATAAGGGCACTATCATTCTTCTGAACCCAATTGTTTCAGGCTAAACTTATTCAAACTCTCTTCTTAAGAAAATCCTTCTGTGCCCAAGATCATTTTAGTGATGCTGTTCTGGATGACCTCCAGTGCTGCTGTATCTTTCCCTAGGTATGTGGAGAAAAGCTGTTCACAGAATTCCAAGTGTGGGTCTTGGCAAGGTTTATATTTCATAAGACATTTCTATTTTTATTCTTCATTATCTTTGAAATAAAGGCCAACATTCCATTTGCCTTCCCTATTAATCATTTCACTTGAGTCTAAGCTTTATGTGATCCATTCACTAGGACCACCCAAATCTCTCTGTCTCTGGTGTTTTGTCTCCATTTAGATAACACTCAGTCTCCTATTCTTCTGACCAAAGTGCATAACCTCACATTTTCTGACATTTTATTCTGTCAATTTTTTGCTCATTCACTTAACCTGTCTGTATCCATCTGTAGGTTGTATCATTCTTACCACATAGCTCCCCAACTATTTTTGTGTCATTTGCAAACTTAGTACCACTCATTCACTTCCTCATCCAAGTCATCCATCTTCTCGAGGATAATTGGGGATGGTCAGCAAGTTCTGGACTGGCCAACAATGCCCACATCATATTAAAGACCAAAATACTATCAGGAATGTACCTTCGCTGCATGATCACAATGCAATCCAAATAAATTCCATTTATATGTTGTTTTGTCTGTTTGATCTATTTCCACTATGAATGCAATGATTTATTTTGCCTATTGTAAAACCCCAGTTTATTCTGCTGTCTAAATTATTTCTGTGGTATCCTGCTGCAACAAACAGTTTATTTAATCATGTAATGATTTATTGTATGTATCTTATTGTCTTTAAGCTACTACTTCATTGTGGAGGCTAAACCATTCTAAAGAATTGGTTGCTTCTTGCTGGTAAAAGAAACTGATCAGTACTATGTGATACAGTAACATCCATCTCTGTCAAATAAAGGAGGATCTTAGAGACCTGGATACTGCAATTTTCTAATTTTACAGCCATGAAAGATTCCATGTCATTATGAGATTGCAAGTGAAATTGGAATAGTTTTGTCCATGATATGGATTTGTGAAAGAACAGCAATACATCTCAAATCAAAGTACTCAGATTCACTCTTCTCTTATGCATGCCCTATCAGTCTAATAAAAGAGTGGCACAAAACTAGTTAAGTAAAATTCTGAAATAAAATTTATCCACAACCATTGACTTAGCAATATCGATCATTCTTTAAATTCAGAACCAATGATGAAAAGTCTAAGTTCCACAATACCAAACATAATGAAGTTTAGCAAGGTTAAAAAGACTTGCCTTTACATCATGCCATATCTCTCAGAATCATTTGAAGAGTACTTTTCACTTTGTGAATTATTAAAAAATGCAGTAATAGTTGCTTTGTCTTCTTGCTGATGTATGGGTATGCTCAAAGAATCTACCCTCTGTGAGGGTACTTTTTAAATCTAAAATTATGTACAGTCAGTTCTGCTATAAAATGCTTAAGCTTTAAGTCTCCACTGGCATTGGTACCCAGCAGCACTATCATACTATCCTTTGCCACCTTCAAGCCTTGAGCCTGTGATTCATTCATAGAAATGTAGGTTCTTGTTGCCATTTGCTCGCAGTATAAGCCTGTCTCATCCAAATTGAAAACTTGATCTAAGTTGTAACCTTCTTCGACAATTAATTTTTTCTTACTGCGATAGGAAATGCCATTGCATGCTCCTTGAGTGCACTGGCAGTTTCGCCACATGACTTTACATTATGAAAAGCATAGCGAGTCTTAAACCAGCAATCCAGCCACTGCTAGCACTAAAGGCAGGCATAATTACAGGATTTTCAGGTTTTTTTTGTTAGATCATCGTAAATTGATAAGGCTTTCTCTTTAGTGGTGAAAAGGGTGGTCCCAGATCGCTTTTTCGTTTGATCTTCTATGCACATACCTAGAAGCCGCTTCATCTCCTCATGTTCATTTGTCTGTGACCGCACAGATTTGCGAGCACTCAGACTTGTTCCAGCAATACAGCTTGCTTTAGTCTTTTCTGCATTGTCTCGAATGTTGCATAAGGTAGACTCCTTTATTCCTGTTACATGAGCTATATCACATGTTCTCTCATTACGCTCAGAGCATATTGTAACATCTAGTTTCTCTTCCAGTGTTTCAGGCTTTTCTTACGCTCACCACCTGCAATTTTGTCAGCAGGACGCTAATTGTTAACATTCTTGTCACTTTGTCCTCACGTTTTTTGTTGGTAACAGGCAGTATTTGCAAAAACAACCCCGAAAATCATGGAGCACTGTACCTCTCACAGATAGCGCTTCACGACAAAGCCTACAAAATGATCAGATGATGCCAGCCAAGAGACTCTTTTGGTACTAACATTGCATGTATTCAGGACAAAGCCCCCAAAACAATCATATGATGTTGATGCGCACTTCTCCATGCACCGATGGGATTGTGTTACAGCCAACACAAGTTTGTGTTTTAGAAATAGCATTCCCCTATTCACCAGTCAATAGTTATTGCCAATTAGCGTTGCCGGAATATTCAGAGACTGCATTGCGCTGGGTCCCCAAGACATGAAAGAAAGTCGCTAATGACCTGGTTTTGTCACTGTCACTGATCATTTTGGGTGATGGAATATGTCAATCCATGCGTGACAAAGATAGTGCAAATCCCTCCAGCAATGGTATTTTCACCTTTCATTCCAGATGGATGTTGCTACCCATGGGTTCAGGGCAGCACAGTAAATGTTGCAGCTATGAGTGACTCACACATTCTTTGTCTTTTAATTGCATTACTCAAAATCAGTAGAAAAACAGCTGGAGTTGAGTAGGTTTTTTTTAATGAAACAGATTGTTATGATCTGGAAAGCACTCCTCAAAAGGATAGAAGAAGCAGACTCAAATGTAACTTTCAAAGAAATTGTATACACTTAAGGAGGAAAAATATGAAACCTAAAGATCAGGATAGAAATTGTAGTTAGATAATTTACCTAGAAGGACAGGAACAGAAGATACATGGGAAGACAATCAACTTCAAATTCTTCTTCAAGTCAGGCTCCATCCTGAATTTGTAAGATACTACCATCCCTTCTTTGCTGCTGTTTCCCAATCTGGGATCTCCCTTCTTAACAGTACTGTGGGTGTAACTTCCTCCACCTACAACACTCTCCACACCCACCCCCACCCCACTATTGACTGCAGCAGTTCAGGAAGGTAGTTACCACCATCATTTATAGGGCAGTTAGGGATGGGCAATAAATACTGGTCTCACAACTGGCACCCACATCAAATGAATAATGATAAAAAGAAGCTCTTTCCAAAAGCCAGCATGGATATGATAGACACAATGTCCTCCTGTGTTGCAAGATTCTATGATTCTATAAAACTTGGGGCTTTGATTGTCTTTTGCAGCAAAAGGCTGGCCCTAACTGTCTTGGAAAACACACTACCTTATGAGCAAAAGTGACTGTTAATACCAAGTGGTTAATAGTATTTTTTCTATAACTGTTAAGGCCAAGAAAGATATCCCTGTTCCTAAACCACACACATACAGTATATGGACAGTAGATTTTTAAAAATATATACAGTACAGCAGTGCACTCACTAGTTAAAAAAGAGGTTATCAACCAGGTAACAAGTGTAAGGCAGCATTCATGGGGAAATTAAATCATGATTGCAACACCTATGGGTACAGTAGAGAAATGGTTAAATTACTGGACTAATTCCAGTGAAACTGAGTTCAAGTCACAATTTATATGAAATAGGTTTCCATGGAGTGAGAGTAAGATGATAAAGTTGTGCAGGAGTAACTGGAGAAGGATTGGGGAGAAGATGAGAATAAAATTAGTGGTTTAAATTGATTAAAATGAGCATAGAAGATTGCTGTTTATCAAAACCACGATGGGTAGAATGAGAGAACTTATTCAAGACATATGCAAGAGTTAAAGCAAATTCGATGCTTCCACACCTGGCCTTCACTATCAAACCCAACGTAAGAGAGGAAATAGAATTATTGAAACAAGTCAGTTAACTTAGCAGGAGGTAGGTTAAAATCTGACAAGGTAGGGTAGAAATATGATACAAGACAAAGCAAGTGAATTCCAAGTGATTACCCTGTTCAGGAAGGACTTCTGAATATTTCCATTCCAAGCATCAAATTGCAAACTCAAGAAATATAGTCACACAATCTGCCAGCCCATTTTGCAGTCAATGTTGAAGCCAAATGTTCTCATAATGAGCTTTTCTGTTCCTGATGCACTGTAACATAGTTTCATGCACAGTTGTACATTGCAGTATGCTAAAAACAGCTCTGTAAGGCGTTTTCTGTACTCCTAATTGATAGTGATCTCTCAACCTCTTACTGCTGTGGGAATCACATCATCATAATTTGCAATCTTCGCTATATTACATCTCTTGCCCATCTTTCACTCTACTTGGTCTACTTGATTCTCGGAATTTGATTTTACTTGTTTACATATCTCTGTAACCTTCTCCAGCCCCTACAACCTTCCCTATCTCTGTCACTTTCTCCAGTTATCATAATAATGTAGCAATAATTGTTATTACCTTTATTCACAGGATGTAGATATCACTGGCTTGACCAACATTTGCTGCCTATCCCCAATAGCCCAGAGAGAAGTTAAGTGTCAACCACATTTATCTGGGTCTGGAATCACAAGTTGGTCAGAAGAGGTGGTGGATTTCTTTCCCTAAATGATTTTAGTCTGCCAGGTGGTTTATTGCAACAATGGTTACATAGTTGTTGTTAGATTTTAAATTCCAGATTTTCAATATGTTCAAATTCCATCATCTGCAACAGTTGGTTTAAAAGCCATGTCCCCAGAACATTGACCTGGAGTTCTGGATTATGAGTCCAGTTACATTGCCACTATGCCACTGCCTCTACCCAAAGTCTGAATCTCTTTGATTGAGATTATCTGAAACTGTGACTAGACAACCCAATCTAGTTCCTTTGATTTCAACACTAGGCCAATGGTGCTGCACCATGTCTGGAATTGTTGCATCACTTTGTACACTATTTAATGTAATCTTGGGTATGTCTGCTCCAGATCTATGATGATGCTCACTTGGTGCTCACACTACTGTGTGTAGTTTTGGTGTCCTAGTCTCAGGAAGGACATTCTTGCTATTGAAGGAGTCTAGCGAAGGTTCACCAGACTGATTCCCAAGATGGCAAGACTGACAAATGAGGAAAGACTGGATCGACTGTGCTTATACTCACTGGAATTTGGAAGAATGGGGGAGTCCTCACAGAAACATATAAAATCCTGATGGGACTGGACAGACTAGATGCGGGAAGAATGTTCCTGATGTTGGGGACGTCCAGAACTAGGGGTCACAGTCTAAGAATAAGGGGCAGGCTACTTAGGGCTGAGATGAGGAAGAACCTCTTCACTCAGAGAGTTATGAATCTGTAGAATTCTCTCTCATAGGAAGCTGCTGGGGGCAGTTCATTAGATGTATTCAAGAGGACTGCTGGGTGTGGCCTTTGCAACTAAAAGTTTCAAGGAGTGTGGAGATAAAGCCGGAATGGAATACTGAGATTGCATGGTCAGCCATGAACGTATTAAAAGGTGGTGATTCAAAGGGCCGAATGGCACACTCCTGGACCTATTTTCTATATTTCTATGTTTTTCAGTTTGATTAACTCATTGCCTCCTGTTTGTCCGTAATGTCACTTTAGGTGTTTTATTAATATAAGACCACAGTGAAATTGCTCTTCTGATGACTGTGCCTTCAGTTTTCCTGCCCTCCCAATGATATTTTATGCCTTGATTTTAAGGTTGACGGAGATTTTGCCTGGTTTCCAGAATTGTAATGTTTTGTGGTGGCTTTGTGCTGTTGTGTTTCTAGATTTGTTTGACCTACTCCTATATTATATTTGGCACAAGGTTGTCATGTAAAACTATTGCATCCCTCTTACTTCTTCTCCTCTGTAAATGCCTGAACTCAGGAACAAAATGTAATCAAAATGTTGAATGGAATTCACTTTATCAAGGAGGGTCAAGTATAGAAAGTTTTTTTTTTGTTTTGTACTTGTTTTCGGTTCTACAGAACTTTCATTGGATCCCAGCAAGTTTGAGCATTACATCAGAAAATGTTATGTTCCCAGCTAATGTTGCTATTAAACAAGTCAGATCACAGATTGAAATTTGGCGTTATCAATTATATTTTGCTTTTTTGGTTTTATCAATGTGATAGCTCATCAAAATATAAACATGCAATGCTGAAGGTGCATGTTTAACAATGTAACAGAAGTTTATTCTGCAAAAGAAACGAAAATAAAATTGAATGAGTAAACTATTTACATAAGACACATGTTTAAAGATTTCAAAACACATTGTAAAATTACAATTCCATTAATCCTAACAGCACTCCTTTACAGTATTCACAATGGAGAGAAATCCATTCTCCATCCTGTATACGGTTTGACTTAGCTGTGGCTTCAATTCCCAGTTATGAGAATCTGAAAACCTCTTTTTTGATTCATCTCTGTTGTATGACTCTATAACTCTGTAAAATCCAGCTTCAGTCTTTGCAGTTGAGGGCTTTAACCAAATGTTTCTGGTCTGGAAATTTAAAACTTTAAAATTTCTTTCCTTAGTTAAGATCATTCCTAACAGTTCTAAACTATCTCTTTTCTTTGGGAGCAACTGGTTAGTACATGAAGATTTAGCCACGACTTCAGAAAAAGCACCTAATTGAAATGCAAAAACTTTTTTTTAAACTATAGGAGTTTCCTGTAAGTTCTCAACTTTTTCAGAATCTTCTGTCTGAAAGCTTAATGCACTAAACTGTCTACCTTGTTTGCTTGTAAATTTTCCCAATCTAAACAAAACTGTCTTCACTCCATGAAGTCTAACTCTAATACGGTATGTTTTTAAAAAACTAACAATTTAGAAATTAAATTCCTTCAGATATACAAAATTCCCATATGCCACTAGTTCAAAATTCAAAGCTCCAAAATAAATTATATTAAAATATATCTAAATCACACAACTTACATCACAAAAAAAGGTGAATCAGTTTTGAATTGTATACAAGACACTCTATTGGAAATATGGCATGCTTAAAAAGTGAAAAATTACAGGGGCTGGCTGTGTAAACCAAACTTGTATTCCATTGTGTGTTGAAGATAGTAAATGATCATAACAAGCTGTTTAAAATAATGAAGAGAATTAATTATGTTGATGCAGAGGAACAATTTCATTTAGTAAGGGAATACAAAACAAGAGAATGATATTATAATTCAAGCTGAGCTCTTTAGAAGTGAACATATTTAGCACCGCTGCATATAAACAGTAGCAAAGATCTGGAACTAACAAAATGCTGTTCATTTGCAGTCATTTCAATTCTTTTTAAAGCAGAAATCAATGGATTTAATTTTTAAGCAAGGACATTAGGGAATTAGATCAAAGACACTAACATAGAGTTGACACTCAAATCAGTGGTCATAGAATCATGAGCCAGAGTACTGTTGGCCTGATAGAGGTTGTTATCCACTAATCACAGAACTGGCAGGAAACCCCATCAGTTCTATAAAGGATGCTCAACAGAATCAAGTGCACTTTAGACAACTGAGTGGGTGTCATCAGTTAATCTGTTGGACTAAGGCACCTGTGGGAGGCGCTCCATCTGCTGAGGACAACTCACCAACTAGAGGCCAGAAGCTCCTTATCCCAACAGTGCCAGCAGGAGTGGTGGCAGCCATAGAAATGCAGCCATCAGAGGTCCAGAATCACTATGACTCCAGACCAAGGTTAGATGAAGGTGATGGAGCGGGAAAAGTGGAGAAGCTGGAGGCAAGGGTAGAGGTGATTGGGCACAGAGAACCTTTGAACAAGGGATCCTGCAGAGACAGCAAGCAAGCTCAGCCAGATTTGCTAATGCTAATTGCTTAGATGTGACTAACTGACTTCCCAGGTCCCAAAGGGAATCTTACTCTCTGACTTAAATGGAGGAGGTTTGTTGCGACCAAAAGATTGATGTAAGGCTTATGGTACAATAAAGAGGATCTGGTCAGCATGTTCCTTGTCACAGACTGAATTTAAACCATATGATTAAATTTCACAGTGGTCTTGAGAAGTTTAATGATCTCTTCATGTTGTAACATTCCAGGAATACATCCAACTAGAGATTGAAATCTCATACACCAATTGTGAAAAACTAAAAGCGATGTTGGCCTGCTACACAACAGGGACTAACTTTATTTAATTAATTTCCTATGAAGCTCTTTGGGATCTCTTGAGGGCACGGAAGAACATGAATGCAAGTTATTTTTTGTTTAATAAACTGTTATCTTGAGAGCAGGCATAACAAAGTAGTTAAAAACCGAAAGACCTGCGGATGCTCTAAATCAGGACAAAAAAAACAAAGTTGCTGGAGAAGCTCAGCAGGTCTGGCCGCATCTGTGAAGGGAAAAAACAGAGTTAACGCTCGGGTCCAGTTCTGAGGAAGGGCCACCGGACGCCAAACGTTAACTCTGTTTTTTCCTTCACAGATGCTGCCAGACCTGCTGAGCTTCTCCAGCAACTTTGTTTTTACAACAAAGTAGTTCATGTTTACAAGTTTCAAAGTCAGTTACATAGGGACAAACATTTACTTTTTCTTATTTATTATGCATAAAATGCAGGTATCACCACTTAAGGAAGCATTTATTGACCATTCCCAGTTGCCTTTAAGAAGGTGGTGGTGAAATGCCTCCTGGAACTGTCCATCAGTGGGAAAAGAATGAATATTGTAGCTGGTGAATGTGGTGCCAATCAAGCAAGTTGCTTTGTCCTGGATGGTGTCAAACCTCTTGAGTGTTTTTGGAGATGCACTCATCCAAACAAATGGAAAGCATTCCATCACACTTCTGATATTTAACTTGTAGATAATGGACAGGTTTTGTGGCGTCTGGAGGTGAGTTACTCTCTGCAAATTTCCTCGCCTATGACCTACTCTTGTAGGTACAGTATTTATAAGGCCAGTGCTGTTCAGTTTTTATTCAATGGTAACCCCCAGGTTGAAAGTGGAGGATTTAAGCTAGGTTTCCCCATTATTGAAGAGTATTTGTAGAGTCTCCTCCTCTTTTTGTTAGTCATTTAACTTTCCACACCTTTTACTACTGGTTGTGGCAGGATTCCAAAGCTGTTAGTTAAGGGATTGCTTACTCCTCTTTAGCGTTCCCTTCAATTTTCTTACTGGCTAAGTGGGTCTCTGAGGCCCTTATGCAACAGCAAATTACAGAACCTGATTTCAATGCTGTGATCTGCATGTGACACTGATCACTACATGAAGAACAATGGAGCGTTATGCACGTGCGTGCATGTAATGTAGAGGGAACTTTGCCCCTTTCTATATTTCCACTCTTTGATGTGACAGAAGGCCTGTGTTGTAGATTAACTAGGTTGATTTCTCCTTTTTGGGTATAAAAGCAAAATACTACAAATGCTGGAAATCAGAAACAAATACAAGAATGCTGAAGAAACTCAACCGGTCTGGCAGCCTCGAAGGAGGCTGAGCTAATGTATCGAGTCTGGCATGACTTCTTTTGAAGAAACGTCAACTCTATTCCTTTCTCCACAGATGCAGCCAGATCGGTTGAGTTTATCCAGTGTTTGTTTCACTTTTGGATATGTCAGATGCTGGTCCTGGCATGCCTTACTGCACTTTTCATTTAACCATTGCTGAAACTGCAAAGATAGACATATCATTCAAACAAGTATGGGGCTGGATGAACACAGCAGGTCAAGCAGCATCATAGAAAATCTGATGAAGGGTTTAGGCCCGAAACGTCAAGTTTTCCCGCTCCTATGATGCTGCTTGACCTGCTGTGTTCATCCAGCCCCATGCTTGTTATCTCGGATTCTCCAGCATCTGCAGTACCTTTTATCTCTCATTCAAACAAGTGTCAGGTTTTCTGATGGTGTGACCGTGAGAATTTCAACAATTCAATATGCGGTGTTGGTGGAGCAGCTGTGCTATCCATTATGTTTCTTGTATGGCATTGCTATAACCTGCTGTGCCACTAGTGACACTTCAAACTCTTGCCTGTCAGTCCACCATTTGGTGGGTCTATTCTTATTTGGGGAAAGTTTTCACAATCTCCTGAGGATTTGAAATGAACTTAATATCATGCACTTGGCAAAAGAAGAATGGACCAAATCATATCTTTGTACAGTCTTAGAAATCCAGCATCTCAGTCAGGCAGGTCTGTAGAAATGGAGATCAACCACTGGACCAGGCAGGTATCTGCTGTTCCAGAGTTCTGTCCACTTCCTGAGGCAGGCAGGTTTACAACACTGCAACACACTGTCCAGTTCGTGAAGAAGACAGGTTTGTGGTATTCCAACACATTGTCCAATTCCTCAGGCCTACTTTTTTGTCATCCTCTAGGTGATTGTTAATGGTGGCCCAGCAACTGTTTGATGAATTGGGCCTGAAAAAATAAATCTACCACAAAGACTCCGGATTACACAAGCAATCAAATGCACTGCTGGATATGATGTTCATGGCTAAACAACTTATAAGAAGCTTAGCAATGTTCTGCGTAGGTAGTTTGCATGCTCCAAAGCCCCTGGACTTTTTCCCTTGTTACTCGATGTTTAAATTATCTATACCTAAAAAAAATACATGAGCATGGAGTGGCTAAGTAGATTTATGAGTAAATATGTTTCAGCATTTTTCATAGAGAGGCACATTTACACAAATGTCAGAGAGGTACTAGTTAAGCCAAGCTCACTGAGAGAAATAATGGAATTGAAAAGGAATTAGTAGCTGCCTGACAGCAATTTGGAGTTTGTAACGTTTTCAACTAAAGGGGGAATGCAAGACTGAAAGATAAAGATCTTCGAGATGCCCCCTCCACCAATGTCCTCCTCTGGACCTTTGCAAGTTATACCGGGTATTTAAGATCAGCCTGTTTCTATGTTCACTTGCGGTCTCCAGATATTTCTTGCCAAAAGAAGTATTTGAAAAATGGAAATCATGGGATTGAGACTCTGATTCATGCTTTTCCTGTTAATTCAATGGTGCTAATTAAAATATTTTTTAAAATGTTATTCTCACCTCAACAAATATAAAGGGAAAGGAAAGGGAGGGCAGATTATTATATAACAAAGAAAAAGTTAAAATAAGTGGTATGTGTTTAAATGTAAAGGAACTTAAAAAATACATATATATCTAGGGATAACAGCAATGAGAAGCAATGAGATGGGTGAACAGATGAGGAAAGAGGATAATGTTTGCTTTTAATTATAAAGTTCTGTCCTATGTGTTTAGGCTTATAGTTTAGGATTGATATTAGAATAACAAAGCAATTTCTAGGTGATATTATTGATGCAAAATGAGTGTTAATTTCTATGCTGCACAGAAATGAAACAAAAGCTGTTAGACCAGGGTAGAGATAACAAGGTGCAGAGCTGGATGAACGCAGCAAGCCAAGCAGCATCAGAGGAGCAGGAAAGCTGACGTTTTGCGTCTAGACCCTTCTTCAGAAATGAACAGGATAGAAGTGCTTTCTTGAACTGCAGACAGCCTCATAATTAAAACCTCATCTTTCATGCAGCTATTTTGGAAACATGACCTGGATGTTCTAAATTTTCACAGAGGTGGAGAGGATTTCTAGCTGAGACAAAATAGTTCTAATGCCTGGATTCAGGTAATTGGCTCTTTTTAAAAATAAATGCATTGGAATTTGAAAAGGTGTCCACGAGGAAAGACTTTTTTTTTGTTTTAAGTTAACTTTGTTGTAACCAACAGAGCGAATTGAATAAAAATTGGAGCAAGTTTCTGCAGCCCCACCTGCCCCACCCCCTCCAATCCAACACCCACTCAGGATCATAATGGATTGGGGATCCTCACCCGGGACCTACCATCACAGATGCAAAGAATGCCCCTGAGCCTACCGCTTTCACATATTGGTTGAATATTTTTGGGACATTTTTCTGAATCTTTACTGCCATTGCTCAGTTCTCCAATATAAGTTCTCCTGCCTCCACCTGGATGATCTAGATTTATCCTTGCTTGTCTTTTCTCCTTTAACATATTCATAGAGGCTTTATAGGAATATAAGAGCTAGGAGCAGGAATAGGCAATCAGCCACTTAGGCCCAGTGTGCCACTTAATACGATCATGGCTGATCTCACTTCAGCCTCAAATCCACTCTCCTGTCCACTCTGCAAAACCCTTCAGCCCACTAGTGTTGTAAAAATTTGCCCATCTCCTCCTTAAATTTGTTCAGTGTCTTAGCATCCACCAAACCCTGTGATAATGAATCCTTTGAGAGCAGCAATTTCTTTTCATCTTTGTTTTAAACCTTTTGCCCCTTATCTTAAAATTATGTTCTTTCATTCCAGATTTCCCCTCATGAGGAAACATTCTCCCTATGTTGGCTTTATCAAGTCCCTTTAGCGTCTTAAGTGCCTCAATTAGATCTCCTGTTATTCTTCCAAACTCCAGAGAATGTAGACCAAATGTGCTCAATCTTTTCTGAATTACAAAAGTATACTCTATTCATAAAAATATTTATCTACATTCAAATGTGCTAAAGCAGTTCTATACACTCTTGCATATCAAAGGAAACAAACATTGGAATTTTACATTCCCTTCAATTGCAAAAACCAAAGGCATTTCTTACTCATGTAGGACATTATTTACTTACATTAAGGCAATGCAAGGGACTGATAAGTGAACAGACCCTTGTCATACTTCAGCAGAAAGATCTTAGACAGTGGTCTTTCCCAATTTCGTTTTGGTGGCAGCTGACTCAAACTTTAGTGCGTCCCTCAGCATCTAGTGCTGAACCATGGAATGTGCCAGTCTATAACACACAGTCCAGGTTAACAATTTACACTGGAAGACGAAGGAGTTTCAGCAGACCAAAGAGCATCTTTCACTGAATTGATGGTCCTCCAGATACAGTCAATGTTAGTCTAAACTGCTCAATCTCTCTTCAAAAACAAGGCCCTCATCTGTGGAATCTATCGAGTAAACTTCCTCTGATCTGCCTCCAATGCTGCATCCCCCTTCAAATAAATGTTCCTGTCTAACTTACAATAAAATTCTCGCTTTTCTGATCAGTTTTTCAGCCCTCCATTTCTGGGTTTCTGGCTTCTTTGCAACTGTTGGGATAGGTCCCGGCTAAGGACCCCAAATTCATTATAATCTTGTGTGGCTGTTGGGGGTGTGCAGGAACTGGCTCCCATGTTTACTCAATTCTCTCTGTTGGTTATGACAAAGTTAACTGAAAACAAAAAAAAAGTTTTTCCTCATGGATACCTTTCCAATTTCCAATGTATTTATATTTTAAAGGAACCAATTTACTCAGGTTTCCTTGCATTAAAGAAAGAATGATTTTATTAACTACTAAAATGTAAGGAAATAAGAAGCTCAAGAAAGATTAAAAATGAGAATTGAACAAAATGATAACAGTTAAAAAAGGATATTTGATTCAGACTTTGGTTTATCCATGAGGGGTATATGACGAAACATCATGGATGATAAGTTGATTTGATTTAATTTGATTTATTTTTGTCATGAGTACTGAGATATGGTGAAAAGTGTTGTATTATGTGTTAACCGGACGAAACATGCCTTACATGATAAGTACATTAGGGTAATAGAACAGAATGCAGAATATGGTGTTACAGCTGCAGAGGAGGTGCAGAGAAAGATCATCACTAATATATGAGAGGTCTGTTCATAAATCTGATAACAACAGGGAAGAAGCTTCGCTGAAACTTTTTTACTTTTTGCCTGATGGAAGAGGGTGTAAGTGAGTATAGCTGAAGTGGGAGGTGTCTTTGATTATATTGGCTGCTTTCCCAAGGCAGCGGAAAGTGTAGACAGAGTCAATGGAAGGAAGGCTGGTTTTCATGACAGACTGGGCTTCATCTACGACTCTGTAATTTCTTGCGGTCTTGGGAACAGCAGTTGCTATACCAAGCTGCGATGCATCCGGATAGGATGCTTTCTATGGTATATCTGTAAAAATTGGCATGAGCTTTTGTGAACATGGATTCCAGTAGCATTAGTCTTTGGCAGTTTAAGCAGTTTGTTTGAAGAATCTGGATTCTGTGCATCCACTGAGAGTAGTTGTCTGACTAATTTTGTTTTTTTTTGACTGAAATCTTGATTCCAGCAACCAGAGTGAGAGGGTAAGACTTTGCTTTCTACTTTCCAGCTCAGGGATGTTTAAACTTATCAATCATAAACCTCACAGTACACTCTAGCCCAGTGGCACTAGAACACCAGACTAGCAGACCACACTAGAGATGAAGTTGGTTTTTTAACACTTCCTATTGTGTATAACTGGGAAGGTAAAACACAGACATGCCTTCTGCTCAGATTGTTTTCTTTTACAACACATTAAACCCCCAGTATTGGATGTGATTCACAGAAGATAGTTCAAATTTTTGCATTGTATCTCCTACTTTGAAGTTTTTCTCTGAAATTTCTTGACACCCTTCCCGGTGAGTCATTCTATAGTCTCAAGCCTGAATATAATCCACTCAGGAATTTTCCAGGCAATCACAAAATTGCATTCTCAGCCATCTCTAGCTTGTAGGATTCACATTGCTAGCAGAAATGGTTATCAGACAATTTGCACCAGAAATTAGCATGAATGTGTCTGAATAAATCTTGATTTATATTTTTCAATGCTATTTTAGCTTAGTCAACTACAAAGAACTGGCTTTAACGTTAATTTTCTGAACCTATTACATTTAATTAACATGATCTATTTTTATTAAATGAACTGTATTGTAATTTAGTTAAATCTCATGTGATGATGTTACAATGCTAGATTTAACAAGTTGTTTTAACATGTATCCTTTATGTTAAAATGAACCAGAATATTTTAAGTGGTGAAGTTATATTAAACATTTGTATTTAGAGTCAGAACCACTTGATCTGGTGGGCATGAATGAGAAACTCAAAAAGAAATGTAATGCAACGTTAGATTCCAGTTGTTTCAATAGTGATTCAAAATGAAGGAACAGCACTTTTTTTAATGGAAGAAGGAGTCACCTGTATGACCCTTGCAGATGAGTGTTAAATCTGAAAGACCCAGGCTAAGTGGAATGATTTTTCCAGAACATTGGATATTATGGTCACTCTTTCACAAAAGATATTTTGCAATAAGATTATTGATCTTTTCATTGATTAATATTAAATCTAAAATAATCTGTTCCCTAGTTGGCTTCTTAACTCACACTCAAGAATACCACCTTGCACACATTCCAGGAATTCATTCTCTTTCACATTGCTCATTGGATTTATCCAGTCTATATTTTAATTGAGATTACCCTTGGTTACTACACCATGGTTGTTACATACACCTTTAATTTTGTCCTAGACTTCTATTACTGTTTAGTATTGGCATATAAATAACTCCCAGCAATGTTTATTGTCCTTTGCTGTTCCTTTGTTCCATGCAAATGGAGTCTACATTTTCTTCTTTCAGTCAAGATCCTCTCTCACTAATGTACTGACCCCATCTCTCCTTAACATCGTTGTCCCACCTCCTTTCCCTTTTAGTCTGTCATTCCTAAATATCAAAGATTATTGAACGTTCAGATGCCAGGCTCAGCAACACTCCTGCCTTGTCTTAGTAATGACAACTTTGATACACATTTTTATCTATGCTACCAGTTTAAAACTGAAAGAACTGAGGATGCTGTAAATCAGGAACAAAAGCAGAAGTTGCAGGAAAAGCTCAGCAAGTTTGGCAGCATCAGTGAAGAAAAAAATCAGAGTTAACATTTCAGGTCCAGAAGGGGCACTGTACCCGAAACTTTAACTCTGATCTTTTCTCCACAGATGTTGCCAGACCTGCTGAGCTTCCAGCATCATCCAGCCTGTTGTGTTCATCCAGCCCCATGCTTGTTATCTCGGATTCTCCAGCATCTGCAGTACCTTTTATCTCTGAGCTTCCAGCATCTTCTGTTTTTGCATGCTACTAGTTTGTTGTAAATGCTATGAAATCTTTAGCCCTCCCTCCTACTCCACTTTGCCAGCAGTATGTTCATTCATTCAATCTCATCGGGAAGAGGTTTATAGGAGTCTGAGCAATTGGACTGTGGAAACATTTGTAGCTGAATCGGTGAGAACTATCCCAAAGTCAGGGGCATCCCATTCCTTGTTTTTATGCTTTTTGCCGAGCACTGAAGCAAATCTCTCACTGAGCAGTAGTGAAATGGGGTTAATGGTGTTAATGGGGTTATCTCTCTTTAAAATCCTTATGAACAGCCCAACATACCCTATTAATATTCAAAGGAAAACAGCATTACACACAGACCCATGCAATGTACAGGACACAAAAAAAGCCTGCAGAGTCCCTAATGTCTTGACATCGTAATTGTCTAGCTTCCTGTTTGCTGTGCATCTGCAAGACCCATATAAGTGCCTCTTCACCTATTGCTGCCCAACTTCATTCATACAAAAACTTTTGGACACAGAGGCCAGCCAAAGTATAGGCACCTTGTGTCACAAAGCCAATGATGTCAGGAGGGCAGTTTCTCTCTGTACACCTTGTTTCGCTTGTTTCTCCATGCTGCAACAGTCTCTCACACTGACATTGATCCATGGTAGATCCTATGTGAACATGAATTTACACCGATATAACTGACACAGTTACATTTGGAGTCACCAGAGAAACAAGCAATCTGATGTAAAGTCAAAACAGTGCAATTCACAGAAACATACCAAATAATGTATAGTGCATTGCTTTCAGTGCCACCAAATTTCTCCCTCTCAGTGCACGCCCTGTTCCTGCAATTTAGTTGGAGGAAGCCTGCTCAACAGTGGAGACTGTTAGAGCTGCAGGTTTTGTCAAGTAACTCCATAAGGGCTTGTACCTCTACTTGCCAGAGGTAACTGAAAGCTCTCAGCTTTAACTTCTAAAGTTTGGAAGGTGGCAGGCAGGATAGAGGGAAATGGCTGGCTACCTCTGGAGTGCCCTCATCAGACACTTTTGAGGACCCTGTATGAAGATCTTGCATTAAGGTCAGGAGTTAACATCTCCATTAATGCTGATCTCTTGTAAAATTACATTGGAATTTAGGGAACTTAAGAAAATGAATAGTTACTGCCACACATATTTAATTTTCATCCTAGATTTCTTTTCAGCTTCGGCATCTCAGAGGCTGAGGCCTGACATAATAACCCAGATTATGCCTTTATGTATTTGATAGCAAGGTTTGATGAGGCATTGAACAGTAATCTTTTGTTTCTTTCAGCTTACTTGTTATATTATGTATGTTCAGCTGATTTCTTCAATTTTCAAAGGCAGTAGAATAAATATTTCAGCAGATTATACTTTAGGCTGTAAGATACCTGGCAAATGTATTGAAGAAAAAATGATAAATGAAAAGGAATGATGCGCCGTAGATTTACAGTCAGTAACAGTTTTCTGAATATGATTAACAGTTTCTTGTTGCCTGTCTACTTAGTCTCTAGACTGGAATTCAACAGTCTTTTAGGGACAGTCTGGGAAGCAGGAGGGCTGGTGAGATATTTGATCCATTCAATACCGAGGCCCAGGGGCAGTTGTGTGCATCATCTACAAAATTAGCACCAAGAATGTAAGAGGTTCTACAGACAGCATTTTCAAACCTGTGACCTCTGCTACCACAAGAACAAGAGCAGTAGTCACACGGGAACACTATAAAAAAACAAGATCCCCTCTAATCCACACACCATCATGAATTGTAACTAGACTGACAATTCTTCAGTGTCATTAAAGGAAACCCCAAGGAATGCCCTTCATAACTGTATCTTCACCCAACTTTCTGAAGAAGGGACTAGATCCGAAATGTCATCTATCTTGCTCCTCGGATGCTGCTTGGCCTGCTGTGTTCACCCAGTTCTACACCTTGTTATCTCTAAATTCAAGAAGGCATTGACCACCTCTTAATCAAGGACTTTTAGGGATTGACAATAAATGCAGGTCATGCCATTGATACCACATGAATTAAGTAAAAGTTGACTTCAGATAGCTAATCCAACATAATTAAGGGAGCTTAACTAACTAGGGCAATATTAATGTAAGCATGAATCCCTCAACACAAAAAAATATCAGGAAGATATACATACAACTGAAACACTCGTGCTTGTAAATCAATGAACAGGAGGAGGGAGGTCAAAGTGAACTTCGGCCCCTGAGAAAACGAATCTGAGGAAAATTTAATGAGGAATCAGGAAATGGGAACTGGGTGGAATAAATACTTCTCATCAGTCTTCAAAGTAGAGGATACCAATAGCATTTCAAAAATGCTAAATATTTCAGTAATGTAAGGGAATAGATAAGCATTTAGAAATAAACAATCTAATCAAGCAGAGTCACCATGACTTCATGAAGTGGAAAATCATGCCTGACGAACATACTGGAGCTCTTTGAGGAGATGACAAGCAGAATAGATAAAATGGACCATTAGTTGTATCATAGAATCATACAGTGCAGAAGAGGTCCTTCAGCCCATTAAGTCTGTAATGCCAAAAATACACTAAAACCAATGTTAGTCCCATTGTACCATAGTAGGCCCATAGGCTTGACTATTGTGACAATTCAAGTGCTCATCCAGAACAGTTTAAAGGTTATGAGGTTTTCTGCATCAACTGTCTTGCCAAGAAGTGTGTTCCAGGTCCCCAACAGGTGAAAAAAAAATCCTCTTCAAATTCTCAAAAAATTTGCCTCTCACTTGAAAATGTAACAATAAATGGTAGGTCTGTAGGGAACACTGAGGAACAAAGGACGTTGCTGCAGAAGTCCATAGATCCCTGACGGTGTCAGCACAGGTAGGCTGGGTGGTGAAGAAGGTGTACAAGATGCTTACCGTCATTAACCGGGGCATAGAATACAGGAGCAAAGGAATTTTATTACAATTTTCTAAAACATTGGTTAAGCCTAGATGGAATACTGTGCGCAGTTCTGATCACCAAGCTATCAGAAAGATATGATTTCACTGGAGAGGATGTTGCTTGGAATATAAAGTCTCAGTTATGGGGAGAGACTGGATAGGCTTGGTTTGGTGGTTTTCCTTGTAGCAGAGGAGGCAGAGGGGTTACCTGATGGAGGTATACCAAATTACAAGAGGCATAGACAGAGTGAATCGTGAGAATTTCTTTCCCATAGCAGACGTGTCTAAGAAGAGAGGGGATTGGTTTAAAGTGAGGAGTAGGTGGTTTAGAAGAGATCTGGAAAAAATTCATCCAGGGAGTGTTAGTAACGTGAAACAAAAACAAAGTTGCTGGAAAAGCTCAGCAGGTCTGGCAGCATCCGAGAAGAAGAAAACAGAGTTAACGTTTTGGGTCCGGTGGCCCTTCCTCAGAACTGATGGTGGCTGGGAAAACGTCAGTTTATATGCAGAAAATAGGGAGGTGGGTGGGGTAGGGAGTAAATGATAGGATAGAGCCCAAAGGAAAGACAGTTGGACAGGCAAAGTAGTAGCTAATGATCAGGCTGGGAGGGTGAATAGTTGTTAATGGGGACTGTTAGTGACTAACAACAGGGGGTGTGTAATGGCAGGCTAAGTGGTAACAAGGCCTGGTGTGTGGGGTAGGGGGCTGGGACATGGGAGACTTTAGGCCCTAAAATTATTGAACTCAATATTGAGTTTGGAGGGCTGTAGGGTCCCCAAGCGGAAAATGAGGTGTTGTTAGTAATATGAAACTTGTTGTTGAGAGGGTAATTGGAAGCAAATACTCTTGCAACATTTAAAAGGAATCTGGATGAGCACTTAAAATGTGAGCACATAGCAGGCTATCGACCAAATGCAGGTAAATGGGATTAGTGTAGTTTCGTGTTTGTTGATCAGCATAAACATGGTGGCTGAAGGATCTTTTTCTGTACTGTATGACTCTCTTACTGTAAGACTCTGTAACTGATTGAGTGACACAGGGAGCAGCGCTGGGCCATAATTATTTACAATATGTATTCCTGTTTTGTTTGACTGTAATATCATCATGTTCCTGGGTGACACCAAATAGAAGACAAGGCATGTCTACAGAGGGAGATAGATAGGTTCAGCAAGTAGATGAAAACCTCGTAGCTAGAATATAACGTGGGAAAATGGGAGGTTATGCCCTTTGTCAGGAAGGGTAGAGGAGCTGATTATTATTTGAATATGGAATGAAGGCAGGAAGCTACAGGGGGATAGAAGAATCTGGAGGTCCTCGTGCATAGATCACGAAAAGCTAGCATCCAAGTTCAGCAAATGGAAGCCTTTATTTCAAATGAATGAAAAATAGGGAGGTCTTGTTAAAACTATACATGGCACTGGCCAGACCACACCTGGAATACTGTGAACAGATCTGGTCTCCCTGTTTAAGGAAAGAGATACTGACATTGAAACATAAAGGCATTAAATAAAAAGGAGCAGGAAAAAGTCAATCAGTCCTTTGAGCCTGCTTTATCATTTGCTATGATTAAGACTGATCATTCAGCACAATACCCTTTTCCTGATTTCTCCCTACACTTTTGATCCCTTTAAACTTAAGAACTATATCTAATTCTTTGTTGAAACCACTCCCTTGATTGCTTTCTGTGGTAGAGAATTATACAGAATCACCATTCGTCGGGTGAAGAAATTTGCTCTCATCTCAGCCTTAAATGGTCTAACCTGTATCCTTAGAATGTGACCCTCAGTTTTGGACTCACCAATCATAAGGAACATCCTTCCTGCATCTATGCTGTCTAGTTAGAATTTTATAGGTTTCTAATGAGATCCCCCCATCCCCTCATTCTTCTAAATCCCAGTGAATATAATCCTAACCACTCCAGTCTCAATCCCGCCCCCTTGACCTGTCAAGCCACACGCCCATCTCCTATCTACTAACATCATCCCGCCCCCTTGACCTGTCCGTCCTCCCTGGACTGACCTATCTCCTCCCTACCCCCCTACCTACACTCACCTTTACTGGCTCCATCCCCACCTCTTCGACTTGTCTGCCTCCTCTCCACCTATCCTCTCCTCTATCCATCCTCTATCCGCCTCCCCCTCTCTCCCTATTTATTTCAGAACCCTCTTCCCCTCCCCCATTTCTGATGACGGGTTTAGGCCCGAAACGTCAAGTTTTCCTGCTCCTATGATGCTGCTTGACCTGCTGTGTTCATCCAGCCCCATGCTTGTTATCTCGGATTCTCCAGCATCTGCAGTACCTTTTATCTCTTCATATGTAATCTGCTATCCTAGGAATCAGTCTGATAAAATTTTGTTGCAACACCTCATACTTGTGTGGCAGAGGAGACAGGTTATACACATCTCATATTGGCCATTTTAGAACCCATTAAACAGGAGTGGTAGCAACTCAACTTCAAAAACAAAGGTCTGCCTAAAACAGGAAGGGAGGTTCATGAGGAATCGGAGATCCAGAATATTGGTGTGATGTCCAACTGCTCAATTAGACCCAAACATTTTGAATATATTAAGGGTGAATAAAGAGACACATGCATATCGTTCAGTTTGTCAATATTTTAATTCCTTTCAATTGCTCAGTATGTTCTCTTCTCAGTTTTAATATTATGGCAGTAATTTCAACCTTACCCAGCGATTAAACATGTCAGCAATTAATTAAAATTAGCCAGGTTATTTATCTACCCTATTATGTCAGACTCTCACTGACTCCAAATTTATGCAGGCTTCTGGGCTGTCACTTTGGCTGACTGCTTGAAGCTAATGGGGTTCTTCTTTAAATATTCATTTTCATGTAATAACCAGCAGTGATGACTTACAGTTGTGATGACTGCAGCCTTCAATGTTGACAGCCATCTTGCTGTGTGTCAGCCATAACTCCAACATTTGAATGTTTTGCCTTTGATTTCATAAGCTTTAGTTATGCTTTGAATATCTGGTGTCTTCTTTCATCAAAAACAATGACTGTTGAGGTTGTATTGGTGAAATGTAATGCATAGAGCCTTCTATGACTTGTTGTGCATATAATCCCAGCATCAACGACATACTTATCCAATGTCTCCAATTTTAAGCAATTTATTCACAAAAGGCAGCAGATGCTGGAGAATCCGAGATAACAAGCATGGGGCTGGATGAACACACCAGGTCAAGCAGCATCATAGGAGCAGGAAAACTTGATGTTTCGGGCCTAAACCCTTCATCAGAAATGGGGGAGGGGAAGAGGGTTCTGAAATAAATAGGGAGAGAGGGGGAGGCGGATAGAGGATGGATAGAGGAGAGGATAGGTGGAGAGGAGGCAGACAAGTCGAAGAGGTGGGGATGGAGCCAGTAAAGGTGAGTGTAGGTAGGGGGGTAGGGAGGAGATAGGTCAGTCCAGGGAGGACGGACAGGTCAAGGGGGTGGGATGATGTTAGTAGATAGGAGATGGGGGTGTGGCTTGGGGTGAGAGGAAAAACCGGTTAGGGAGGTGGAGATGAGCTGGGCTGGTTTTGGGATGCAGTTGGGGGAGGGGAGATTTTGAAGCTGGTGAAATCCACATTGATGCCATTGGGCTGCAGGGTTCCCAGGCTGAATATGATTTGCTGTTCCTGCAGCCTTCGGGTGGCATCACTGTGGCATTGTAGGAGGCCAAGGATGGACATGTCATCTGAGGAATGGGAGGGGGAGTTGAAATGGTTCGCGACTGGGAGGTGCAGTTGTTTGTTGCGAACTGAGCGCAGGTGTTCTGCAAAGCGGTCCCCAAGCCTCCGCTTGGTTTCCCCGATGTAGAGGAAGCCGCAACGGGTACAGCGGATGCAGTATACCACATTGGAATGTCCATTGCACAGAACAGTGCAAATTTGATACATTTTGGCTCCAACATAGAAAGCAGAGGGATCTGACGATGAATGGATCATAAATTGCCTTTGGAAATCAGGGGATCTTTTCTCAATAGTTCAATCTAGGGGGTAATTTGATAGATAAACTTTAGCTGGTGAATGTTATCAAGAGGTATGGAGTAAAGACAGGAAAATTAAGTTGATGTTTACATCAGCCAGGATCTATTTGAATGGTGGACCAGGGCAGAGGGGCTTACTGCTATGACTAATGATTTGTGCATTCGTAGATTTTATGAGGTTTTGAAGGGGCAAGCTGACTTGCTAAATTAGCTTTCTTCATCTATATTTTGCAGCTTCTAATCTGAATAACTTCAGCAGTACTAAACCTAAAATTGTTAAAGAGGAGACTTGCCTATTTCATTCATTAATAGATCATTTTCCCCCTCGTTCAGGCTGGAAGGTATAAAATGTGGAATTGTCATTGAGTTGAATAGCATTCTCTTTAAAAGCATGCCTCTTTGGTTTGAAACAGGCTAAACTGCGAATGGCAAATAGCACAATAAAAGGAAAAGCTTTGTCAGAATCATGCTCCCACTGTCTCATTAATAATTACTAATGAATCATCCAGTCAGCTCAAACTGCAACCAGCCACAGTTCCATTAGGATATAGCTCCACTGACACTTCACCACATCCAAATTACAATTTCTTTTTGTGTGTGGATTGATCTCAACATTCAGTAATACTTTTTTACAAAGCATCATTGGATAATAACACAGCAAGTGTCACTTTAGTGTGCCTATTCTCCTTTCTGTTTTTTTTTTATTTTCAACCTCGGCTAGAATTTTTATGCAATAAAAAGGTACGACATTTAGGACAGTATCCAGGATGTAAATACAAAATGATTCTGAATCATTTCTGTTGCATTTTTGTTGTCTATAATAGATGAGGCTTATTGTCTGAAAAACTTTAAATTCATATCAGTTTCTGAATGGAAAATAAAAAATAGTGATTATCATGATGGATGTTAGAGACACAGGCTGAAAGAGTCCCAAATAACAAAGGGAGGGATAATAAAAATAAAGATTTCCGATGCATTCCTTTTCAGTTATTTGAGAAATCGGCATGAGAGAACTAATGGCAGGAGTATCAACTGTTTGCAAACAATTGGAAACAACAAATTTGAGTTTTAAATTGTAATGATTGGTGGTTATCAAACTGTGAGACTCAACTTTAATCATAAAAATATCAATTAAGTCTGCAAACTCCTTCTCCTCTCAGACGTCAATCTGCACCAAAACGCAGGTAACCCATATAACCTCGTGGTCTCAGAACTTTTTGCATCTCCTCAAGGCCATTTAAAAATGTTGCTTATATGGCCCTTGCCACACAGCTCCTTGATCTCAGACTTGGATTGGGCTGTCAATGTTAATGCACACATCTACTAATTATCACTGGCCGTCTAACCTGTGTGTGTTGAAAAGGAGAGGCTCTGATTGCAACGTGTGCATGTGTGTGTTTGGGTGTAGGTGAAGGAAGGGAGGAGAAAGGGATTTTACTCAGTACTCTGCAACCAGGAAATATTGGGAGTTTGGTTGTCAGTGGCCAGTAGCTGTCACCAGAAATCATGGTCTCGGGTGCTACTCCTGGTCAGGACCCTCACCCCATAGCCTAGACCACAATCCTATCCCAAGCAAAGTGCATTTCCAACCCCTGATCCACAAACCTAGCACAATGGGCCCACGAGAGCTCTGATAATGACTTTATAATCCCAGCTATTATCCTGATGCACTGCCCTGCCCCAGGCCCTGAATGTCATATGTCATGTTGTATCTCTGTTCAGGAACATGCCATTTTCCACCTCCACTAAATTATGAGGTGGATGGATCCACATTCAGGAGAACTACTTACCTTGTGAACTGAACACTTTTTATTTTAAAATTACATTGGGCTGAATTCTTTTTTGGGCTAAGTGCCAGTTATGTCGGGTGTTTGGAAGGTTTTTAGCAATGTGTTCAAACAGGTTCTCTCACCATATCTCATCAATCTCACCTCATTAGGTGTGAAAGCAAAATATTGCAGATGTGCAAAATCTGAAATAAAAACAAAGTGCTTAACAAATTCAGCAGATCTTACAGCATTGAAGCAGAGAGAAGCTTCTTCAAATTTCCAGCATTCTACCTTATATATTCTTTCTAGTTCTTTCAAAGGGTTAATATTTTGAGTCCAATATGATGCTTCTGTGGATATATTTCCCAATTAGAAGTTAACTCACTGGATTCTAAAACATGTAAAGTTACACTAAAACCTTTGAGTTTGTAAGAAATTCACAAAACGTAATTGCCTCTCATTTCTTTTTCTTTATTTCCTATATATCTGTGAATGCGTGAGTAATGTAGTCAAATGTTTTCAATATTTTGTTAAATAAACCCTACGTTTGATTTCATCTCAAGATTTTGCTGTGGGTTTACTTCTAAGATTGAAACGCAAATAAAAGGAGTTTGGGGGTACATTTTTCAGCCAGGCTCAGTAGGAGATGGGTGTACATAGGGAAAGATTTAAACAATAGCTTACTTGGGCTGATGAGGGGAAAAGCAATTATAATTTAAATTCACCCTATTCTCCTTTGTTTTCTTTTATTCAAAAGTACTCTTACACATAACTGAATGTCTTTTTCTCCTCATCAGCAAATCGCCCATGGTATATTTTCATCGATTAATCACCACCAGTAAATTATCTGTGTTTTCCGATTGATTGCTTTGTATGCAAAGCTGGTTAAGGGCAATGCAAACCATTAAAAATGTGGAGATTTAGGGACAGAGGGAGGGAAATAAATCAAAATGGAGTTGGAAGGGGCCATTATCCTTTGTTTGTGACACATACAAAGCATAACAAGTAAAAATAGTCTTGGACCAGATAAATGGAAGGCAAGTCAAGAGATGCTGATCTCTGCAGTTGCTGTAGTAGTCACCTCAGAATAATGAGCTGATCCTGAATCAGATAAACAAAGGTATAAAACTGATCTCGATGCCTTTATCTAGCCAAAGTGCTCAGCTCAAGAAAGCGAAAGTTGACCTCCAGAAGCTGTTTACTTTCTGACGTTATTTTCCCTTCAAGGACCTTTTATGTACCTTATTTCTGAGGGTCTGCTGTAAGTCACTCTTAACAGTGGACAGATATTCAAGGCAAACCCTTCTATTTTCATTAAAAGCTCATGAAGGTGAATTTGTCTTGTGACTTATTACTAATAGGATGCCTATTTCATCATTGTTTATATAGTTGGTTTAATTTGGGTCATGGAAGGCCATACAAAGATCAATCTTTGCGGGAATGTCTTGCTTCAGGTCCTGTACTAGAGCCATATTATGCCATAATATAGTCTTTATCTCTACCCTTGGCAAAGATAATGCCTACACTGTTCTGAATTTGTCAAACTCGAGTGTTTTTCACATAGGAGAGATAGAACAATCCATGTAATGGTCAATAAATTACTGTAGTTCTACAATTTCTTTTAGTGTTGTGAGAAATGTACCTCATCTGCTCCAGTCAGATCATTGAACTTTCTGGACTTAGTCATGAGAATTGCAGTGATGTCATATGAATTCTATCCACTTTCATGCATTTGTGGTATCTAAAGTAGAATACTGGAATACAAAATCTGAAAAGTAGTGGAAGTCTCAGAACAATTATATCCATAGGTGAGAAAGGTCAGTCTGACTAATTTACCTTGCTGTTTCTATTACAATGTAAATAAGTTACTGGGCATGTGGACAATGCATTTATTTCATGAGAGAGGGGAATGCACAGATTTTTCAAGACAATAAATTAGCATTTCTTCATAACCATTAATTCCATAAAAATCCCAGAACTCAAATTTAAGCTAAAATTACATTAGTCCACTATGGTATTTAATCCGCATAGACCAGTTTCATAATTTGAACGCAGTTAAACCTGTAATATTACACCGAGCATTTTGTTCCCACCCTTGTTCCACTGGGAGAGAGTGCAACAAAAATGTTTTGTGTTCCTGGATTGGCAAGATTGACATATGAAGAGACACTGGGTAAGTTAGGAATATATTCACGGCAGTGGAAGAATGAAGGGAGATGTCATAAAAACCTAAAAAACTCTAACAGGACTAAACAAACAGGAAGGATGTTTCTAATGACTGAAGAGTTCAAAACAAGGGGTCACAGCCTAAAGTTATGAGTAGGTCATTTAGGAATGAGATGAGGAGAAATATCTTTACATAGAGAGTGGTGAGCCTGTGGAATTCTTTGCCATAGAATACAGTTGAGGCCAAAACATTGAATGTTTTCAAGAAGGATATACATATAGTTCTTAGGATTAAAGGGGTAAAAGGGTACAGGGAGAAAATGGCAAAACAGGTTTGAGATGTATGCTTTGCTATGGTTGTATTGACTGACGGCACAGGCTTGAGGGGATGAATGGCCTATTCCTACTTCTATTTACTATGTTTCTATTTCCTAGAGTGTTAGGTATGTGAAATGCCTTCCCTTTCACTTACAATGGCAGTGTTTCTTAAATTATTTTCCAAGGACCCTTTTTAACACTTGAAGAATTAAGTGACACCCAAGCAGAGACAAACAAAAATGAAACATCAATAAAGCTACACATTACCATTCAGTATATAATTATTACAGCTTGTACATTATAGATGAACATACAATGTTTCATTAAATATGAAAATTGTGTTTGTAAATTGCTTTGCAAAAATGTTATTATTTTACCAGTCTATTATTTTATCTGAACCACTTCAGTTCATGAACCTTGGCCGGGAATGTGATAGGATACTAGTGATGTTCACATTTGCTTTTAACATTGATTATTTATAGCAACATTACATTAAGATTCCTTGACATCATTGATTTTATTGTAAAATGAATCAAATAAACGTCTAATTTTTCTGCTAAGGATTCTGAAGGACACTATTTTTTCTAGTTCCAAAGGTGGTAGCTACGCTGTAGGTTCTACAGTACATTGTAATTGAAATTTTATAGGGACTTTGATGACACGGGCTACAACAAGATTGTATCTGAACTGCATGAGAAGTTCAGAGACCGATCTCGATGTCTGCAGCAACTCATAGAGTCATAGAGTCATACAGCACAGAAACAGACCCTTCGTTCTAACTTGTCCATACCGACCAGTTATCCCAGACTTAATTACTCCCATTTGCCTGTGTTTGGTCCATATCCCTCTGAAACTTTCCTATTCATGTACCAATCCAAATGCCTTTTAAATGTTGTGATTGTACGCACCTCTACCACATCCTCTGGTAGCTTATTTCATACATGCACCACCCTCTTGCGTGAATTTGACCTACCAGGTCAAAAAAGTGCAGTTTAAACTGTCTTTATTGTTTTTAACCTTAATTATTCATGAGATGTTGGTATTGCTGGCTGGGACAGCATTTATTGTCCATCCCGAATTGCCCAGAGGTAACTGTTAGCTGCATTGCTGTGGACCTGGAGTCACATGTAGACCACAACATGTAAAGATGACAAATTTCCTTCCTCAAAGGGCATTAGTGAACCAGATAGAGTCATAGAGTTGTAAAGCATGTCCGACACTCCAGAGAAAAAAGCCTCAGCCTATTCAGCCTCTCCCTGTAACTAAAACCCTCCAATCCTGGCAACATCCTTGTAAATCTTTTCTGCACCCTCTCAAGTTTAACGACATATAGAAGGGAAACCAGAATTGTATGCAATATTTTAAAAGGTGCCTCACCAATATCTTGTACAGCCATAACATGTTGCCCCAACTCCTATACTCAATGGTCTGACAAATGAAGGCAAGCGTGCCAAGTGTTTTCTTTACCACCCTGTCTACCTGCAACTCCACTTCCAAGGAACTATTTGTGGCCTCTTTTATGTTTCTGCTGAGTAGCAATGTGAGTTTCTTGTGAGGCAGAGGCACTTTGCAATTTAGAAGCATTGCAGCTAGCTAAACATGTATTGGTGGCACAACTCAACTCAGTTATATTCAGCTCTCTTTCTTACCAAATATGCTGAACAAGCTAGATAATAACAACCCTCCCACAGTGGAAGAGGAACCCTTAGTTGAGGTAAAAGGAAGACATGTAGGAGATAGAAGGTGGCATCTTCAGAACAGGGGAAGGAATATAGCTGGGAATACTGTCAGATACTGTTATACCTGTTGAGTGTCTGCAGCACTTTTTATTTTTCTTTCAGATTTCCAGCAGCCACAGTATATTGTTCTTATTTGAATAATTTGTAATTTCTTTCTGTCATGGTTATCATAGGAGTTGGAGTCTTTGGGCGTCTTACAGCTACAATAGGTCACAGGCCAGGACTCCAGGAGTTAAAGAGGTATCCATGCTAGCTTTGATTTGCCAAAGGTTTTGGAGGGTTCAAGCTAATTCCAACTTGGTGATTACGTAAAAAATCTCTTCATGGGCATGATATTTTCTAAAATGAAAACAGAAAATGCTGGAGAAATTCATGAGATCTGGCAGCACATGCAGCGACAAAAACAGAGTTAATGTTTTGGTCTGATATAGTACCTTAGAGATACATGGGCTTTTCTACCTATCTAGATTATGTATCATATCTCAATAGTTGCTTCATAACAAAGGATCTTTTTTAAAAGAAACCTATGGTTTCAAATCCCTCTTTGCATCATGTGTGATTCCCGGATCAAAATCCTAAACTATGCTGTCCCTTCATTTTTCACCCACGGTGTGCACCGAATTCAAATACAAATTTATTTTATCAATGATTTTACAACAAAGCTACGGAGCAAGATACAGACCAGTACAGCAGGATATTCAATTGTTCCACATTGAAACAACATAGAGCAGTTGCACAGAGGCCGAATAGAATGTCAGACTCTGTCCTTGACGTTTTAAGTAATAGACAGGAGTGTGTGATGCATAACGTAAATGAAGATGCTGGATATGTGAAACGAAAACAGAAACAGAGTTTTGTGAGCAATTTCTGTTTTTGTTTGTGATAAATCATGGCTTTCAGTCTCATGTTGGGGCCATTAGTGAATCTGGCGCCTGCTCTCCTTCTAGCAATTAAGTTACAAATTGAAACAGTAAATCGAAAATACAATGGCATGCAGTGATATTCCAAATAACCTCAGTTTTCACCTTTTCCATTTGGCAGAACTAGGTCAGACAAGGTCCTACCCTTGTAAATCTGACTGGCTGGAAAGTAAATGGTTGTAGCCTAACATGATCACTCTCCTGTCTCTCTGTCTTTGTAAATAAATGTCCCATCTTCAGCTTCATCATTAAATTCTTCGCACTTCCTGGTTCTTTAATCAGCCCAAAAATGCCATCGGCTCTCACCATTCCTCTGACTCAAATCTCCTATGCAACATCACCCCCGGCTCCCATTCTTACAGGCTATGTCTTTATCTGTTCTGCCCCACATTAGCTTCCAACTGTGCTCTGATCTAATATTGTCATGTAACAGTTATGTTACTGGTCTAATTTTCAGCAAAAAAAGATTTATCAAGAGAATATGAATTGAAATCCATAGTAGCATCTCTGAGAAATGGAAGTTTCAAAACAAAATCTGATATCAGTAACAAAAACAGAAATTGCAGGCAAAACTCAGCAGGTCTGGTAACATCTGTAGGGAGAGAACTGAGTTTACGTTTTGAGTTCAGTGACTCTTGGTCACAACTGCTATCAGTATTTGTGATCATGAAGTGATCTAATTGTATTAAAACTCCAACTGACTGAATAATGTCTTTTCAGGAAAGAAACCCTCTGTTCTTACCTGGTCTGCCTTTTCCGTGGCTCTATAACTGTCCTATAAATGATCTATGTATCTACAATGCTCTTTCAGCCTGCACCAGACATCCAAGATCTCTTATTTTGTATGGTTTATGAGAAGAACCACTTAATATGAGAATCTCTTTGCATTAAGGATCACAAACACTTTCCAACACCATATTAAGGCATGGGATTTGAGTTTTGAAGTTTAGATAACTGTGAAAACTCTGTCTTGATCATCTTAGCTCTTGATGGAGATTAACTGTGACCTCCTGTAATGAGTAGCCTGTGTTTTATATATAAAACTTGCTGTTAGCGAACTATTCACAGATTCATTATGGGTTGTTTACAATATAATCATATTGGTTTTCCCCACGATGTTTGTTTATTCTTTCATAAAGAGTGGTAGCCAATTGCACAGGAAGCAGCATTATGTCTATAAATCAGCTATTATAATGCAATTCAGTGACAGTTAAGCCCCTGAAAACACAGTGATAAGGCAGGCAAAAACACTTGGGTCCTCAGCAGAATTTTTATATATTAATATATTAATGAGCAAAAATCAAGGTTTTGAGGATGGGAGCTATAAAGCCTTCTCTAAGAACATAAGGAGCAAGTTCATTTCATTTATTTGAATGATGGCCAAGGTTCAGTGAAATATAGAACAATGCAGCACAAAACAAAGCCACGTAGAACATTGTGTCCATGCTGGCTCTTCAATGATGCCAGCTCAATTAAAAAGTATTATAGTTAGTCCAATTTCCTTTCGTAAGTTGTTACAACACAGTGATAACAAGCCAAACCAAATTAGCCTCACTCTCACTAGATTCATAATGTCGTGCAATTAAAACATTCAATGACCTTCAAAGTGGCTCAATCGTTCTGAACCAGCCTTTAAAAATAACAAATATTGGACTCAAAGTCCATATCTTAAATAAAAAAGATAACATTTTATTGACAATGTAACTTTTGCAGATCACCAATATACAAAGCAATCTAATTATTATTTACAGTCTAAGCCCAATCTTCCTTAAATGCAAAGCCCCAGTTGTACACAGACACACAGACAGGCACAGTTCGGGGATTAAATTGATAAAAACAAAAATAAAAGAATCATAATTTGCCAGGTCGATAACTGTATTTATATTTTCCATGTCTTTTATTGTTAACTATTTCAAAACCTCCTTTTCTTTCCTGCTGGTGTCTTCTTTTACTCTCTCAAAAAATTTCTGCTTTAGCTCCAACAGATTTTATTTTCTCATTCTGTTCTCTCATTCCAGTCCCAGTTGGATTTTCCACTCTTCACTCATACCAGCTTATATTCTTTTCCCTACTCCACTCAGCTTTTTTTTTACCAAAACCATTGCTGCTGGCTGGTATACATCAAAGAGAATATAACATGTTCTTTCCCATGAGCTCAACTGGCACTCCCCTCAATGTCAAACTTCTGCAGATTATTCTGAAAAGTGCTGAATGAAGGTGGATATTTCAACTAGTAAATTAAATACTTTATCAAGATGGTACTCAGCCTTTTCAGTTGCTTCTTTCGCAAGAACAAATGGAGACTATTTCATCACAGTCCTGGTGGGTGTAAAAACTTTGACATCAAGTGATGAAAAGCATTGTAGAAAATACATTCCCCACCCCAACCTGTTCTGCAAGCAATGGCATTCATGTCACTAGTTAAATGCCGTTTCAGACCAATGTTGACCCCCAAAAATATTGGGGGTGTCATGTTGAGTAGTAGTAATACATGTGGAGGAGAGTTTGCAAAAGAATTGAAGCCATTGTACCTGTTGAATGAGCCAATATCCATAATGTATCAACAGAACGGCAATCTAACTGGGGGTGCAGACCTGCCTACTGCTAGTACGGTGCAGACATTGACAGCCATGCTGACGTTAATGAGCATTGACCAGGATGTAACATGTTAGTTATTGTGAATTGGTCTTCCTGAAGCAATTGGCAGAACTTCAATGCGTCTCTGGAAAACAGCATAGTTTTCAGTTCCTGTCCCCTTGCCTCTCTGTAATGTCCATTGATAGTGGAGCACTGTGTTCTGTTGCTGTACAGTGAGAAGAAATTTCCAACCAGACTATCTTTAAAGGAAGAGTTCAATGCTGCCTGAATCAATTTCTCTCTGCCAGACCTGCTGAGCGTTTCTAGCAATTTCTGTTTTTGTTTCAATTTCTCTCAGCATGTTTTATCTAATTGAGATGGATGCTCATTGCAATTCGAAAAATGAAAGGTGATCTCATTGAAACATATAAGATTCTTAAAGCGTTTGACAAGCTCAATGCTGAGAGAACATTCCCTTCACTGGAGAATCTAGGTCCAGAGGATATAGTTTCAGAATAAAGGGCTGCCAATTTAAGACTGAGATGAGGAAGATTTTGTTCTCGCAGAGGATTGTGATTCTTTGGAATTCCTTACCACAGAGAACTGTAGGCCAAGAGGCCTTGTGTATGTTTAAGGCTGACATAGATAGATTCTTGATTAGTTGGTGAATCAAGGGTAAGGGAAAAAGGGCAGGAAACTGGAATTGAGGAATGTTAGATCAGCCATGATTCTACTGAGGGGCAGAGCAGGTATAAGCAGCTGAATAGCTTTCTTCTATTGCAATTTCTTGTAGTTTTATACATGATGACAGTACACATTTCTCCAACAACATGAGCTTTGCTATGTAAATTGCCTCCTGGTTGTTGGAACGCCTGATTCATATTTGTGTTTTTTGGAACTTGATAACATAGGCCATTCAGTCATTCAAGCCTGTTCTGACATTCAATACAATCATGGCTAATTATCCATTTCAGTTCACTCCAATTCATCCACTTTTAAATACAACATCTCCACATCTCTTTACACTAATGGAGTGTAAAAATCTACCAAACTCTACTTTAAGCGTATTCAATGACTGAATTTTCCCATTCATCTCTGGAGTAGAGAGCTGCAGAGACTCTCAACCTTCTGAGCAAACAGAAGCCTCTACATTTCTGTTCTAAGTGACTTCCCTCTGATTTTGAAACTGTGATGTCTTTGTTCTAGATTCCCCAACAAGGGGAAGCATCTGCCCTTTCTATCTCTTTAAGTATCTTGTAGATTTCATTGAGGTCACCACTCATTCTTCGAGTCAAATACAGGCCCAGTTTGCCCAATTTCTATTTATAGGTCAGTCCCACCATCCCAAGAACAAATCTGGTGAACCTTAGTTGCTAAGATAATGGAACCACACATCACACACTACTCCAGATGCAGTCTAACCAAAGTGTTAAACAATTGAAGAGAGGCATCACTAATCAGGTCCTCAACCCCTTTGGTGATAAAGGCTAACATTCTATTAGGCTTCCTAATTGACTGCCTCAGCTGCGCATTAGCCTTCATTAACTTATTGATGAGCATATTAAGGTCCCTTTGTACATCGACAACTTCTAATCTCATACCATTTAAGCAATACTCTGAATGGATAATTTCTATACACTATATTCCTACTGCCATGTTCTTGACTACTCACAAAGTCTGTTCAAATCCTCTTGAAGTTCTTTTGCATTTTCCTCATAGCACATATTCCACTGAGCAAAAACAAAGTTGCTGGAAAAGCTCAGCAGGTCTGGTAGCATCTGTGAAGGAGAAAACAGAGTTAACGTTTCGGGTCCGGTGACCCTTCCTCAGAACGGAACGTAGTAAATGGTGAAATTTAAATTCAGTTTTAAAATATGCAGCCCCAATTATAAACATTAAGCAATTGTGTAAACATGCCACTTTTGTCCACTAATGTCCTTTGCCTCACCTAATCTGATATGACTCTAGTTCCACAGCAGTGTAATTGAAATGGTCTAACCATCTACTCAGTTTTCAGGTAATTAGAAAAAGAAAACAACTTCATTGCTGGGGGTACATATATTCCATGAAATAATAAAGAAAATGTGAACCTTGTGGCTCCTCCCTAGTTGCAGTGTCAATATCAGGTTGATCTGTGTACTTATGGGGTGAATGAACACTTCCCTAGAAGCTTCTTCAGTATCATGATTTTCACAGCCCCAATTTTAAAGGGTTATAAACTAAGTAGATAATCACTAATTTAAAAAATAGTTAATGAGTAGGTTTAGCTGCCGTCATTCCCTCTCGAACAAGTCAACAATAGCAGCTTTAGAAGAGAAAATACTCTACTACACAATGGTCTGCATTGTTCGTCCAGAGATTAGAATCAAGTTGATAATTGAGGAAAGGTCAGATGAATGAGAGCTAACACAAATGATTTTCATTGAGCAGCTCTCATTCCCTATGTGGGCACAACAAAACATATCGTGTGGAGCTGGATGAACACAGCAGGCCAAGCA
>JAHRHZ010000053.1:3599317-3610908 GCA_024137785.1 Ginglymostoma cirratum | reverse complement strand
TTGACCTGTCCGTCCGCCCTGGACTGACCTATCTCCTCCCTACCTCCCCACCTGCACTCACCTTTACTGGCTTCACCCCCACCTCTTTGACCTGTCTGTCTCCTCTCCACGTATCTTCTCCTCTATCCATCTTCTATCCGCCTCCCCATCTCTCCCTATTTATTTCAGAACTCCCTTCCCCTCCCCCATTTCTGAAGAAGGGTCTAGGCCCGTAACATCAGCCTTCCTGCTCCTCTGATGCTGCTTGGCCTGCTGTGTTCGTCCAGCTCTACACCTTGTTATCCCAGATTCTCCAGCATCTGCAGTTCCTACTATCTCTTCAGTTTGAAGCACCTTTAATTGCAGTGATTCTGTTCCAAACTCTGACCTTTTTACATGCGTCAAATTTTCTGTTTCTTCACTTTTGCCTATTTCTTTCAAAAAAAAAGATGCAAGGTCCCAAAGTACCTTGGCTGTTATAGTAAGCTTGTGTCCAATACTCCCCTTGAGTACTGGCTCTATTGCAATTCATGGGGATCGGTGGGAGGACTCCACATTTACTTTGTATAGTTATGCAGAAGTGCCTCTTTGGACATTTCTCAGTCACGTGCCTACTGCACGCTTGTGGAAACATTGGTATCACACTTCCCATGGGGTAGGCTTGTCCAAGGTTCATTCCCTGAGCACAGCAATTATTCAACAACACAGGGGCAGCACGGTGGCTCAGTGGTTAGCGCTGCTGCCTCACAGTGCTAGGGACCCATGTTCGATTGCAGCCTCAGGCGACTGTCTGTGTGGAGATTGTATATTCTCCCTGTGTCTGCGTGGGTTTCCTCCGGGTGCTCCAGTTTCCTCGCACAGTCCAAAGACGTGCAGGCTAAGTGGGTTGGCCATGCTAAATTGTCCATAATGTTCAGGGAGGTTTAGATTAAGTGGGTTAGACGTGCGAAATCAGGGGTAGGAAAATAGGCCTGGGTGGGATGTTCTTCCGAAGGGTGGTGTGGACTTGTTGCGCCGAATAGCGTGTTTCCCCACTGTCGGGATTCTATAATCTATGACCTTGGCACAGGGTGCCAATTTCCAAACAATGTTTCCGAATAATCCCGATTGCTGATTAGACTTCCAAGCCACTTGTACTACATGAATTACAAATAAATATGAGACATCCAATGCTTGACACTGACTGAATTGAGAGTGGGAAATTCTGACTTTGGGAATTACAGGCCTTGATCCCATCACCTTCCCATCTTAGGTCATTCACATGATGTTCTGTACATTGTCATTCACTGAATAAACTCCTGTATATATCATCGACCTAGTGCAACTTCTCTCCACTCAGTTTCCTGACAGGGTTGCGAACAGGAGGGAAAAAGGACAAAGTTGCTGGCAAAGCTTAGCAGGTTTGGTAGCATCTGTGAAGGAAAAAACAGAGTTAACTTTTTTGGGTCCGGTGACCCTTCCTCAGAAACGTTAACTCGGTTTTTTCCTTCATAGCTGCTGCCAGACCTACTGAGCTTTACCAGCAACTTTGTTTTTGTTCCTGATGTACAACATCTGCAGTTCTTTCAGTTTTTATTGTGAATAGGAGGAGTTCTGTCTGTATGGTAGGAGACTTGTGGTGTTACCGTAAAAGTTCAGAGCTTTGAAGCAGTGCTTGTATGATATCACAAGAAAGCAAGGTGCAGTCACCTAGTGTCCTGACCAATAGATAGCCTTCCACTGAAATTTAAGTTTTGTCCACAACACAACCAAAGCCCTGATGAAGAGTCATCCAGACTCAAAATGTGAGCCTGTTCTTTCTCCGTGGATGCTGTCTGACCTGCTATAATCTCCAGCATTTGTTGTTTTCAGTACAGATTCCAGCATCTGCAGTAATTTGCTCCCACAAACAAAGCAATATGCTCACTTTCTATGAATTTGTCTTTAACATAACAAGACATGAAAATGTGAAGGTGGCCGTGTTGGACTGGGGTGAACAAGGTCAGAAATCACACAACTCCAGGTTATAGGCCAACAGGTCTATTTGAAAACACAAACTTTTGAAGCCTTGCTCATTCTTCGGGTGTTAGTGAGAGAGGTAGTATCAGACACAGAATTTATGAGTAAAAGATCAAAGGGTCACACCACTGATGAGGATGCATTAAACAAACCTAAGATGCTGTTTAGTCTTTAATCAGTTGGAAGACATGAAGAAAGAAGGATTTGCATTCATATCACATCTCTCACAACTTCAGCATGTCCCAAAGTGCAGTACAGCTAATAAAGTAAAAATAGCAACACTGCATTAGGGTCAAGACCCTGACATCATCATGTCAGAATGCGATTTGAACAGCAACAGACGGCAAGTCAAGCGGAATTCCACTGGCGATCTCTAAATGAGTAATCAAAAATGTTACATTAGGTAATTTACAGCAATTTTGCAATGCCTTCAGAATTTTCAATCAGTACACGGATAACATGGGGTAAGGGCTTGGCAGCGTTTAAAGGATGGCGATACATGGGGAGGTGATGGGTTAGCGGCATTATCACTAGACTATCAATCTAGAGTCTCAGGTAGTGTTCTGGGGTTCGGAATTTGAATCCCACCATGGCAGATGGTATAATTTGAATTCAATAAAAACAAACTCTAGAATTAAAAGTTTAACAATAATGGTTTAAGCAATCGGTCCTTCAGAGCAGGGGCTCGTTGGAGAGGGACCTAAGACGGGACTCGAACATTTCCGCAGACATGGGAAATGTGAATTCCTTAAAGCATTATTGTACAGGTATTCAAGGGGAGGATGGATTGTGGAGCACGTTCCTCATGTAAAGAGACAAATCTGAGAGAGGGGAGGAATAAGTGATCAGGAGTTCTATCCACCTTCAGGATCAGCTACATGATAGGAGTGTGGTAGACGGCCATAGAGTTTATTAGCTGCAAAGACCAATGTGGAGACTAAGGTATCCAATTGTGAAAGTGTACGGACAACAGGCAAGTTATTTTACCAATGTCACATGAGCAGTGTTGATGGACAAGAAGCCTGTCAGAAACAGTAGTATTTGGGCCACATGTTTCACGTTACCATGGGGAACAGGGAGAGGAAGCTATTTTTGAGGTCAGCTAATAGGCATCGCTGCAAATGAATGGATATCAAAACTAGCAAAAGTACTGAAATAACAAAGTGTAGAGCTGGATGAACTCAGCAGGCCAAGCAGCATCATAGGAGCAGGAAAGCTGACGTTTCGGACTCATTTCTGAAGAAGGGTCTAGGCCCGAAAAGTCAGCTTTCCTGCTCCTATGATGCTGCTCGGCCTACTGTGTTCATCCATGTCTCCACTTTGTTATCTCAGGTTCTCCAGCATCTGCAGTTCCTACTATCTCTAGCAGAAGTATAGCATGGTCAGTAGAGAGAAATACAGGGGGAGACAGTGACATGATGATATTGTGGCTGGGTTAGTAATCCAGAGAGTCAGGTCAGAATCAGGGGCTCAGGGTCAAATCCCACCATGGTAGATAATGGAGGTCAATTCAACAAAATCTGGAATTAAAAATCAATCTGGTTTACGAAAACCCTTGACCAGGCGGATTTCATTGAGCATGAGTTCACCAGTTGGCCTAGGCTAACAGCCCCAGTCAGGGAGTCCTAGCAGATAGATATAAACAGGAGTCTCAGGGATTCTCCTCAGTCTAGGGACTGGCTCTGAGCGAGCTGGCCAGAGTCCATGTACTGTACACGTGCAAATAAAAGGTGACTTGGTGACAAGATACTGGCCTCCATGGAGTTATCGCAGCCCTTAAGAAAGGAAAACTGCTGTTCATGCCTCTTCTGACCTACACATGACTCCAGGCACATAACAATGCGATTGACTCTTACCTGCCCTCTAAAATGGCATTGATAAGACGAGAAGACATAGGAGCAGAAATTAGGCCATTTGGCCCATCGAGTCTGTTCCGCCATTCAACCATGGCTGATAAGTTCCTCAACACCATTCTCCCGCTTTCTTCCCGTAACCCTTGACCCCCTTGACAATAAAGAACCTATCTATCTCCGTCTTAAATATGCCAATGACATGGCCTCCACAGCCTTCTGTGCCAGTGAATTCCATAGATTCACCACTCTCTGGCTGAAGAAGTTTCTCCTTATCTCTATTCTCATAGGTCTTCCCTTTACTCTAAGGCTGTGCCCTCGGGTCCTAGTCTCTCCTACAAGTGAAAATATCTTCCCAACATCCACTCTGTCCAGGCCATTCAGTATTCTGTAAGTTTCAATTAGATCTCCCCCCAATCCTTCTAAACTCCAATGAGTGTAGTCTCAGAGTCCTCAAAAGTTCCTAATATGTTAAGCTTTTCATTCCTGGGACCATTCTTGTGAACCTCCTCTGAACCTACTCCAGAACCATTACATCCTTCCTGAGATATGGGGCCCAAAACTGCACACAATACTCCAAATGCAGATGACCAGAGTCTTATAAAGCCTCAGTACTACATCCCTGCTTTTATATTTGAGTCCTCTCAAAATAAATGCCAACATTGCATTTGCCTTCCTGACTACTGACTCAACCCGTTGTACCCGTTGTGGCAAAAAAATCAGACCCCACCACCAAAGACATTTTTCCCTCCCCACCCTAATCTGTCTTCCGGAGGGACCACTCCCTCAGCGACTCCCTTGTCCGCTCCACACTTCCCTCCAGCCCCACCACACCCGGCACTTTTCCATGTAACCGCAGGAAGTGCTACACCTGCCCCCACACCTCCTCCCTCACCCCAATCCCAGGCCCCAAGAAGACTTTCCACATCAGGCAGATGTTCACCTGCACATCTGCCAATGTGGTATACTGCATCCGCTGTACCCGTTGTGGCAAAAATTCCTCTACATCGGGGAAACCAAGCGGAGGCTTGGGGACCGGTTTGCAGAACACCTGCGCTCAGTTCGCAACAAACAACTGCACCTCCCAGTCATGAACCATTTCAACTCCCCCTCCCATTCCTCAGATGACATGTCCATCCTGGGCCTCCTGCAATGCCACAGTGATGCCACCCGAAGGCTGCAGGAACAGCAAATCATATTCAGCCTGGGAACCCTGCAGCCCAATGGCATCAATGTGGATTTCACAAGCTTCAAAATCTCCCCTCCCCCAACCGCATCTCAAAACCAGTCACATCAATTGCTTGAGAAAAGAAAATGAAACCTGGCTGAGCATCTGGCATTGATTGAGGTACCATTAGTGACAAATTCACCCTGTCAACCCTTACGAGCCTGGGGCTCGTGCCAAAACTGGAAGAGCTGTCTCACAGACATATTCATACTCATGGATTCATACCTTACAGACAATGTCCCAGACAGCAACATCACCATCCCTGGACATGTCCTGTCACACCAGCAGTGCAGAGGTAGAACCTAATAGTACATAGTTGGGAGGGACATGTCCTCAGAGTCCTCAACATTGAGTCTGCACCTAGGAAGAGTCTTGAATCAGGCCAGGCAGATGACCATACTCTGCCATCCTTTGGTTGATGATCATTACTGCTTCGTGTTGAGCAACACATGGAGAAAGCTGAGGGGACCCAGGCCATAAAATATGTTACAGGTTCATCACCACGAGTGGCTTGATATCATCATGACTGACCAAGCTGGTTGTGTTTTAAAGGAAGTAATTGGTAGACTGGATGGCAGGTGTTGAATGAAACAACAAGAAGAAAAAACATTCTTTCCATCATCCTTACCAATCTGCCTGCTGCAGATATTTCCAGCCATGACAACATCAGTAAGAGTGACCACCGCTCAGTCCTTGTGAAAGTGATGTCACGTCTTCATATTAATACCTTACAGCTGGATATGTATGACAATGCTAAATGGGACAGAGTTTGTACAGATCTAACAATTCAAGACTGGGCATCCATGAGGGACTGTGGGCCATTAGCAGCAACAGAACTGTACTTAAAACACAATCCTGCAACCACATGATCTGGCATATCCTCACTCTATGATTATCTTTAAGTCAGGGGATTAACCCTTGTTCAATAAAGAGCGCAGACAGGGATGCCAGAAGCAACATCAATCATACCAAAAAATGAAGTGTCAACCTGGTGAAGCTACAAATCTGGATTGTTTAGGTGCTAGGCATGACTTCTGACTAGGTGCTGGACTGTACAAGCATCAAGCGATAGACAGGGCCGAGTGCTTCTACAATCAACGCATCTCATCTAACTCATCTCAGTCCTGTCACATCCTGTTGTGACTGGTCATGGATACTTAAACAACTGACTTGACGAAGAGGTTGCACAAATATCCCCATCCATAATGATGCAGGAACCCACCTCAACACTATAAAAGGTAATGCTGAAGCTTTTGCAACAGTCCTTAGTGATATCAAGAAACAGCTGGAGGCACTAGATATTTCAAAGACTATGGTCCCTGACAACATTCTGGTGATGGTACTAAAGATGCATGCTCCTGTCTTGCCACTCAGTTAGCTAAGCTGTTCCAGTATGATTACAGCATTACATCTACAATCAAAGTGGAAACTTGTCCAGGTATGCCCTGCACACAAAAAAGCAGAACAAATCTTACCCGGCCAATTATCACGCCATCCGTCTACTTTTGATCAACAGTAAAGTGATTGAAGATGTCTAACAGTGCTATTAAGCAGCACCTAGTCAGCAGTAACCTGCTCACTGATGCGCAGTTTGGGTTCAGCTGGGGCCACTTAGCTCCTGACCTCATTACAAAATTGTGTGACGTGTGAACAAAAGAGCTGAATTCCAGAGGTGAGTTGAGAGTGAGTGCACTTGACATCAAGGCTTCACTTGACCAAGTCAACAAGCCACAAGTAGCATCAACTGTTCTTACAACACTGTGGTCAATGGGAATCGGATGGCAAACTCTCCACTGATTTAGATAACACCTAGGAAAAAGGAAGACTGTTGTGGTTCTTGGAGGTTAGCCATTTCAGCTCCATGACATCCCTGCAGGAGTTCCTCATATATGTATCCAAGACCCAATCATCTTCAATTGCTTTTTCAATGACCTACCCTCCATCATAAGGTCAGAAGCAGGAATGCTGCTGGTGATTGCACCATGTTCAGCACCACTGGTAACTCCTCAGATATGAAGCAATCCATGTCGATATGCAACAAGACCTGGAAAATATCCAAGTTAATGCTGAAAAGTTAGATTCACAGCGCACAGATGCCCGACAATGGTCATCTTCAAAAAGAGTGAATCTAACTATCAAAACCGATACCAGTCAAATAGTCAAAGGCAAAATATCGCTGATTCTCTCATTGTCAACATCCTGTGGGTAACAGTTAATTTTAAAAAAATCTTGGACTAGCCAAAAAATACAATGGATAAAAAGGTCATTCAGAGACTAGGAATCCTCCAGTAAGTAACTCTCTTCCTGACTCTCCAAAGCCTGCGCACCATCCAGAAGGAGGGTGATGAGTGCGGGCCCAGAAATACTTATGGTATTTGACATCCTCCAGGACAAAGCACCCCACTTGATTAGTACCAGATCCACAAACATTCACTCCCTTCAACACTAATGCTCAGTAGAAGTAATGTACATTATCTACAAGATGCACTTCAAAATGATCTACAAAATTCTCAAAGCTCCTTAGACAGTACCTTCCAAACTCACAACCACTGGTGTTCAGAAGGGCAGATATATATAAACACAACCAGTTCCAAGTTCCCCTCCAAGACGCTTACTGTCCTGACTTACAAAAGTTTCACCGTTTCTTCAGTGTCGTTGGGTCAAAATCCTGGAACTCCCTCCCAAATGGCATTGTGGGTCTACCCACAGGGAATGCAGCAGTTCAAGATGGCAGCTCACCACCACCTTCTCATGGGCAACTAGAGACAGGCAGCAACTGGTGGTCTGTCCAGCAGGGCTCACATCTGAAGAATGAATTTTCAAAAAAAAAAATTAAATTAAAATTAAAATCACATAACTAGCCCCTGGAATCAGCTGGTTGTCCTATGAGTAGCAGCTGAGAAAATTAGGTCAATATTCTTTTAAATGGTGACCCCATTGAAATATGCATAAATCTGAAGGGACTTGACAGACGAGGCACTGATAATTTGTTTCTCTGGCTGAGGAATCAAGGTCATGGGGCACAGCCTTAGGCTAAAAGATCAATCATTTACGGCTGAGTTGATGAAAAATGTCTTCACTCAAAAGCTTATGAACTATTGGAATTTTCTACCCCAGTGGCTTGAAGATTCCACATCGATGAGTTATTCAAGGCTGATTTTGTCCAATTTCTGGTCTGCCAGGTAAATCAAGGGATATGAGGAGCAGGGAAGTAAAGCTGAAGCAAGGGATTCACCATTTAAACACTGAAGGTCAAGCCAAGCTGTTGGGGAAAGGGGGAGATCATAATGTCTACTCCTGCTCTTTTATTATTATGTATTTACATTCAGACAAATTATCTTCAACAGTGTGTCAGCCTTAATTAATAACTAGAATTGGAATAATGAAAAGGAGTGGGAAAAAAAACCTTGAAAAGCACCCACGCTCTCAATGAAAGTGTTGTCCGAAAGATTATGTTCTGCTAATTCCAATGAAATAACAAGGCCAGTAGTCCTTTGTGATCTTTCTCAACTGTATAAAATAGAACAGTAGCTGGATCTGCATCAACAATCTGTGAGTTTGAATCTAGCTTTACATATACCGGAGAGGCATAGCAGAGAAATCTGGTGAGAAAGTAGTCAACACAGAATTGCTTTCTAAAAATAATGCAATGCTGTAAAACTTAAAAAGCTCGAACAGCAGCTAATACATGATTTGTTCTCTTACCTTGCACTTCATTGCAGTTTGCATACTGAATGATGAAACTGGGCCACTCCCAACAGAGTAACATAACATAATTAGCAGAAGCAAGTCCAGCATGGCAAAGACAAGGGTCTTCTCTTGCCATCACAGAACTAATCAAATTGGACCCAGATCGCATTACAGACTTTACATATTATACTACAGCTTCTAATGACCTTGTTCTTAAACATTGTTAATCTTAATTAAAAATTCTTTTTTAAAGTTATGACAGGATCCTGCTTTATTTTCACACTTCTAATTGAAGGCACACACAATAAAATGTTTCATCCTTAAGCATAGCTTAATGGAGATTTATCTTTTTAATTAGTTTAGTAAGTATGTTCAAAGAATGGGTTGGATTAATTTTGATCTTGTTAATAATCTGACAGGTATGTAAATGAGGCAGAAGCCCATCTATTCCAGTTTTCGATATATTAACTATTAAGTTGTTGATTACGATCAGGATTATTTTATGTCTTGCAGAATCTGGACTTGAAGACATTTGAGCCAGAATATGTGGAAGAGAAGAGGCTAGAGCTGGATGAGGGGTGAAGTCAAGTGATATCATGAAGGATTCCCAAAGGCAATAAGAGAGTTCCTCTAAAGTGACGACTGTTGTCGTGTTATTTAGTGCAGAAGTTACATGTCACCAGACCTTTCTAATAACAGTGCTTTACTTCAAGGACAAGGTTGAAGGACAATATTCAACTGGGAAACCAAGGTCTTAAAAATGTGCCATGGGATTTTAACTTTTACCAAAGCAAGCACAAAGAACATTGGTTTACCATCTGGCCTAAAAGATTGCACTGTACCAGCAATGTAACACTACCTCAGCAACACACTGAAACATAAATATACCAAAAGGAAGGGCCAACCAGGGGAATCAAATAAATCAATTTTTTTTCTCGCTCCTAAGGAGACTAAAACCAGTCCAGGAAATCTGACTGACCATATGAATATGTAGCATTAATTCACTTATGTTGTATATGAAGCATTATATCACCTGTTCAATTTCTGTGGGTAGGTTTAGAAACACAGCATCTGACTCATATGTAAAATTGGTACAACAGATTCACCTGTAATGAAAATGCTGTCTAGATTATTGTTTAAAGTTTAAATCTGAAATTGATTTGTATTCAACTGTACTAATTACCTCCAAAATATATTTCTTTAAGAAACAAAAAAGGTATGAGGCATAAGAAGAGATAACACCGTATGGAGCTGGAGGAACACAACAGGCCAGGCAGCATCAGAGGAGCAGGAAAGCTGACATTTTGGGTTGGGACCCTTCCTCATCTGTAGTTCTTACTATCTCTGATTGAGGCATAGGACAAGATAATTAATTTTGTTTTCCTCTAAGAATGCAAGTGTTCCAACTTCTGAGTCCCTTAAAAAAAAATCCAGGATGGGTGTATTATCTGATGAATTATCTTAGGATGAGCTATAGCATGGAGCAGATAGGGCAACAAGTTCTCACTCTGCTGCACAATCATTTTTTCACCACATGGAGAGGAAGGCACTCAATGTCTCAGAACGGCATCCTCAATTTGCATAGCAACCATCTATGTGATCTATCTGATATAAAATAGCAATTTGGGAATTGTTTGCTTTACAATTGGGTATCATTTGGTGGGCAATTTGATCATAATGTCCATGTGATTTCCTTGGTGAGAAGCCATTTTGAAGGCGAGACCTTATTTTCATAATATCATCCAGCTGTGAGCACTGAATTGGTACTTCGAAACGGTTTACCAGTTGATGTTGCGTAAAGTGAACTCATCATGGAACTGGAACAAAACATCAGTTTGAAAAGGGTGGGATGAGATTGAGCAACCAGCTGTGGACTGAAAGTTTATTGTTGAGCCAGAGATGAGTGCTCATGCATTTCTACTGCTGCAGAAATCTCAGGTTCACAATTTATAGATCTTCTTGAGGTATAGTTCTTTTAAGGATTGCCAATCAGGTCAACCTCTATCTAATGTGTAGGAGTGGCATGGTGGCTCAGTGGTTAGCACTGCTGCTTCACAGCGCCAGGGACCCGTATTTAATTCTAACCTTGGGTGACTGTCTGTGTGGAGTTTGTGCCTTCTCCACGTGTCTGCGTATGGTTCTTCCACGTGCTCAATGTCCTCCCACAGAGATGTGCAGAATAGGTGGGTTGGTCTTGGTGAACTGTCCGTAGTGTCCAGGGATATGTAGGTTAGCTGTTTACCCATTAGAAATGTAGGGGGATAGGTGTGGGTGGGATGCTCTTTGGAGGTTAAGTATTGGTTGATGGGCTGAGTGGACTGCTTCCACACTGTAGGCATTCTATATTGATTGATGTCTCAGTGTGCTGAGTGAACTCTATTTTGGCTTGTTAGGATTGCTGTGGAGTAGTATATATATCTTAGGACTTCGATCTGCAAATTTCATATTGTTTGTTCTCTGAAACAAATATACAGGCTCCTCAATGTGAAATATTGGTCATCAGATGGGAATGGAAGCAGGAAGCTAACTTTAGAGCTGGGATTTTCAGAGCACTACTGTTTTATTCCTTCCTGGTATGGTCTCTTAAAGCCATTCCCTTAAGATCAATAGCTTGTGCAGATTTTTTTTAAAATCAGTCACTGGATTTGGGTGTCACTGGCTAGGCCAGCATTTATTCCTTGCACCTAATTGCTTAGAGGGCAGTTAAGAGTGAAACACAATTTTGCTGTGGACCTGGAGTCACATGTATGCCAGGCTAAGTAAGAAAGATAGCACAACATGTTCATCATTAAACTAGCTTTTATTTTGTTGAATTCAAATTTCACCATCTACCATGATAACAAGGC